>JARQOC010000004.1:8241130-8374681 GCA_033576535.1 Allobates femoralis
TCCTGAAAATAAATCACAATAAAAGTAATAATAAGAGCTATCTTCCACTTTATGATGGTTTTCCTTAGAGGAGGCTCAAGAGATTACTGGCCATGATGTGAGATGAACCATTATGGTCTCTTCTAAAGGAAAGAAAAGTCTCCTAGATGTAGACGTCTTTTATAATACCAGAAAAACAAGACAAATTCCTCCAGGATACAGATGATTACACTCAACTGAAGGCAATAAACACATGAGACGGTTTAGATTAATTGACCGTTCAGTTGCCCATGGGGAGAGGCTTGTTATGTCTCAATATTCTAAAACAATTATTGGTTTAATAACACCGGTATGAAAAATATGGATTTATGAAAATTGTTTCAAATCCAATGTCTGATTCTTACACTGATTACAAGGTTTTGAACGTTTGCCTTTCCGGCTCCGTATCTCACCATCCACTACAGCTTTGAGCGTCAGACTACCTTTATTTTATAGACAATCATCTTGGCTATTTCATACATAATTTTGAATTGAAACTATTCAGCACTAGCTGTGAGCCCGATTCTAAAGAATCGGGTAGTCTAGAATCTATATAGAGTTTATTTAGTAATAGGGGAGTGCTGTGAAATTAATTGTGTGTATACAGTTGGCTCAGTGGTTGGCACTGTATACGGTGGCTCAGTGGTATCACTGTATATGGTGGCTCAGTGGTTAGCACTGTATATGGTGGCTCAGTGGTTAGCACTGTATATGGCGGCTCAGTGGTTAGCAGAGTATACGGCGGCTCAGTGGTTAGCACTGTATATGGTGGCTCAGTGGTTAGCAGTGAGTGCGGTGGCTCAGTGGTTAGCAGTGAGTGCGGTGGCTCAGTGGTTAGCAGTGAGTGCGGTGGCTCAGTGGTTAGCACTGTATATGGTGGCTCAGTGGTTAGCACTGTATATGGTGGCTCAGTGGTTAGCACTGTATACGGTGGCTCAGTGGTTAGCACTGTATATGGTGGCTCAGTGGTTAGCACTGTATATGGTGGCTCAGTGGTTAGCACTATATATGGTGGCTCAGTGGTTAGCACTGTATATGGTGGCTCAGTGGTTAGCACTGTATATGGTGGCTCAGTGGTTAGCACTGTATATGGTGGCTCAGTGGTTAGCACTGTATACGGTGGCTCAGTGGTATCACTGTATATGGTGGCTCAGTGGTTAGCACTGTATATGGTGGCTCAGTGGTTAGCACTGTATATGGCGGCTCAGTGGTTAGCAGAGTATACGGCGGCTCAGTGGTTAGCACTGTATATGGTGGCTCAGTGGTTAGCAGTGAGTGCGGTGGCTCAGTGGTTAGCAGTGAGTGCGGTGGCTCAGTGGTTAGCAGTGAGTGGGGTGCTCAGTGGTCAGCAGTGAGTGCGGTGGCTCAGTGGTTAGCAGTGAGTGGGTTGGCTCAGTGGTCAGCAGTGAGTGGGTTGGCTCAGTGGTCAGCAGTGAGTGGGGTGGCTCAGTGGTCAGCAGTGAGTGGGGTGGCTCAGTGGTCAGCAGTGAGTGGGGTGGCTCAGTGGTCAGCAGTGAGTGGGGTGGCTCAGTGGTCAGCAGTGAGTGCGGTGGCTCAGTGGTCAGCAGTGAGTGCGGTGGCTCAGTGGTCAGCAGTGAGTGCGGTGGCTCAGTGGTCAGCAGAGAGTGCGGTGGCTGAGTGGTCAGCAGAGAGTGCGTTGGCTCAGTGGTCAGCAGTGAGTGCAGCACAGGCTGGAGGGGGCAGAGGCTGGAGGGGGCAGAGGAGGGAGGAGGCAGAGGACGGAGGAGGCAGAAACTGGAGGGGTTAGAGGAGGGAGGGGAGGCTGGGGGGGCAGAGGAGAGCGGAGGCTGGGGGGGCAGAGGAGAACGGAGGCTGGAGGGCTGAACACTCACTGGGCTGTCGGCGGTTCCGGAGGCCGGCCCCGGAGTGCGGGCGGGGCTAGCTCCGTGATGGAGGAGAGTCACCGGGTGTGTGGAGAGAGCGGCAGGACTGGGAGCGGTGGCGGCGGAGGCCGCACACCGGAGTGTGGGCCGGTCCGGGCCGGTTCCCGCATGTTGGTGGGCACACACCAGGCTGTGTGCGGAGCCAGTGGCGGGATGGCGGTCCCTGATGGAGAGTGGGCGGTGAGCTGCAGGGCTGTGGGCCGGATGTGGGTGGGCGCAGACGGGGCTCTGTGCAGGGACTGTGGCGGGATAAGGGGGAGTGGTGGCGCTTTAGCGCCCACCGCGAGGCGCTGTGCCATTTTGACAGCGGCTCACGGTGAGCGCTATGCGCTCACCGCTCGTGAGTCTGGTACTTCCGGTTCCGGTCTTTGACACAGGGCGCAAGCCATCACGGAAGTTGAGCGGATTGGCGGGAAGTGGCCTTCGGGTTTTATATATAAGATATATATATAGCAGTACGATGGTATATGGTGGTAATGAGAGCACATGTATAGCAGCACTATGGTATATGGCGGTACATTACAGTACATGTATAGCAGCACTATAGTATATGGCGGTACATTACAGTACATGTATAGCAGCACTATGGTATATGGCTGTACATTATAGCACATGTATAGCAGCACTATGGTATATGGCAATACTGCGGTGACCGCGGTCCCCCACTCCTCCTGGCCCCCGGTCGTCCACAGTAAAAATAAAAAAATCCTCAGTGAGGATACTCACCTGTCCGGCGGCTCGCTCCACCTCGGCCTTGTAGGTCCTACAGGCCTTTAGGACCTGTAGTTGCCTGGGCAAGCGATCAGCTAAGGAGGGGAGGGGGGGGCAGGATTGTGTTGGGGGGGCAGAATGGAGCGAGTGGGGCAGGATGGAGCGAGCGGGTCAGGATGTAGCGGGAAGGGGGGACAGGATGGAGACGGCAGGGCAGGATGGAGACGGCAGGGCAGGATGGTGGTGGGGGAGGGGTAGGATGTAGGCGGCGGGGCAGGATGTTGGCGGGGGGTGAGAATGGTGATGGGGGTGCGGGATGGAGTCGGGGGGGCAGGATGGTGTTGGGGGTGTCAGGATGGTGTTGGGGGTGTCAGGATGGTGTTGGGGGTGGCAGGATGGATAGGGGGTGGCAGGATGGATAGGGGGTGGCAGGATGGATAGGGGGGGGCAGGATGGATAGGGGGGGGCAGGATGGATAGGGGGGGCAGGATGGATAGGGGGGGCAGGATGGATAGGGGGTGCAGGATGGAGGCGCTCCTCCTGACCCCCTCCGCTCCGCGCAGCACCCGTCCCTCTGGGCCTCCAGTCTCTGTGGCCCCCCCCCCCCCCTCCCTTCCTCTGGGGCTGCACACCCCCCGCCCCGCTCCTTCATGG
Source organism: Allobates femoralis (assembly GCA_033576535.1). Taxonomy (NCBI): domain Eukaryota; kingdom Metazoa; phylum Chordata; class Amphibia; order Anura; family Aromobatidae; genus Allobates; species Allobates femoralis. The sequence goes on from JARQOC010000004.1 coordinate 8,244,418, forward strand.
TGATAAAAAAAATAAAAAAAAACTCAGTGAGGATACTTACCCTGCGGCGGCTCGCTCCACCCGTCTTGTAGGTGGCAGGACAGGACCTGTCGTTGGCTGGGAAACCGATCTGCTGGGGGTGAGTGGGCAAAGCGGGGTAAGTGGGCAGAGTGGGGGATGAGTGGGAAGAGCAGGGGTTAGTGGGCAGAGTCATTGGGCAGAGCAGGGGTGAGTGGGCATAATCAGTAGTCAGAGCAGGGTCAATAGTCAGAGCTGGGGTCTGTGGGCAGAGCTGGGGTCAGTGGGCATGGTCAGTAGCCAGAGGGGGGGGGGGTAAGTAGGCAGAGCAGGGTCAGTGGGCAGAGCAGGGGTGAGTGGGCAGAGTGGTGGGTGAATGGGCAGAGCAGGGTCAGTGAGCAGGATTGGGGCGTCAGTGGTCAGAGCAGGGTAATAGCGGGGGTCAGTGGTCAGAGCAGGGGTTAGTGGGCAGAGTGATTGGGCAGAGCAGGGGTCAGTGGGCACAGTCAGTAGGCACAGCAGGGGTTAGTGGGAAAAATCAGTGGGCAGAGCAGGGGTGAGTGGGCACAGTCAGTGAGCAGAGCAGGGGTCAGCGGGCAGAGCGGGGGTCAGTGGGCAGAGCAGGGTTTAGTGGGCATAGCAAGGGTTATTGGGCACAGTCAGTGGGCAGAGCAGGGGTCAGTGGGCAGAGTGAGTGGGCAGAGAAGGGTCAGTGGGTAGAGCATGAGTGAGTGGGCACGGTCAGTGGGCAGAGCAGGGGTCAGTGGGCATGGTGAAAGGGCAGAGCGGGGGGTGAGTGAACAGAGGGTGGTCAGTGGGCAGGGTGAGTGGTAAAAGCAGGGGCGAGTGGGCAGAGCGGGGGTGAGTGGGCAGAGCGGGAGTAAATGAGCAGAGCAGGGTCAGTAGGCAGTGTGAGGGGTCAGTGGGCAAAGCATGGTCAGTGGGCAGTGTGAGGGGTAAGTGGGTATAGCATGTTCAGTGGGCAGTGTGAGGCGTGAGTGGGCAGTGTGAGGGGTCAGTGGGCAGAGCAGGGTCAGTGTGAGGGGTGAGAGGGCAGAGCAGGGTCAGTGGGGCATGTGAGGGGTCAGTGGGCAGAGCAGGGTGAGTGGGCAGTGTGAGTGGTCAGTGAGCAGAGCAGGGTCAGTGGGGCGTGTGAGGGGTCAGTGGGCAGAGCAGGGTGAGTGGGCAGTGTGAGTGGTCAGTGAGCAGAGCAGGGTCAGTGGGCAGAGCAGGATGAGTGGCCAGTGTGAGGGGTCAATGGGCCGAGCAGGGTGAGTGGGCAGAGCATGGTCAGTGGGCATAGTGGGGGTGAGTGGGCAGAGAGGGGGTGAGTGGGGGTGAGTGGGCAGAGCAGGGTGAGTGGGCAGAGTGGGTGAGGGGGCAGAGTTTGGGGGTGAGTGGGCAGAGTGGGGGTCAGTGGTCAGAGTGGGGGTGAGTGGGCAGAGCAGGGTCAGAGAGAGGGTCAGTGTGCAGAGTGGGGGTGAGGGGGCAGAGAGGGGTTCAGGGGGAAGAGTAGGGGGGTGAGTGGTCAGAGTGGGGGTGAGTGGTCAGAGTGGGGGTCAGTGGTCAGAGTGGGGGTCAGTGGTCAGAGTGGGGGGTCAGTGGGCAGAGCAGGGACAGAGTGGGGGTCAGTGTGCAGAGTGGGGGTGAGTGGGCAGAGTTGGGGGGTGAGTGGGCAGAGTTGGGGGGTGAGTGGGCAGAGTGAGGGTCAGTGGTCAGAGTGGGGGTGAGTGGGCAGGGTCAGAGTGTGGGTCAGTGGTCAGAGTGGGGGTGGGTGGGCAGAGCAGGGTCAGAGTGGGGGTCAGTGGTCAGAGTGGGGGTGAGTGGGCAGAGCAGGGTCAGGGTCAGAGTGGGGGTGAGTGGGCAGAGCAGGGTCAGAGAGAGGGTCAGTGTGCAGAGTGGGGTGAGGGGGCAGAGAGGGGTTCAGGGGGAAGAGTAGGGGGGTGAGTGGGCAGAGTTTGGGGGTCAGTGGTCAGAGTGGGGGTCAGTGGTCAGAGTGGGGGTCAGTGGTCAGAGTGGGGGGTCAGTGGCCAGAGCAGGGACAGAGTGGGGGTCAGTAACATAGTAACATAGTAACATAGTTTTTAAGGTTGAAGGAAGACTTTAAGTCCATCTAGTTCAACCCATAGCCTAACATGTTGATCCAGAGGAAGGCAAAAAAAACCCCATGTGGCAACACTAAGCTCCACATTGGGGGAAAAAATTCCTTCCTGACTCCAGATACGGCAATCAGACTAATTCCCTGGATCAACGCCCTATCAAAGAATCTAGTATATATAACCGGTAATATTATAGTTTTCAAGAAAGGCATCCAGGCCCTTCTTAAATGTTAGTAGTGACTCACTCATTACAACATCATGTGGCAGAGAGTTCCATAGTCTCACTGCTCTTACAGTAAAGAATCCACGTCTGTGATTATGATTAAACCTTCTTCCCTCCAGACGTAGAGGATGCCCCCTTGTCCCAGTCTCAGGCCTAAGAGTAAAGAGATCATTAGAAAGGTCTCTGTACTGCCCCCTCATATATTTGTACATTATTATAAGATCACCCCTAAGCCTTCGTTTTTCCAAGCTAAATAACCCCAAGTTTAATAACCTGTCTTGGTATTGCAGACCCCTTAGTCCTCTAATAACTTTTGTCGCTCTTCTCTGGACCCGCTCTAGTTCAGCTATGTCTTTCTTATACACCGGAGACCAGAATTGTACACAGTATTCTAAGTGTGGTCGCACTAGTGACTTGTATAGAGGTAAAATTATGTTCTCCTCATGAGCATCTATGCCTCTTTTAATACATCCCATTATTTTATTTGCCTTTACAGCAGCTGCCTGACACTGGCCACTAAATGTGAGTTTGTCATCTACCCATACACCCAGGTCTTTTTCAGTGGTAGTTTTGCCCAGTGTTTTATAATTAAGCACATAATTATACCCTTTGTTTCCTCTGCCCAAGTGCATGACTTTACATTTATCCCCATTAAAGCGCATTTGCCATTTAGCAGCCCAAGCTTCTAGTTTACATAAATCCTCCTGTAATATAAAATTGTCCTCCTCTGTATTGATTACCCTGCAGAGTTTAGTGTCATCTGCAAATATTGAGATTCTACTCTGTATGCCCCCTACAAGGTCATTAATAAATATATTAAATAGGAGCGGGCCCAACACTGACCCCTGTGGTACCCCACTGTTAACTGTGACCCATTCTGAGTGTGTTCCATTAATAACCACCCTTTGTTTCCTATCACTAAGCCAGTTCTTAACCCACTTACACATATTTTCCCCTATCCCCATTGCCCTCATTTTATGTATCAACCTTTTGTGTGGCACCGTATCAAAAGCTTTTGAAAAGTCCATATACACCACATCCACTGCATTTCCTTGGTCCAGTCCAGAACTTACTTCTTCATAGAAGCTTATTAGATTAGTTTGACAGGAACGGTCCCTCGTAAAACCATGTTGATAATGGGTCATGAGGTTATTTTTGTTCAGATACTCCAGTATAGCATCTCTTAGAAAACCCTCTAGGATTTTACCCACAGTAGAGGTTAAGCTTACTGGCCTATAATTTCCAAGTTCAGTTTTTGTCCCCTTTTTGAATATTGGCACCACATTTGCTATACGCCAGTCCTGTGGTACAGACCCTGATATTATGGAATCTTTAAATATTAAAAATAATGGTCTATCTATGACAGTACTTAATTCCTGCAGCACTCTGGGGTGTATCCCATCTGGGCCCGGGGATTTGTCAATTTTAGTGATTTTTAGACGATACCGTACTTCCTCTTGGGTTAAGCAGGTGACGTTTAATTGAGAATTTTTGTTATCACTGATCATATTGTCTGTCATGGGATTTTCTTGTGTAAATACTGTTGAAAAAAAGTCATTTAGCATATTTGCTTTTTCCTCATCCTCATCCACCATTTCACCCAGACCAGTGTGCAGAGTGGGGGTGAGGGGGGCAGAGAGGGGGTGAGGGGGGCAGAGTTGGGGGGTGAGTGGGCAGAGTTGGGGGGTGAGTGGGCAGAGTGAGGGTCAGTGGTCAGAGTGGGGGTGAGTGGGCAGGGTCAGAGTGTGGGTCAGTGGTCAGAGTGGGGGTGGGTGGGCAGAGCAGGGTCAGAGTGGGGGTCAGTGGTCAGAGTGGGGGTGAGTGGGCAGAGCAGGGTCAGGGTCAGAGTGGGGGTGAGTGGTCAGAGTGGGGGTGAGTGGGCAGCGCAGGGTCAGGGTCAGAGTGGGGGTCAGTGGGCAGATCGTGGGTCAGTGTGCAGCGCAGGGGGATGAATAGGCAGAGGAAGTTAGATCGGGACAGGACCTTTGATGACGTCACGGTCATGTGATCTGTGACTCCACCCATCATCGTGACATCATCAAAGGTCCTCAAGCAGGATGAAGAGAGATCGCGTGTGGTTGGAGGGAGCTGTGGTAAGGGGGGGGGTGACCGGACAGTGGAGGGGGTCTGTGCTGAGAGGCGGGGGGTGACCGGAGAGTAGAGGGGGGCGATCGGGTAGCGGAGGGGCAGTGGTGATAGGCTGGGGTGACCGGACAGTGGAGGGCGGCTATGGTGACAGGCAGGGGGCTGATGGGGCAGCGGGGGGAAGGCAGTGGAGGATGGCTATGGTGACAGGCAGGGGGTGATGGGGCAGCGGGGGCTGTGTGCAGGGCCGGTGACGGGATAACGGCGAGTGGTGGCGCTTTAGCGCCCACTGCGAGGCGCTGTGCCATTTTGACAGCGGCTCGCGGTGAGCGCTACGCGCTCACCGCTCGTGGGTCTGCTACTTCCGTTTCCGGTCTTTGTCACAGGAGGGAGGCCGTCACGGAAGTTGAGCGGATAGACCGGAAGTGGCCTTCGGGTTTTATATATAAGATAGTTACGGGAGTGCGGTGAAATTAATTGTGTGTATACAGGCGGCTCAGTGGGTAGCAGAGTATACGGTGGCTCAGTGGGTAGCAGTGAGTGCGGCGGCTCAGTGGTCAGCAGTGAGTGCGGCGGCTCAGTGGTCAGCAGTGAGTGCGGCGGCTCAGTGGTCAGCAGTGAGTGCGGCGGCTCAGTGGTCAGCAGTGAGTGCGGCGGCTCAGTGGTCAGCAGTGAGTGCGGCGGCTCTGTGGTCAGCAGAGGACGGCGGCTCTGTGGTCAGCAGAGGACGGCGGCTCTGTGGTCAGCAGAGGACGGCGGCTCTGTGGTGAGCAGAGGACGGCGGCTCTGTGGTGAGCAGAGGACGGCGGCTCTGTGGTGAGCAGAGGTCGGCGGCTCTGTGGTCAGCAGAGGACGGCGGCTCTGTGGTCAGCAGAGGACGGCGGCTCTGTGGTCAGCAGAGGACGGCGGCTCTGTGGTCAGCAGAGGACGGCGGCTCTGTGGTCAGCAGAGGACGGCGGCTCTGTGGTCAGCAGAGGACGGCGGCTCTGTGGTCAGCAGAGGACGGGGGCTCTGTGGTCAGCGCAGGACGGGGGCTCTGTGGTCAGCGCAGGACGGGGGCTCTGTGGTCAGCGCAAGACGGGGGCTCTGTGGTCAGCGCAGGACGGGGGCTCTGTGGTCAGCGCAGGACGGGGGCTCTGTGGTCAGCGCAGGACGGGGGCTCTGTGGTCAGCGCAGGACGGGGGCTCTGCGGTCAGCGCAGGACGGGGGCTCTGTGGTCAGCGCAGGACGGGGGCTCTGTGGTCAGCGCAGGACGGGGGCTCTGCGGTCAGCGCAGGACGGGGGCTCTGCGGTCAGCGCAGGACAGGGGCTCTGTGGTCAGCGCAGGAGGGGGGCTCTGTGGTCAGCGCAGGAGGGGGGCTCTGTGGTCAGCGCAGGAGGGGGGCACTGTGGTCAGCGCAGGACGGGGGCACTGTGGTCAGCGCAGGACGGGGGCTCTGTGGTCAGCGCAGGACGGGGGCTCTGTGGTTAGCAGTGAGTGCGGTGGGTGAGTGGTTAGCAGTGAGTGGGGTGGCTCAGTGGGTAGCAGTGAGTGGGGTTGGTCAGTGGGTAGCAGTGAGTGCGGCGGCTCAGTGGTCAGCAGTGAGTGGGGCGGCTCAGTGGTCAGCAGTGAGTGCGGCGGCTCAGTGGTCAGCAGTGAGTGTGGCGGCTCAGTGGTCAGCAGTGAGTGCGGCGGCTCAGTGGTCAGCAGTGAGTGCGGCGGCTCTGTGGTCAGCAGTGAGTGCGGCGGCTCTGTGGTCAGCAGAGGACGGCGGCTCTGTGGTGAGCAGAGGACGGCGGCTCTGTGGTGAGCAGAGGACGGGGGCTCTGCGGTCAGCGCAGGACGGGGGCTCTGGGGTCAGCGCAGGACGGGGGCTCTGCGGTCAGCGCAGGACGGCGGCTCTGCGGTCAGCGCAGGACGGCGGCTCTGCGGTCAGCGCAGGACGCCGGCTCTGCGGTCAGCGCAAGACGGGGGCTCTGCGGTCAGCGCAAGATGGGGGCTCTGCGGTCAGCGCAGGACGGGGGCTCTGTGGTCAGCGCATGACGGGGGCTCTGTGGTCAGCGCAAGACGGGGGCTCTGTGGTCAGCGCAGGACGGGGGCTCTGTGGTCAGCGCAGGACGGCGGCTCTGTGCAGGACGGCGACTCTGTGGTCAGTGCAGGACAGGGGCTCTGTGGTCAGCGCAGGACGGGGGCTCTGTGGTCAGCGCAGGACGGGGGCTCTGTGGTCAGCGCAGGACGGGGGTTCTGTGGTCAGCGCAGGACAGGGGTTCTGTGGTCAGAGCAGGACGGGGGCTCTGTGGTCAGCGCAGGACGGGGGCTCTGTGGTCAGCGCAGGACGGGGGCTCTGTGGTCAGCGCAAGACGGGGGCTCTGTGGTCAGCGCAGGACGGGGGCTCTGTGGTCAGCAGTGAGTGCGGCGGCTCAGTGGTCAGCAGTGAGTGCGGCGGCTCAGTGGTCAACAGTGAGTGCGGCGGCTCAGTGGTCAGCAGTGAGTGCGGCGGCTCAGTGGTCAGCAGTGAGTGCGGCGGCTCAGTGGTCAGCAGTGAGTGCGGCGGCTCAGTGGTCAGCAGTGAGTGTGGCGGCTCAGTGGTAAGCAGTGAGTGCGGCGGCTCAGTGGTCAGCAGTGAGTGCGGCGGCTCAGTGGTCAGCAGTGAGTGCTGCGGCTCAGTGGTCAGCAGTGAGTGCGGCAGCTCAGTGGTCAGCAGTGAGTGCGGCGGCTCAGTGGTCAGCAGTGAGTGCGGCGGCTCTGTGGTCAGCAGTGAGTGCGGCGGCTGTGTGGTCAGCAGAGGACGGCGGGTCTGTGGTCAGCGCAGGACGGCGGCTATGTGGTCAGCGCAGGACGGGGGCTCTGTGGTCAGCGCAGGACGGGGGCTCTGTGGTCAGCGCAAGACGGGGGCTCTGTGGTCAGCGCAGGACGGGGGCTCTGTGGTCAGCGCAGGACGGGGGCTCTGTGGTCAGCGCAAGACGGGGGCCCTGTGGTCAGCGCAAGACGGGGACTCTGTGGTCAGCGCAGGACGGGGGCTCTGTGGTCAGCGCAGGACGGCGGCTCTGTGCAGGACGGCGGCTCTGTGGTCAGCGCAGGACGGCGGCTCTGGTCAGCGCAGGACGGCGGCTCTGTGGTCAGCGCAGGATGGCGGCTCTGTGGTCAACGCAGGACGGCGGCTCTGTGGTCAGCGCAGGACGGGGGCTCTGTGGTCAGCGCAGGACGGCGGCTCTGTGGTCAGCGCAGGACGGGGGCTCTGTGGTCAGCGCAGGACGGGGGCTCTGTGGTCAGCGCAGGACGGCGGCTCTGTGGTCAGCGCAGGACGGGGGCTCTGTGGTCAGCGCAGGACGGCGGCTCTGTGGTCAGCGCAGGACGGCGGCTCTGTGGTCAGCGCAGGACGGGGGCTCTGTGGTCAGCGCAGGACGGGGGCTCTGTGGTCAGCGCAGGCTAGGTGGGCGGAGCCACGCCCGGAGTGACGCGAGGTGGGCGGAGCCACGGCGGGAGTGCCGCGATGTGGGCGGAGCCACGACGGGAGTGTCGCGAGGTGGGCGGAGCGACGCCTGCGAGGTGGGCGGAGCCACGCCGGGAGCCGTGTAGCGGTATGGCGGCGGGGTAAGTATACTGGAGTGTGTGTGTGTGGGTGTGTGAGTGTGTATGTGTGATGTGGTTGGGATGGTGTGTGTGTGGTTGGGAGGACTGTAGTGAGACTCTGTGTGTGTGTGTGTTTGATGAGAGTAGTGAGGGGGGCGAGTGGAACGTTGAAACGCCGGTGCCTGTAGCTGCACGGAAAGTTCCGTGCGGCTACCCCGCACTGTGACGTCAGCAGCATGGTCGGAGGCCGTCACGGAAGTAACCCTTCGGGTTCTCCGGAAGTGGCCTTCGGCTTTTATATAATAGATATGTTTAGTTATGCAGATTCTTGTCATGTCACTGCTTTGTTAAAAGTTTTCCTCCTGGTGTTTCAAAAATGTTATTTCTTCCTGTATTTTACAAACTACAACCTATTCTCATATTCCCTAATAGCTCAGTGTGTTGCTAAGTTGGTTCCCAAGCAAAATCTCAAGGCCACTTTACACACACAGATATCTGTGTCCAACTTCTGAACAGATCTCTGGTTGCAGTGAAATCATGGACATTTGTTCCATTTTGTGGCTGTGTACAAATGTAACAATGTGTCCATGATTTCACTGCAACCAGAGATCTGTTCAGAAGTTGGACACAGATATCAGTGTGCGTAAAGCGGCCTTCAGTGTTTCAAATTGAGGAGCCGCCATGAAGATTTCCAATGAAATGATGTTGATTGCTCTCAGTGGGAGAAACAAGATACAAATCTTGTAGTTGTGATACCTTTTAATGGCTAGCAAAAATAAAATAAGTGATGTTACAAGGCGAGCTTTCGAGACGTCTCAGGTCTCTTCATCAGGCATGGTATGACAAAATATTAAAAGAAACTCAAAATATATATATGCACAACTAAAGTGATTGTTCAATGTCCAATCATTTTAGTTGTGCATGTATATATTTTGAGTTTCCTTCAATATTTTGTCATATTATGCCTGATGAAGAGACCTGAGACGTCTCGAAAGCTCGCCTTGTAACATCACATATTTTATTTTTGTTAGCCATTACAAGTTATCACAACTACAAGATTTGTATCTTGTTTCTCCCACTGAGAGCAATCAACATTTTCTCAGCTGGCTAACACGGTACCAAAACTTTTTTTTCTAACCCAATGAAAAGAGAAACAGCATCATCCAGCTTATCCACCATGTTAGCTCTGCTTAGAAATTTGCCACATTAACTGCTGCCTTTAGTCCACACCCGAATACGAACTGCAACTTCCTGAACTCTGAAAGCCACTGCCACTTCCAGAATCTGCCTCACTGGGTTCACTGACCGATCTGTGACTTACACCACACACTGACCTCTCTGTCCAGAACCTCAAAAGGATTGCAGCTCCCTAACTCAGGAGACTTTACACACACATGGTCCCCTGACTGTTTTTATGAGTGGCCTATCATGAATTTTTAAACTTTCTTAAAAATTATGAAGTTTTATTTTTACACTTTATAGTCCTGGAGCATCTTTTTTATTGGATTCCATTGGACTCTATTTTGTGCTTCTGGCTCCAGCTTGACCGCTCTGGACGTCTCCTGGCATCTGACCAACCCTAGACTCTCCAGTAGGTTCAACGGTAGGCTGAATACTTTCTTCTTTTTACTATTGTATCCTTGCAGTTTTTGTGCCACCATGGCAGTGCTGCAGTCTTGAGTGATTAATTTTGTGCCATGACAATTTTTGGGTTGTGTATTTAGGCCCTTAATTGCACTTTATAATGGATTTGACAACAAAAGTCTTGTTTAATAATGAGGAGAGACTGAAGAAACTTGACTCTATGTTTTCCAATAGATCTCATCCTAGTCATGCGGTTGGTATGGCTATGGACAACATCTTTTTTGATCTTGCAAAGTTGATGCTTCAAAAGCTCAGGACCTGGTGGGATTCAACTATTTTGAAAAAATATGTTGACAAATCCATGATCCCTGGAGGTCTGAGGATCAGGGAAATGCCCACCTATCCCACCTATAACTGAATGGATCAAAATCCTTACTAAGTTAGGATCGGACGAGGAGGCAGTGGGGGAGCGAAGCACCGGGCAGCAGGGAGGGAAGCACCGGGCGTGGAAGCAAGGCACCAGGCAGCGGGGAAGGAAGCACCGAGTGGGAAAGCCTGCAGTGAAGTCTATTCACCGCCGGCTTTTTCAAATGAACAGCTGATGCATCAGCAGTTCCTTTGAAATAGCCGGCAGTAAATTTGAAAAATCCAGAGGGCTCGCTTCCAGTAGCGGAGGGGAACAGGAGAACTGGGCGGGGAGATCAGTTCCAGGGTGCGGGGAGCGAAGGACCCGGGCAGTGGGGAGCGAAGCACCAGGCGGGGGAGTGTGCAACAGCTGATTGTTTAAAAAGTTGGTGGCTTATTACTGCCAGATTTTAAACAATCATGCACCCATTTCAGCCTTTTCCTCAGCCCCCAGACTGCTTTGTAGGGTTCAGCACAGAAATGACTGGCATTACTCACATTTCCCGTTGACTTACATTGGACTTGCTACTCCTAACGAGTAATAATTAGGGATGAGTGAGTATAGTCATCACTTCGCTACTCGCAGAATAGTATGGGTATTCAGGATACTCTGTACTCACGAGTTTTACTTCTATTACTCGTGAGTCCAATGTAAGTCAATTGTATATGTGAGTAATTGTCTGTTGGACCTAAAAAAGTGGTCTGGGGGCTGAAGAAAATGCTGAATGATTGAGTGATTGTTTAAAAGCGGCAGTAAAAAGCCTCCCCGCCGCCTTCTAGCCCTCCCCTCTTCTCCCAAATCCTGCCTGCTCCCATTCCTGGAAGTGAGCCGCAGGCTACTTCAAATGAACAGCTGATATATCAGCTGTTTGAAATAGCCGGCAAGAAAGCCGGCAGTGATGTGTCTTGTCACTGCCTCCTTTCCTGACGGCTATTACAAACGATCAGCTGATCAGCATTAGCTGATCGTTTGAAATAGCCGGCTTAAGCCGATTCAGGACCTTGAGCCTGATATTGATCATCTGATCGGTTTGCCATCTGGCATACCAATCACATGATACTGGATCTGGATTGGACATCGTTAGACCCTCGAACCTGGACTGGGGGGGAAATCTTTTCTTTAATAAAGAAGGAGTCACTAATTGTGTTGCGTTTTATTTCTAATGAAAAAAAATTTCTTGTGTTAGGTTGTTTATTTATCTTACTAGCTGTGAGCCCGATGCAAATGCATCGGGATTCTAGAACGTGCATTAATTTGATTATAGTAGTTATAGCTGTTAGCCTGATGCAAATGCATCGGGTATCTAAAATATGTTTATTGTTTTTTTAAAGATTTTTAAATAATAATCGCTTCATCAATAGCAATAATATAAGCCATAGCATTATTATTAGCAGTAATAGCAGTATTAATAGCATTATTAGCAGTATTATGAGCATTAATAACAGTATTAATAGCATTAATAGCATTATTATTAGCATTAATAGCATTATTAATAGCATTATTAGCATTAATAAAAGCATTAATAACATTATTAATAGCATTAATAGCATTTTTATTAGCATTAATAGCATTAATAATAGCATTAATAGCATTAATAATAGCATTAATAACATTATTAATAGCATTAATAGCATTATTATTAGCATTAATAGCATTAATAATAACATTATTAGCATTAATAATAGCATTAATAACATTATTAATAGCATTAATAGTATTATTATTAGCATTAATAGCATTAATAATAGCATTATTAGCATTAATAATAGGATTAATAACATTATTAATAGCATTAATAGCATTATTATTAGCATTAATAGCATTAATAATAGCATTATTAGCATTAATAATAGCATTAATAACATTATTAATAGCATTAATAGCATTATTATTAGCATTAATAGCAATATTAATAGCATTAATAGGATAAATATTAGCATTAATAGCATTAATAGCATAATTAATAGCATTAATAGCATTATTAATAGCATTAATAGCATTAATAATAGCATTATATAACATTATTAATAGCATTAATAGCATTATTATTAGCATTAATAGCATTAATAGCATTATTATTAGCATTAATAGCATTAATAATGCCTATTAATAGGATAAATATTAGCATTGATAGCATTAATAGCATAATTAATAGCATTAATAGCATTATTAATAGCATTAATAGCATTATTATTAGCATTAATAGCATTAATAGGATAAATATTAGCATTAATAGCATTAATAGCATTATTAATAGCATTAATAGCATTATTATTGGCATTAATAGCATTAATAATAGCATTATTAGCATTAATAATAGCATTAATACATTATTAATAGCATTAATAGCATTATTATTAGCATTAATAGCATTAATAGCATTATTATTAGCATTAATAGCATTAATAGTACCATGAATAGGATAAATATTAGCATTAATAGCATTAATAGCATAATTAATAGCATTAATAGCATTATTAATAGCATTAATAGCATTATTATTAGCATTAATAGCATTATTATTAGCATTAATAGCATTAATAATACCATTAATAGGATAAACATTAGCATTAATAGCAATAATAGCATAATTAATAGCATTAATAGCATTATTAATAGCATTAATAGCATTAATAGGATAAATATTAGCATTAATAGCATTATTAATAGCATTAATAGCATTAATAGGATAAATATTAGCATGAATAGCATTAATAGCATAATTAATAGCATTAATAGCATTAATAGCATTATTATTAGCATTAATAGCATTAATAATAGCATTATTAGCATTAATAATAGCATTAATAACATTATTAATAGCATTAATAGCATTATTATTAGCATTTAATAGCATTAATAGCATTATTATTAGCATTAATAGCATTAATAATACCATTAATAGGATAAATATTAGCATTAATAGCATTAATAGCATAAATAATAGCATTAATAGCATTATTAATAGCATTAATAGCATTATTATTAGCATAAATAGCATTAATAATAGCATTATTAGCATTAATAATAGCATTAATAATATTATTAATAGCATTAATAGCATTATTATTAGCATTAATAGCATTAATAATAGCATTATTAGCATTAATAATAGCATTAATAACATTATTAATAGCATTAATAGCATTATTATGAGCATTAATAGCATTAATAGTATTATTAATAGCATGAATAGCATTATTAATAGCATTAATAGGATTAATAGCATTATTAATAGCCTTATTAATAGCATTAATAGCATAAATAATAGAATTAATAGCATAAAAAATAGCATTAATAGCATTAGTATTAGCATAAAGAGCATTAATCGCAATATTATTAGCATGAATAGCATTATTAATAGCATTAATAGGATAAATATTAGCATTAATAGCATTAATAGCATAATTAATAGCATTAATAGCATTATTAATAGCATTAATAGCATTATTATTAGCATTAATAGCATTAATAATAGCATTATTAGCATTAATAATAGCATTAATAACATTATTAATAGCATTAATAGCATTATTATTAGCATTAATAGCATTATTATTAGCATTAATAGCATTAATAATACCATTAATAGGATAAATATTAGCATTAATAGCATTAATAGCATAAATAATAGCATTAATAGCATTATTAATAGCATTAATAGCATTATTATTAGCATAAATAGCATTAATAATAGCATTATTAGCATTAATAATAGCATTAATAACATTATTAATAGCATTAATAGCATTATTATTAGCATTAATAGCATTAATAATAGCATTATTAGCATTAATAATAGCATTAATAACATTATTATTAGCATTAATAGCATAATTATTAGCATTAATAGCATTATTATTAGCAGTAATATCATTATTATTAGAATTTTTTTTTTTAATTATTATTTTTTATTTAATTATTTATTATTTTTTATTTATTTTTTTATTATTTTTTAATTATTTTTTAATTATTTTTTTTATTATTAAATGTATTATTTAGGCTGAGACCCAGTTCTCTTTCAGGTCCGCTGAAAGGGCTGATATTATTAGCATATATTTAATTTTTTTATTATTATTTTTATTGAATTATTTATGATTTTTAATTAATTTTTTTATTATTTTTTAATTATTTTTTAATCATTTTTTTTAATTATTAAATTTATTATTTAGGCTGAGACCCAGTTCTCTTTCAGGTCCGCTGAAAGGGCTGATATAATTAGCATATATTTAATTTTTTTATTATTATTTTTATTGAATTATTTATTATTTTTAATTTATTTTTTTATTATTTTTTAATTATTTTTTAATTATTTTTTTATTATTAAATTTATTATTTAGGCTGAGACCCAGTTCTCTTTCAGGTCCGCTGAAAGGGCTGATATAATTAGCATATATTTAATTTTTTTATTATTATTTTTATTGAATTATTTATTATTTTTAATTTATTTTTTTATTATTTTTTAATTATTTTTTAATTATTTTTTTTATTATTAAATTTATTATTTAGGCTGAGACCCAGTTCTCTTTCAGGTCCGCTGAAAGGGCTGATATAATTAGCATATATTTAATTTTTTTATTATTATTTTTATTGAATTATTTATTATTTTTAATTTTTTTTTGTATTATTTTTTAATTATTTTTTAAAATTTTTTTTATTATTAAATTTATTATTTAGGCTGAGACCCAGTTCTCTTTCAGGTCCGCTGAAAGGGCTGATATAATTAGCATATATTTTTTTTTTTTATTATTATTTTTATTGAATTATTTATTATTTTTAATTAATTTTTTAATTATTTTTTAATTATATTTTAATTATTTTTTTTTATTATTAAATTTATTATTTAGGCTGAGACCCAGTTCTCTTTCAGGTCCGCTGAAAGGGCTGATATAATTAGCATATATTTATTTTTTTTATTATTATTTTTATTGAATTATTTATTATTTTTAATTTATTTTTTTATTATTTTTTAATTATTTTTTTTATTATTAAATTTATTATTTAGGCTGAGACCCAGTTCTCTTTCAGGTCCGCTGAAAGGGCTGATATAATTAGCATATATTTAATTTTTTTATTATTATTTTTATTGAATTATTTATTATTTTTAATTATTTTTTTTTTTTAATTATTATTTTTATTATTAAATTTATTATTTAGGCTGAGACCCAGTTCTCTTTCAGGTCCGTGTATTTTTTATTTATTTTTTTATTATTTTTTAATTATTTTTGAATTATTTTTTTTATTATTAAATTAATTTGTTCGCATTGAAATACATTAGCGGTGTTTCGGCGATTTTATGGCTGCCAAACTGGTTCTATTTGACGGCCCTAAAATCGCGGACACACCGCTAATGCATGTCTATGGGCAGTGAGCTCGAATTCTGATTGGTCTCTGCGTCCAATCCGAAATCGGGCGGAGTGCCCATAAACATGCATTAGCGGTGTGTCCGCGATTTTAGGGCCGACAAATAGAACCAGGTGGCTGGCCATAAAATCGGCGACACACCGCTAATGTATTTCAATGGGATCTGAGGTGCTCTTCTGATTGGCTGAGGGCATTAGAGAGCGACCAATCAGAAGAGCAGCTCACATCTCATAGAGATAGAATGGCGGATTTTGCGTCCATTGTATCTTAATGAGAAGTGAAGAGGACGTCGGAGATGGAAGTTGGCGGAAAGAAGACAGAAGACCCCGGGGGCCGGACGAAGAGCTGGAGATGTCGTAAAGAAGAGAGAAGAGCGGCGGGGCCGGAGGAAGAGGACGGCTGGCCGGACGAAGGGATTGTGGATCGGACGGACGATCAGATGACTAAGAAGGCATGTAAGTGATCGACGGGGGCGTTAGGTTAGGGGACGGCGGGGGCTTCGGGTGTAGGGCCTTAGGTGTTAGCGGCGGGAGCTTAGGAGGCGGCGGGGCTTAGGGGATAGGGGCTTAGGTGCGGCGGGGCTTAGGGGGCAGGGGGGGGTAGGGGTTTAGGTGCGGCTTCGGGGGTAGGGGGTTAGGTGCGGCTTAGGGGGTAGGGGCTTGCGGCAGAGGGTAGTGGGTCCGGCTGGGTAGTGGGTTAGGTGCGGCTTCGGGGGTAGGGGATTAGGTGCGGCAGAGGGTAGTGGGTGCGGCGGGGTAGTGGGTTAGGGCGGCAGGGGCTTGCGGCAGAGGGTAGTGGCTGCGGCGGGGTAGTGGGTTAGGGGGTAGGGGCTTCGGCGGCGGGGTAGTGGCTTAGGGGTTAGGGCGGCAGGGGGTAGGGGCTGCGGCGGGGTAGTGGGTTAGGGCGGCAGGGGGTAGGGGCTTGCGGAAGAGGGTAGTGGCTGTAGCGGGGTAGTGGCTTAGGGCGGCAGGGGGTAGGGGCTTCGGCGGGGTAGTGGCTTAGGGGTTAGGTGCGGCAGAGGGTAGTGGCTGCGGCGGGGTAGTGGCTTAGGGCGGCAGGGGGTAGGGGCTTGCGGCAGAGGGTAGTGGGTGCGGCGGGGTAGTGGGTTAGGTCGGCAGGGGGTAGGGGCTTGCTGCAGAGGGTATGTTAGCGGCGGGAGCTTAGGAGGCGGCGGGGCTTAGGGGATAGAGGCTTAGGTGCGGCGGGGCTTAGGGGGCAGGGGGGGTAGGGGTTTAGGTGTGGATTCGGGGGTAGGGGGTTAGGTGCGGCTTAGGGGGTAGGGGCTTGCGGCAGAGGGTAGTGGGTGCGGCGGGGTAGTGGGTTAGGGCGGCAGGGGGTAGGGGCTTGCGGCAGAGGGTAGTGGGTGCGGCGGGGTAGTGGCTTAGGGCGGCAGGGGGTAGGGGCTTCGGCGGCGGGGTAGTGGCTTAGGGGTTAGGTGCGGCAGAGGGTAGTGGGTGCGGCGGGGTAGTGGGTTAGGGCAGCAGGGGGTAGGGGCTTGCGGCAGAGGGAAGTGGGTGCGGCGGGGTAGTGGCTTAAGGCGGCAGGGGGTAGGGGCTTCGGCGGCGGGGTAGGCGGCGGGGTAGTGGCTTAGGGGTTAGGTGCGGCAGAGGGTAGTGGGTGCGGCGGGGTAGTGGGTTAGGGCAGCAGGGGGTAGGGGCATGCGGCAGAGGGTAGTGGGACGGGACTTAGGGGGTAGAGGCTTGTGGCAGAGGGTAGTGGGACTTCGGCGGCGGTGTACAGCGCGATGGTATACTACAGTCCCATGGGCATACGCGTGTTAAGCGCCAGCGAACATTGCGAGTCGTTGGCGCATGGGACTGTAGTATACTATAGCGGTGTACACTACAGTCGTATGCGCTTCTGTGGCTTGGTTAGCGTTGGGTGGCAGCGACTCGCAATGCCCGCTTCGGGTGTCGCCGTGGCCGCTACGCGGCCACGGACAGAGTCCAGGAAAAGCAGCTTGGACTCGCTAACCAAGCCACCGGAAGTCGCGCCGCTCCGACGGAAGTCAGTTACGGCAATTATATAATAGATTACTGGAAATTCATGGTGGTCATATCTAATATTGGCATGACCCCATGATTTTCGGACTTAGGGCCAGCTGATAATACAAAGGTGGCCCTAACCCCATTATTATCCAGCGAGCCACCCGGCACCAGGGTCACTGGAAGAACTAAATACAGCGCCAGAAGATGGCGCTTGAATGAATGCGCCATTTTCTGGAGCGGCCGTGGACTGAAATTCACAGCAGGGGGCTTGGAAGTTAGAATGGTTGGGTCACCCTGTGCTGTGAATCCTAGCCCCCTCCTGCCTAGTTGTACCTGGCTGGAGACAAAAATAGGGGGAAACCTACATTTTTATTTTAATTATTACATAAAATTAATTAAATATTTTAAGACAAGGGCTTCTCTATATTTTTGGTTCCCAGCCAGGTACAACTAAGCAGCTAGGGGCTAGGGGCAGCCTGTACCTGCCTGCTGTACCTGGCTGGCATACAAAAATATGGTGAAACCCATTTCATTTTTTTTTTTAGTTTTTTGTAAAAACACTTTAAAAAAGGGGCTTCCCTGGATTTTCCATTGCCAGGGTAGGTAACACCAAGCAGCGGGGTAAGCAGCCAGTAGCTGCTTGGGTTACTCTCAGATGGCAAGAGAAAATGTAGTGGGAGCCCACTCATTTTTTTTAAGCCCTAACCCTTGGGTTAGGGTTATATGTTTGGGATTTTATTTATATATTTTTTTAAATGAATTAAAAAAAAAATTGACTTGGGCTTTGCCATAATTTTGCAGGCAGGTACGGGCTGCCCCCAGCACATATCTGCAGTGAGAGCAATAACATCAGCTGTGCTCCCAGGTAACCTCCACTGATGTCACCGCTTTCACTGCCGATAAGTGCTGACTTTTTGACAGCGAAAGCGGTGTCATCAGCTGTTTCCCCAGGTAACCTCCACTGATGTCACCGCTCTCACTGTCAATAAGCGCTAACTTGTCATTAGTGAGAGCAGTGACGTCAGTGGAGGTTACTCGGGGACACATTCACCGGCCTCAGCTTTGTACTCGGGGGAACTCTCTGACAGCTCTCAGTTGAGTCTGTGCCTGCTTGTCTGTGCGAGCAGACCTGTCTTTCTCCTTGTACAGATGTAGCAGAGCTGAAGAGATGCTCACCTGCCTGTGGACTACGTCGGAATGTTTTTTGGGTAATAAAGATAGAGTCTCTAAATGTCTTTGTCAGGAAAGTATGAGTGCATCTTCTCGTTTCCCTCCAGAAATTCTTTGTTTAAACATACAGTTTTTTTAGTGTCGAATTTAAGAAGACTAGGGATTAGCGAGTATGCTTGTCACTACTCGGTACTGGCACGAATATCTCCGTACTCGGGGTACTCGGCAAGTACCAAGTAATCTTGCGATACTCTTGCTATGCTCGGGGTCCACCTCCCTGCATGTTGGCGCTCTTTACAGAGCCAGCCCGCATGCAGGGATTGGCTGACAGACACTGTAATGCCACAGCCATGTTGGTTGTGGCATTACAATGATTGGCTGGCCGCACAGCGTGATCAAGTCTTTATAAGACCTGACCGCGCTGTGCTCGTCACTCTGCTCCACAGACAGTCAGTGTAGGGAGAGCGGGAGATTTTTTTTTCACTAAAGGGTTATTTCATACCAACATCAAACAAATAGTCACATTTTCAAGGTGAGCAGTGTGTTAGCGGCATGGCCAAACAACTGTGATAAGACTGTGAACAAGAAAACAATGGCCTCCTGTGAATGGATGCATGTGAGAGGGCTCCGGGCTTGTAGTACTCAATCCACCCCATCTGTCCACGCCTGGGCCCCTCACACAGCTACACCACCGCTGTCGCTGCCCCCCATACAGCCCTCATTCAGCTGAGCCCTCCATTGGGCCCTGATTCGGCAGGGCGCGAGCAGAGCCGCAGCTGAGGACGGGCGACCATTGGCCTGACCTGGGCCCACCAGAGGAGGTGAGAGCGAGGGCCGCACAGCCACAAGAGGACCCCCTGACCACAGGCACCCGACCGGGTGTGACTAGCGGCGGGGACCCGAGATCCGTGAGTGCCTGAGAGCCGGCGGGCGCCGAAGAGACCGCAGCCTCACAGACTGTACCACCTGCCGGCTGGTCCTCCCCGTCGCTGAGCGCCGGATCCCCCCTCTCCTGGTTCCTAAATCAGAGCGGGCGATAGCAGCAGTCTCTGCCTCCCACCGCCGCTCGATGACCCAGGGCTGCTGCCGCACACTGCGTGCAGGCTCTCAGGTCCTGTCCCCGGCCTCGAGTGCCTGTCAGCCCCGGAGAGCCGACGCGCTACAGAGCAGCAGCAGAGCTCTGCTTTGATCTGCCCGCACTGCCCGGCCGCACACATCAGTGACTGTTGGCACCTCGGCGGGCGTAGCTGCCGTTGATCCAGCGCTACCCTCCTGGCTCCTTCCCACCCATGGTTGCATCACATCACTGGCTGTTCCACTTCACGCGTGGCTGCATCTCATCCCACCCGTGGCTGCATCTCATCCCACCCGTGGCTGCATCTCAACCCACCCGTGGCTGCATCTCAACCCACCCGTGGCTGCATCTCAACCCACCCGTGACTTCACCTCACCCGTGACTGCATTTCATCTCACCCGTGACTGCATCTCATCTCACCCGTGACTGCATCTCATCTCACCCGTGACTGCTTCTCATCTCACCTGTGGCTGCTTGTCATCTCACCCGTGGCTGCTTCTCATGTCACCCGTGGCTGCTTCTCATCTCACCCGTGGCTGCACCTGCATCTCTACCTCATCCTGTGCCGCATCTCATCTCACCCTGTATCACTGACCTCGCCCTCTCTTGGATCTGCTCATACCTTACAGACCGCACTTTCAGCGTCACCCACTCCCACACCTCTTCCTCGTCCTACCCCCCACTGTCGGCGTCCCCCAGGGATCGGTCCAGGGGCCATTGCTCTTCTCCATCTACACCCTCGGCCTAGGGCAACTCATTGAGTCCCATGGCCTCCAGTACCATCTCTATGCCGACGACACCCAGATCTACCTCTCCGGCCCCGACATCACTTCCCTTCTGTCTAAAATCCCCCAATGCCTGTCCGCCATCTCATCTTTCTTCTCTGCTTGCTTCCTCAAGCTGAACATGGACAAAACAGAGTTCATCGTCTTCCCCCCAGCCGCCCTCCCCCTCTACCGGACCTGTCCATTCTAGTCAACGACTGCTCCCTCTCCCCGGTCCCCCACGCCAAGTGCCTTGGGGTTACCCTCGACTCCTCCCTCTCCTTCAAACCCCACATCCAAGCCCTCGCCACCTCCTGCCGACTCCAACTCAGGAACATCTACCGGATCCGCTCCTTCCTCAACCATGACACTGCCAAAACTCTTGTTCATGCCCTCATCATCTCCCGCCTTAACTACTGCAACCTACTACTCACTGGTCTCCCTGCTTCCTCCCTTGCACCCCTCCGCTCTATCCTAAACTCCGCTTCCCGCCTAATCCACCTACCTCCTCGCTATTCCCCTGTCTCCCCCCTCCGCCAAGCCCTTCACTGGCTCCCCACCTGCCAGAGATCTTGATTTAAAGTCCTAACCCTGACATGCAAAGCCATCAACAACCTGTCCCCCCCTTACATCTCCGACATGGTCTCCCAATACCTACCCACAAGCAACCTGCACTCCTCACAAGAACTCCTCCTCTCCTCCGCCTTATCTCATCCTCCCACAACCGCATACAAGACTTCTCCTGCGCCTCTGCCATACTTTGGAGCTCTCTCCCCCAGCACATCAGACACTCACCTTCCCTTCGGAGCTTCAAAAAGAACCTGAAAACTAATCTATTCCAACAAGCCTACAACCTATGATGAGACCCAGCCCTGCACCACCACACGCCTGGCGCTTCCCCTCCTATTGTGTCCTCCCCCACCGCTGTAGACTGTGAGCCATTGCGGACAGGGTCCTCTCCCATCATGTATCAGCAGCCTTGATCGTTCACATGTACTGTATTTGTCCTTATTACACCCACTTCTAATGTAAAGCGCCATGGAACCAATAGCGCTATATAAATTAATAATAATAATATCATCAAATTATACAACAGGGAGGGATGTTGGGGGAGGAGAAGTGGGAAGAGGGGAGGGGGGAAAGGGTAAAGACAAATACATGGGGGTAGGGGAGTAAAGGAGCACGCATCAAAGGATGCTTTTTATTTTTGTTATAAAAATGATAAAAAAATTCAAGGAATAAAACAATTCCACACATATTTACAATAGGCTGCAGTGGGGGGCTGCGTGTGTGTGTGAGTGGCATGTCCTTGTGTGACTAGCATTTCAGCACTCACTCAGCAGTCTGTCTGGCACTGCCTGGGTATGTCCCTGGTACATTTGCTACACGTGTATTTGTAGCAGTCAACACATCTCTCAGTTGCACAATTGTTCGTGCATCGATGGTTGACCTGACACTTCGCCCTTTTGCCAGAGCTGGGTGTGGAAGGTAGTTGCCAAAGGAGTTTCTCCTTGTGTGCCTTCTTTTCAGTCACATGAGAGCCACCTAACTCTTTTGCAAGCTCAACCAGGAAGTCCACCCGTCTCTCCTGCACCCCAGTGCATGCCTGATAAAGAACATGAGCATTGAGTGCTGCCATGTCAATTGTGTTGTAGAACACGGCGACTGGCCATCTCCGTGTTCCTGCACGCACGCTGTACTCCCGCACCATTTGGTCCATTACATCCACACTGCACTTTGTGTGGTTGTATTGTGTGACCGTGTTTGGCTTCCTTTTGTTGGTATCCTCAGTCTCAACCACGCTGTGCATGCTGCTGAGAATGTAGACGGCCTTCTTTCGTTTGGGTGCATACACTGTCAGTGTGGCACCAGTGGTTGAAAACACCTGAGTAGTGAATTCAGTGTGGTCCATCTGTCTAGCGGATTGAGGAATTTCCCGGCGACTCTTGTTGACTGTGCCGAGGATAGTGGTTTTCCGGCTAAGCAGTTGTTGTGCAAGTGACAATGATGTACAGAAATTTTCCGTGGTTATAGTTCTGCCCTTGTCCATGAATGGTTCCATCAGCCTCATCACTACAGTTTCGGACAGTCTCTCCCTGCTGGGACGACTGGGGTCCTTGCCAAGATATGGGAATACATTACAGATGTACTTTGATTTCAAGGCCCAAGCCACCCAAAACTTGATGCCAAACTTGTCTGGTTTTGTTGCAATGTATTGCAGAAAACAGCAGCGAGTCTTTGACGGGAAAAGCTGTTCATCAATAGTGATGTGTCGACCAGGGATGTAGGATGTGATGCACTTGGTGACAAACTATCTCCATTCATCGGAGATTGCAGTAAACTTATCGGTCTCCACTCGCTCACTGCGTGTGAACAGGTCATCAAAGCGTAGGTGTTGCATGATGACTTGGAAGCGGTTTTGGGACATAGCTGCAATGGTTTGCAGACACTCAGGAGCAGCTCACATTCTTTGGGTAGGGACACACTTTAGTTCCTGATCAGTTTTCCTGATCTGTGTCCATCCAGTTTGTGTGCCAAAACCAGGAGTGACTCCAAAACCCAGAACAGGTGTCAATCTTTCAAGATTTCGGCAAAAAGCGGTCTGTGCTTCTGCAAAACAACGGACATGTCTGTGTGTAGCAGACGGACACGCATGTGCTCCACACAGAGACAAAGTTCGTGCGGAAATATGGACGTGTGAATGGGGCCATTGGGGAACATGTGTCCCATATGTCCTGTCAGCACAGACCCCACATGTGCCGGAGGCACAGATGTGTGAATCAGCCCTAATAGGGCCGTCACATGGGGAGATGATTCCCGGCGATGTGCGGGCGATCACGTGACACACGCAGACATGTCACCGGCGAACGTCTGTGAAGGATCGCCTCAGAACCAGCCTGTAATTCAGAGGCGATTCCCGGGCAAGGCAGGGAGCTATACTTTCTATAGCTCCCGTCACCTGAGACATCACTATTGCTGCGTCACACACGCATCCCAGGCTAGTTGGGAAATCTCTGAACTGAGAAACACTGAATCATCGCCGAACGATCGCCCTGTTACACATTGCGACGCTCAGGCGATGTCGCAGTATTTCTTTATTGTTTATTCCATAAAAACAGGCGGTTATGCAGGGGTGGTGAAGGGAGGATTGGGGTCAAAACAGCCCATTGTTGCGATCCCCATCCTCCCTCCATCCCCCCTGCATAACCGCCTGTTTTTATGGAATAAACAATAAAGAAATACTGCTGAAACCTGCCCGGTGAGTTGCTGCCATTCTCTGGATGACTGTATCTTCTCTGCACCAAACCCTGCAAAACACAGGATGCAAACGAACAGACAAAAAAAACCCACTGTAGCCAGTATCTCTTTCTTGTGAGCAGCATCCCCCACACTCAGGAATAGCTTGCATTCTTCTGTTTACACACTCTTATCTTAGATAATCCCCCCTGCAGATTCCTCAGGCAAGAGGACATTTACAAATGAAAGGATGCTAATTGAGGTGTCAATATGGACTGAGGGTCATTTGACCCTCTCTCAGGACTTCAGGGGGGATCTTGAAATTCCCGGTACTTCTAGTGCTAAGGAATAGTCAAAACACGTCAGTTTTTATAGTTTTTTTTTGGGGGGGGTGTTACTTGTATGACTGTATTTTTAAATTGAAACCTTAAAGCATAACATCTGTTTACATTTTTATTTAATAATAATGTAAATCAATTAATTTTAATAAACTTTCAAATATACTTTATCAGAGAATTCTTGTTATCCCCACTAAACATGTGTTAATTATCAGTCAGATCCGTCTTCAGTGAAAATGAGGCATGTAACCATATAAGGATGGAGGGGGCTTTGCCTATACTGTGTGCTTGCAGGTGATTAAGTGAAAATAGATTATATCAGCCTTTAGCACAGTTGCTGAGCAATGTCAGAATGTCAGGATCACTGCAAACTCCTCTTTCCTTGGCACAAGCTTCTGATCTGTCATCTGGCTCCACATAGCTCAGTCAGAATCTCTATTAACCCCTTCACTGCTGCTCCCTACAACAGCTCTCTTGCCCTTTCCCTGTTATCCCATTGCACTGCTCTCTAACAGATACCGGCCATGCCCACACAGAAATAAAATCCAGTTTTTAAAAGAGCACAGAAAAGTGCGAGAAAATAAGTCATTATCTTAGCTGTTATGTGACCCATGATTAACAACCAATGCAGTATTGTGTCTTTATTGCATCTTGACTACTGGCTTCCTTCATTGCTGGATATTTTTCCTCCATTTGCTATACAGCCCAGGCCAGGGCTTATCTGTGATGACCTCAGAAATGATCTACAAAGGGTGAAATGGTGAGCTGACAAATTGCTCTTCTTCCTATTATATTTTGTAGCATGGTAACTTATAGAAAAAGAGGATTTTGAAAAGTAACTTAAGACTTATATGACAATTCTTCTGGGGGTGCACTCATTTATATTGAACACTGTATATAGGTATACATTATTATGAAGTTAGAATTTTTGCTTCATATCCCTGAGAGAAGAAGAACTGAAGAAAGACCTATCAGGTCCACCTCTTTAGCACCACATTGGCTTTTCATCTGTAGCCATGCCTGGATTTCATTCTCATTATAATCTGACCCTCCCATGAGGATCTGCTCTGGAGGAGTTTGTCCAATGCTCACAGTCTTACAGTAATATGGCAAGTTATTCATTTTTTACTTTCATTGGACTTTTCATATAATGATATTATCCAATGTATGTGATTCATTCTAGTCTTCAAGGTCTTTACTTTCCAGCTTCTTAATTAATGAGGAGTGATGAGTCTTTAGGCTCTGGTAGACCTTCTCCTTGTCCTCGTTACCGAAGCCCCTCATGCAGACATAAAGGTTCCTGATCTGTTCTGCATTGATTTTTTGGCTCTTCACAGCGTCATAATCTTCGATTTTCAATAGTTGTAGATGAAGGAGATCATCTAGAACTGGTTTTATGTCTATGCTGCTGTTGATCAGATCTGCTCGACGTCTGTCCAAAAAATGATCACTTTGTGCCTGGTGAGGTCTGGAGGGTCCTGTAATGAGAAATGATCTATTATCACCATCGACCACTTTTAACAACTGTGTTGCATCCAACCTACTGCAGATCTGTCTCTCAAACAAGCATCAAGGTCATACTAGTTAGTAGAAAATAATCTATTCTGACACATTGGATAACTGGTAATACGGCATGTGAAATAAGTATTTAAGCAATTTTCTAAGTTAATATATTACTAAAGGTGCTAATGACATACCTTTCTCACCAGATGTTGGTAACAACCCAACCAACCAACACAGACAAAGAAATCAAATAATAGATTTCCACAAATGAAGTTAAAGTGTAATAATGAGAAATGACAAAGAAAAAAGTATTGAACGCATACAGAAAAAGAGGTACAAAAAGCCCTGGAAAGTCCTGACACCGGCTGAAATCAATCCTGCCACATAGGGATAATAATATCAGCTGTTTTAACTGATGGCCGATAAAAAGATGTCTTTTACCAAGGAGACACACAAGAAACATCTCATGATGGGTAAAACCAGTGAGCTGTGTATTGTTGCAAAACATACTGATGGTATTATTTACAGAAGAATTTCTAATCTCCTAAAGGTTCCAGTGAGCTCTGTTGAAACCATAATCTGGAAGTGGAAAGGACATAATTTCACCATAATCTGGCCATGACCAGGTGCTCCCTGTAAGATTTCATACAGAGGAGTGAAAAGAATTATTATAAGAGTTATCCAAAAGCCGAGGGCACCTGCGGAGCAACAGAAAGACCTGGAATCAGCAGGGACAATTGTTTCATAGAAAACAATAAGTAATACACTCACCCTCCATTGCCTGTACGCACGCTTCTGTGCGCACTCTCCTGTATACATGCTCTTGTATGAACGCTCCTGAACTATATAATCTGGTCACATGAGACCAAAATTGAACTCTTTGGATGCCATAATACATACAATGATTGAAGGCCAAAAGGCAATCATCCTCAAAACAGCATCAGTGAAATGTGGAGGTGGAAACATCATGGTGTGGGACTATATTTTTGCACTGGCAAGTTTCAGATAATTGAAGGAACAATGGATGGACAAATGTACAGAGATATTCTTAATAAAAATCTGCTGCCTTCTACCAGGATGATGAGGATGAAACACGGGTGGACATTTCACAAGACAATCACACAGACAAGAGAGAGAAAATAAATCTGCTGGAATGTCCCAGCCGATCACCGGAGCTGAATCCAATAGAAAATGTCTGGAAGGATCTAAAGCTCCGAGGTCATAGAAGGATCCACAGGATCTGCAGGAGATGAAGAGTGTTTGTGTGGAAGAATGGACCAAAATCCACCTGAGCAATGCAGGGACGAGTGTCTCCATACAGAAGCAATGCAGGGCCTGTTGTCTCCATAGAGGAGGCGTCTGGAGCTTCATCACAAACAATGGCCAAAGTATTAAATACCCTGAAGTAACGTGTTCAATACTTTTTCCTTGTGTTTTTTCTCAGTATTACACATAATTTATGGACATCTATGGTGATTTCTATGTCTGTGTGAATTGGATGCGTTGTTACGGACATGTGGGTAGATATTCACGTCAATAGCGACTTTAGAAATATATTTACTTACAAAATTGGTGACATGTTCAATACTTATCTCACCTGCTGTATATTCTAATTTCCCTCAGCATTTATTATTGTTGATCATTCAAACACAGATGATGTTTCCTCCGGAGATGATGGCTTGCTATTATTCAGATATACTGTAGCAATTGTTCAATGGGTTATTTCACTTTATACACATTTCTTATGTATTATCTTTAGGCCAATGTAGATGATCACATTAAACAAGGCTACATATAAAACATGGTTAGTGTCTATTAGTGATGAGAGATCACACCATGTTCGAGTGCTTCGTACTCGTAATGAGCAGTTGGACGTTCAGATGGGCTCAACTTAAAGGGAACCTGTCACCAGGTTTTTGCAACCTAATCTGAGAATAACATAATATAGGACGCGAGATCCTGATTCCAGCGATGTGTCTGCTCAGTGTAGTTTTGATAAATCACTGTTTAATCAGCTGGAGATTATCATTATCAGTCTCCTTGTCCTGCTGCCAGATAGTCCAGCATATTCACAGACTGCTAAATCTGCAGCAGAGAAAACACTAATTTTATCAAAATGACAGCAAGCAGCTCAGTAAGTGACACATCGCTGGAATCAGGGTCTCTGTTTCTACATTATGCTGCTCTCAGATGGGATGGCAGAAACCTGTTGACGGGTTCCCTTTAAGTACTGGATAGAACAGATTTCAATTAAGAATTTGAGCATTTTTCTAGAAAATCTTCCAGAAAACATCTCAAGTTTCCCATTGACTTTAATTATATTCGGTGCTTGAGTTACGCTCACCTGAGTGTCCAACTGCTCATTTCGAAAACCGGGTGTCACGAGGGTCTCCTGTCCTTGGAACACTTGTGGCAGGTTTAGGATTTGAGTCCCACTTTGTCTTGTGAGACTCTAGATTTTAAACATAGTTGCTTTCTTTTGGTGCGGTGAGAGTTTATAACATTTTTCTTGCTGGAATTTTCTGGGTCAGGTGATAATAATGTAATAATAATAAATCGTTATTTATATAGCGCCAACATATTCAGCAGTGCTTTATAATACAGTGGTTTATATACAAACAGTCATAGGTAACAATAAAAAATATACAACACAATAAGTAAGTAAAGTAGAGAATCAATGTAAAAATCCAATACACTAAGCAGAGAATCAATGTAAAAGTACAATAATTAAAGCAGAGAAACAATGTAAAAAATATACTACAGTAATTACAACAAAATAAGCAGAGAATCAGTGTAAAAAGTACAATACAATAATTAAAGCACAAATAAAGGTGACCCTGCTCAAAAGAGCTTACAATCTACAACGGGATTGGGGTTACACAAAGTACAGGGGCTTATTACACTGATGGTCCAGGCATCTTGAGGAAATGGGGGTAGAAATAAAGTTACATGAATGGTTACCAGACAATGTGTGTGGAGCTTTTGGGTTTGGTGGTTTGAAGAAGAGTTTTATGTCGAGAGAGATAGTGAATGGGCTATATACAGTACAGAGGACTTCAAATAAGGGAGCATAGGCTGCCTTAAAAAGATGTGTTTTTAGGGAGCGTCTCAAGCTATGTAAGTTGTGGATAGTCCTAATTTCTTGGGGTAGAGCATTCCAGAGAATTGGTGCAGCTCGGGAGAAGTCTTGGAACCTGGAGTGGGAGGATCGGATTAGTGCAGATGTTAGTCGAAGGTCATTTGTAGAACGTAGAGAACAGGTGGGGTGATAGACAGAGATAAGGGAGGAGATGTAGGGAGGTGCTGCACTGTGAAGAGCTTTGTGGGTGAGAACAAGCAATTTGAACTTGATCCTGTAGTGTATAGGCAGCCAGTGCAATGACTGGCATAGAGCAAAAGCGTCCGAGTAGCGGTTAGCTAGATAGGTGATCCTGGCTGCTGTATCAAGGATGGACTGGAGAGGGGAGAGTCTAGAGAAGGGGAGGCCGATTAATAGAGACTTACAATAGTCAAGATGGATTAGGTCCATGGTGATGACATTTGTTGTTTCCATGGTGAGAAAGGGGCAGAATTTAGAGATTTTCTTCAGGTGCAAGCGGCAAGAGCGGGCGAGAGATTGTATATAGGAGCTGAAGGAAAGATCAGAGTCAAACATAACACCCAGACAGTGAGCCTGCTGCCTAGGCGTTATCACAGCCAGCCTGCTGCCTAGGCGTTATCGTGGGGCCACACACAGAGAGAGATGTCAGGTTTAGGGAGGTTAGTGGAGGGCGGGAGCAGAAGAAGTTCAGTTTTGGAAAGGTTGAGTTTCAGATATAGAGTGGACATGATAGTGGAAACTGCGATTAGACAGTCATTGGTGTTCTTTATTAGAGCGGGGTAAGGTCAGGGGAAGAAGTGTATAGTTGTGTGTCGTCAGCATAAAGATGGTACTGAAAGCCAAATCTGCTGATGGTCTGTCCAATCAGGGCTGTGTAGAGAGAGAAGAGATCCAAGGACTGAATGCTGTGGGACCCCAATAGTGAGGGGAAGAGGGGAGGAAGTGGAGCTGGTAGGTGATGCTGGTTTATGACCACACCCATTCCCTAGAAATAGTTACATGATCCATCATCTCATGCCGGTAATAGAACGTCTCTATGCTGACCATCATGGAGTCATGAAGTCTCTGTATTCAGAATGTTTTTATTAGTTTTTTTTTAGTTTTTTTCACATACATAGTAAAAGAGGAACAGAGCAAACATTAGGAAATTAGCTTAAGTAAGAACAATTAAGGAATACAAACAGGGGGAAAGATTAATGGAGCAGTTACATGTAAGAGAAGATTGATTATAGAAAGTCAGTGTCACATATCACATCAAAAATGTATTTCCTAAAAGATAATGATTTGTTGGTAGGATAACTAGCAACCTGATTCTAAGGTCAATTAGTCTCTCACAGGCATTAATTGGAAGTATAAGTATTTGTCCAAGGCTCCCATCTCAAGTTGTATTTTCTGAACTCTTTATTCGTCAGAGTGAGGTTAAATTCGTATGTATTATGAAGAGTGATTCTATCTGCGATATCAGGTATTGTAGGTGGAAAGGGCTATCTCCATCCTGAAGCAATAAGTATTATGGCTGATAAAAGGATCTGGCAAATTGTATGTCTGTATTTGATGGGAAAGTCATCACAACCTAAGGGTCCCGTCACACTTGGCGACGTTCCAGCGATCCCGACAATGATACGACCTGGTAGGGATCGCTGGAACGTCGCTACGTGGTCGCTGGTGAGATGTCAAACAGTCAGATCTCACCAGCGACGCAGCAATGATACAGCGACCCGTATAACAACCTCGGCGGTCGTTGGGACCCTGTCAGACAGCAGCTAGTCTGATGACTCAGACCCAGGGCCGGCATCAGCACCCGGTGCACCCAGGGCCCGGACTCTTTGGAGTGGGCCAGGGTCACACTTGCGTTGTCCCGAGCCTGACGCAAGTATTTTCCGCTGCAGCGCAGAGGCACTGAGAGGAGGGAGAAGGAACAGGTCAAAGGCTAGAGCTGAGAAGGTACCACCAGAGACTTCCACAGATTCTACTGCGACTACCCGGCCGGCCGTCCTGCGGGAGTACTGTGAGCTGTACCACCATCTTTACCAGTTTTACAAGTAAAGTACCAAGAAGAGTGAATTGCCTCCGTGTCTCTGTCCTGCTACTATTGACTTTCTTCAACAGTTTACGCCGTTCTGACAACGAGCAGCACTGCCCCGGAGACCTAGCTCTACCTGTACGGAGCTGTTCCTCCCTAGCCGCGATACCACCACCCTCCAGAGGACCGTGGCGGCGCTGGTGTCTACAGCAATAGATATCTGCCGCGACACTACTATATATATGAAAAAATTCAAATTAATGAGTGGCACTGAAAAGAGAAGATCAAACTGCAATGTGCAAATGTGTAATGCAGTAAACTGCCCTGTGCTATAGTTGAAAACAGAGGTCTTAGTCTCATCAGCGGCCACTGAGGATCAAGCCTGGCACCCACTTCAAGGGGCCTCCTACTGCCAGGTCCTGACACTATGCCCTAGTGATATGGTGAACTGGTGGAATCTGTGTGGGCTTATATGTCTAAAGATGTAATTAAAAACAGGTGTGTGCTAGGACCTCACACTGGAGTCCATGAGTGGTTACCAGACTATGAAAAGAGGAAAGGGGAAAATTATATAATGGGAGCTCAGTCAAAAAAGACAATATGTAAAATATATAAGACTGGCATCAACCGTATGCTGGTGTCTAGTCATTAGGTACTATAGGTGGCGTCATGTGACAAAGACTATAATCCCTTGTAAGTAATATCTCCCTGTTTTTTAGGCGCTGTTCCCCCTTACCATGGGTCTAGGCGGACCACCTGCGATATTCCCTCGATTGGAGAGAGAGAGAGGCCCAGACATCCGAGTTCCCATACTCTGGGGTGCTACATATGGAGTGGAGCCGTGTGTGTACGAGGTTTACAGAGCGGAGCCGCATGTGTACGAGGTTTACGGAGCGGAGCCGCATGTGTACGAGGTGTACGGAGCGGAGCCGCGTGTGTACGAGGTGTACGGAGCGGAGCCGCGTGTGTACGAGGTGTACGGAGCGGAGCCGCGTGTGTACGAGGTGTACGGAGTGGAGCCGAGTGTGTACGAGGTGTACGGAGCGGAGCCGCGTGTGTACAAGGTGTACGGAGTGGAGCTGTACATGTACCAGGTGTACAGAGCAGAGCTGAGTGTGTATGAGGTGTACGGAGCGGAGCCGTTTGTGTATGAGGTGTACGGAGCGGAGCCTCATGTGTACGAAGTGTACAGAGCGGAGCCATGTGTGTACGAGGTGTACAGAGTGGAGCCGTGTGGTACGAGGTGTGCGGAGCGGAGCCGTGTGTGTATGAGGTGTACGGAGCAGAGCCGCATGTGTACCACGTGTATGGAGCAGAGCCGAGTGTGTATGAGGTGTACGGAGCGGAGCCAAGTGTGTACGAGGTGTACGAAGCAGAGCCGAGTGTGTACGGAGAAGAGTCAAGTGTGTACGAGGTGTACGGAGCAGAGCCGAGTGTGTACAAGGTGTACGGAACGGAACCGAGTGTGTGTACGAGGTGTACAGAGCTGAGCTGAGCTGAGAGTGTACAAGGTGTACGGAGCGGAGCCATGTGTGCACGAGGTGTACGGAGCGGAGCCGAGTGTGTACGAGGTGTACGGAGCGGAGCCGAGTGTGTACGAGGTGTACGGAGAGGAGCCATGTGTGTATGAGGTGTACGGAGCGGAACCGAGTGCTTACAAGGTGTCCGGAGTGGAACTGCATGTGTACGGGGTGTACGGAGTGGAGCTGTGTCTGTATGAGGTGTACGGAGCAGAGCCACGTACGGAGCGGAGCCACGTGCGTACGAGGTGTATGGAGCGGAGCCACGTGCATATGAGGTATGTGTACCAGTGGTAGCCCCTCGCGGATTCCGCAGTGCTCAGGGGCCTCCCGGTGTTGGGGGCAGCGCTCAGGGGCCCACCGGTGTGGGGGCAGCACTCAGGGGCCCCCTGGTTTTGGGGGCAGCGCTCAGGGGGCCCTGTCAGGGGCAAATTGCACCAGGGGGGAAAACAGCGTGCAGGGGGGAGACACAGCGTACAGGGGAGGGGACAGGCGCAGGGGAAAGATAGCGTGCAGGTGGAGACAGGTGCAGTGGAGAGACACAGTGCGCAGGGCGAGATAGGTGCGCAGGGGGGACACAGCGCACAGGAAGTAGACAGGCACCGGGGGAGACAGGTGTAGGGGAGAGACACAGCGCACAGGGAGGATAACAAGCACAGGTAAGAGACAGGCTCAAGGGAGAGATAGAGACAGCGCACAGGGGACAGAGACTGCACAGAGAGAGTAGAGACCATACAAGGGGAGAGATATGCACAGAGAGGGGAGAGACAGTGCACAGGATGGGAGAGACAGCATTTGGGGGGGAAAAGACAGCATGGTAGGGATTAAATTTGTGAGGGATATATATATGAGACTCTTTCGCCCATGACCTACAAAAACCTGGAGCCGGCCCTGCTCAGACCTACGTGGCTGAGTTCTGAGTCGCCAACGAGGTCGTTGTTAGGCGTCAAACACAGCGATGCATGCTGCCCAGCGGGAACCCAACGATCAAAAAATGGTCCAGGCCATTACGACATGATCAGCGATCTCACAGCGGGGGCCCAGTCGCTGCTACGTGTCTAACATACCGAGATTGCTGGCGAGGTCGCTGTTGTGTCACAAAATCTGTGACGCAACAGCGATCTCGCTATATGTGACGGGGGCTTAAGGACAATAAGTGGAGTCAGAGATATGATAATATTTAGAGTCTCCGAGCTTAAGTTGTCATCTCTAAACAGAGAGCGAGAAGTCTCTGGAAGTTGCTGGAGTTCTGTTGTTTGCAGTACTAGTGTTTGACTGCAACCTTGGAGTTGCAATCCTTTTTTTTTATGTGCCCCCAATGTGTCTTCTTTTCTCTATGTGTTATTTTATCAGTAGTGAAGTCTACTGCACTCACCGGCTTTTGCACTAACCAGGGTGAGTGGAGGTGACAGCTAGGGTGTAGGCATGTAACAGCGGCGGGGGAAAGAACCTACTGAAAGATGTTAAGGTACCGTCACATGCGGCAATTTTGCTAGCAATTTCACTGGCAATTTGCTGGTTGCAGTGAAATCATGGACACATTGTTACAATTGTACACAGCAACAAGATAGAACAATGTGTCCATGATAACACTGCAACCAGCAAATTGCCAGTGAAATTGCTAGCAAAATTGCCGCGTGTGACGATACCTTTATGGTACCTTTACACGCCGCCACAACAGGATGGATACCAACGGCAACTTCACGTGCACGAGCACAGCCGAACGGTTACCAACGGGAACCGCACCCTCTTTACACGCCGCCACAAGGTGCGCTACGCCACGCTACATCTACAGCTAGCTACATCGCCGGGTGTCGCAAGTAGCCATCTGTAGCTCAATTACACACCGCTATAACCAGCTACTATGGGCGGACCTGGTGCAGCAGGGACAGCACATAGGCGTGCCACAATTGAGAGTACGAGCCGTCCGTACGCTGATAGGACAAATCAATAACATCCTGATTGGCCAGGCATCGCAGGAGGCTGAGTAATACAGCACGCTCGAGCGATTGTGTAGTGTGACTGGTCAGCTCCTTAAATATGCCTCCCTAGGCAGCGACTACCAATCGTCATGCAGCAGCTTCCACCAATGATCGCACATGGGGCGTGGTAACACGGAGCCAGGGTCACGCCTTAGCTACATTGCAGGCTGTCCCGAGTTCCCTTCCGTAACGTCTTTACACGCCGATACAGCTCGCTACAATCGGCGATGTAGCCATATGTTTATGGGCAGTGCACGGATACAGAGGTATCTGTAGCCGGCTGTGTCGTCCCGTCTTCACACGCCGCTACTACGGGCGATATTGGCGCTACAAGCTACATTTGTAGCCTGTAGCGGGTTGTATCCATCCTGTTGTGGCGGCGTGTAAAGGTACCATTAAGGTTGCTCAGCAACTTGACACAGGTTAGTGTAAAGGTACCCTTACACGCCGCCACTATCACTGGCAACCGGTAGCAACCGAACGTGCGCATGCACGTTTTTAACGGTTGCTAACGATCGCCGAAGCCGCGTTTACACGCCGCCTTAGCGTAGTCAACTGAAGGTATCGTGGTTCCCCGGAAGTTGACACAGATCCTGCGGATAACTTCCTGTGGAATAGCGTTGCCGCTTCACACGCCGCTACCCACAAAGGAATATGGGCGTACCTGTGCAGCAGGTACAACACATAGGCATGCAACACTCCGTCACGCTGCGCCCAAACTGCAATCATTGGACAATGCAATAGCGTCATGATTGGGCAGCCTGCGCAGGAAGGCTGGCTAATACATGACGCCATTGCAATTGTGTAGTGTGAATGGACAGCTCTTTAAATATGGCGCCCTGAGAAGGGACAGCCAATGGAAACACAGTAGCCCCCACCAATCATCGCTGATGGGGCGCGGTATCCAGCACGCTGTGGCACGCCCCTGGGAAATCACTAGGCGACGCAGATTCCATCCCTATCGCCCGTTTACACGTCAATACCAGGGGAATTCACCCTTTGGGTTGACTCTGATTTTAGAACACCGCTCAGCAACTGCGAGCAACCCGATAAGTTCCCCAATTTACACACCGCTACTTCGTAGGAATTTCAAGGCAACCGTGACAAAAATCCCGATTGCCAGGCAGTTCCTACACCTCAGTGGCGGCGTGTAAAGGTCCTTAAGGAGAGGCCCCATCCCCTGCTCCCTATCATCAAGGCCTTCACCTCCCTTTCCAGCTCTTTGTAACCTTTGAGTTGCGCCACGTGCTGGGAGTCATATTTCCCGATGTGACACTGAGCATTCGATCATGGCAGTGCTCGCTCATCAATAGTGCCAATGTCTCTTGCAACCTAGATGTTCACAACTCAATGTGCAGCTTTATCCCCTTTACAACAAGAGATGACAATTACATCTATGCTTATAATGCATTTGTAAATGGAATTACAAAACTAATGTCTACATGATAAAATTCAGAACTTACCCAACACTGCAGAAGATAAATGAATAATTTCCTCTAAAACAAGAAAAATAAATAGGTTGAAAAAGTAGGAAAATGAACCAGTAAATGATAAATATTAACACGACTGTGCACTATGGATTGGCAGAATATGATGCAGCTAAGGCCCATTTCACATTGCCGTTTTTCACTGTTTGTGGCAGATGCGGCAGATTTACTGCATCTGCTGGATCCGCCGCCTAACGCTCACACTTGCGGCACACTTGCAGCAAGCCCTATGCATTGTCTATGGGGCTTGCAGCAGGTGCGACAAGTGCGGTACAGCTGCAGTCGCGGCACTTGCGGCAGCTGCGGCTGTGAAAAAAAACGCTGCTGACGACAGCTATACCGCACTTTTCCGAATCTGCCGGAAGCCCCATAGACAATGCATGGGGCTTGCTGCAAGTGCGCCGTAAGTGCGGCCGTTAGGCGGCAGATGCGGTAATCTGCCGCAAATAGCAAAAAACGCTGATTTGAAAGGGGCCTAAGAGCTTTATATTATAGCCTCAGTCTAGTAATTATCTTATCAGTCATCATGAAGTATGGAGGTCTATATAATTATATTATTACTAGTGATGAGTCAGCATACTCAGCACTGCTCGATACTTGATTGAGCATCGGGATGCTTAGGCACGCTCATTGTCTAGACGAGTATCGCAGATGCCCAATGTTAAGGGTGGCTTCACACTGCGGTCACGTCCGGTCCAGGGCTGTCAGGGGTGAACCTGACAGCCCCGGACCGGATCAGCACACAGATCCGGAGGGCTAATATGCCCTTCCGTCCGGTGTGCATCCTGCCGCAGCTGCCGCTGCTGATTATTCAGGACTGCGGCTTGCAGGGAGCTAGCCGTGGTCCTGAATTATAACCGCGGCGTGCAGCCTCCAGTGTCTGGTTCCGGCTCCTCCCGGATCGGGGCCCCATAGGCTCCCATGTTAAGGGAGGGCGGACTGCCCCGGAAGGATCCGGGGGAATCCGGGAAGATTCAGGAGACACCAATTAGTTGCAAATCGGACTCCCCGGACACAAAAACGTTGCATGCAACTTTTTTGGATCAGGGAGAAAAAAAACACTTCTCCCCAATTCTTCCAGGGAGATGGCAGCCAGATGGCAGATAACTGCCATCCGGCTCCATCCGGCCCCATAGCATACTATGGGGCCAAAATCCGGTCCGGGGCTGTCACCCCTGACAGCCCCGGAC
Source organism: Allobates femoralis (assembly GCA_033576535.1). Classification (NCBI taxonomy): domain Eukaryota; kingdom Metazoa; phylum Chordata; class Amphibia; order Anura; family Aromobatidae; genus Allobates; species Allobates femoralis. Next base: position 8,281,106 of record JARQOC010000004.1, read on the forward strand.
CGGACCTGACCGCAGTGTGAAGCCACCCTAAAGCTCCTGCCCAAAAAAGGATGAGTTCCTACCTGAAGATAGAGAGGTTCTCATTGACTTCCATTATACTCGTTACTTGAGTCGAGCCTGCCTGAGCATCTGATTTGCTCGTTTCGAGTACCGGGCACTCGAGCATCTTAGTGCTCACTCATCACTAATTATTACATCAAATCACTATTATGTCTCATTATTATTATTAATAATACATAATTATTACACAAATATTATAATAACACCTTTGCTTTACATTACCTACGGACACCAGAGATTTCCATATTGGATCATCTTTATCTTCCGACAATATAGATAAATTAAATGTTTGGTTTGTTTCCTCATCAGCAACGATTTCAGTAAAGGAGCAAACTTCCGGGGGGTAACTCTCAAAAAGCAGAGTCTATAATATAAAGAATACATTTCTTCATTTATTTTCAATTATGTATATTCTTTGTACAGGAATATATGTGGCACAATTTTAAGAAATGCTTCAGTATCAGCTAACATAATGAAAATACCAGTGGCGGAACTTGAGCCTGGCGGGCCCCGGTACGGCATCTAGACTGAGGATCGGGGGGGGGGGGGGGGTGAGAGAGAGGGGGGGTTTGTAGCGAGCAGCTTTCCTACGGATGCGAGCTGCTATCCCAGGTGAGGATCGGGGGGGGGTTCGCAAGCTGCTGCTCAATGCATCTGTCGAGCCGCACATTGAAGGCCAGGGAGCCGGGGCAGCAGATAAAAGGAGAGGAGGGGCGGGATCAGCCGCGGGAAGCAGGAAGCTTCCCTCACTTCGCCTCCTCTCACACCCGGTTGTGGTCGCGGGGGGGCGGCTAGGGGGCCCCCCTACAGGTGCTTGAGGGGCCCCCTAGCTGGTCGGGGCCCTGTTGCAGCTGAACCAGCTGTACCACGGTAGGTCCGCCACTGAAAAATACCATGGGCAGCAAAACAGTAGGAAAATCGCACTAGAATTCTAACATATTTTTCAGAAATCTTCAAGCAATCAGTATTCATGATAAAAACAAATTCTATAATTTCATCTATCAGGACTAATAATGAGCAGCACTTAGTAATGAGTGAGCATGCTCGGCGCTACTCGGTACTCGCACGAGTATCCCGATAATCGGGATGCTCGGCGAGCACCGAGCACCTCCGAGGTGCTCGGACTCATCACTAAACATTATTGATGTGATACAAATACACAGCTCCCTACAGTGCACAATGTGAGCTGGCACCTCACAGAGAGCAGATTGACTGTTAGGGTCCCTCTGGGGGCAACAGCAAGGTGTTGTATGCTGCGTCGATTTGAAAAAGCCCACCCTCCCTCTCTTTCCCAGAAACACTCGTTTTATAGGCGGATGTCTGTGGGCGGAGCCAGTCACTAATTGACTTACATTGGGCTCGGTGCTCGGGTCGAGCACCTGAGCATCTCAAGATGCTCGACCCGAGCATCGAGCACCCGAGCATTTTAGTGCTCGCTCATCACTAGCAGCAATACTATGCTCGGGTGCTCTGTCCTCAAAAGGAGCAGTTAATGTTCGGATGTGTGTGACTTGAATACCTGGGAATTCTATTGAAAAAATGCTTGCGCTCCCCATCGACTTCCATTATACTTGGGTACACGAGTCACGCACATCCTAGCATCAACTGCTCGTTACGAGAACCGAGCACATAGGCATGGTATTGTTTGCTCATCATTAATCGGGACTAATGTGGAGCAAGCACTAAAGTACTCCGGTGCTCATTACTCCAATCAAGCAGGTCGGATGATCTGATGGTGTCTACTTGAGTATCGAGTATAATGGACGTCAATTATTGGGCAGTCCGGCTCCCCAACCCCATACAGCCAACCAGAAAGAGCAGATCTAGATCAAAATGACAGGAGGAAGTCGGGGCACCAAAGCCGACGGCTTGCCGGGCGGATAATAAATGGAGCGACCAGGTAGCAACGGGAGGTGCCTGTCTTTAGCACAACAGTCCAGTCATAAATCATTAAAGAAGAGACGGCACTCACCCGGTTTGAGATCGGTGATTTATTCGGGATACAACATTCCGTGCAGGGAGGGAGAGGAGAGCAGCTGACGACGGCACCGTTTCGCGCCTAGGCGCGAAACGGTGCCGTCGTCAGCTGCTCTCCTCTCCCTCCCTGCACGGAATGTTGTATCCCGAATAAATCACCGATCTCAAACCGGGTGAGTGCCGTCTCTTCTTTAATGATGTATTCCGAATAAATCACCGATCTCAAACCGGGTGAGTGCCGTCTCTTCTTTAATGATTTAAGAAAGAGCAGATCTCACAGGGGTCCTGGCTCCCATGGTTCACTGAAGGGAGGTGGCTCTTTGTGTTGGATTGTACACGAGTACTGAGTGTACCCGAGCACGCCGATGCTTGAAAAGACTCGTCAGTGACGGGAGATCTTGCTCTTTATTAATCAGGACCAAATAAAAATCATGTCTTTAAAAGGTCATAAAGTTAGATAAATACAATCTTAGGGTGCTTTCACACTAGCGGTTTTTTCAAATCGCGGCAGATGCGGTGAAAAAACCGCATCTGCCGCGATTACCACATAACCGCGACACTTGCGGCACACTTGCGGCAAGCCCCATGTAATGTCTATGGGGCTTGTGGTAAGGGTGCGGCAGGTGCGGCAAGTGCGGTTTCTGGACTTGCGGCAGGTGTGGCTGCGAAAAAAAAACGCAGTCAGCAGCGTTTTTTTTCGTGGCCGCACCTGCCGCAAGTGTCGAAACCGCACTTGCCGCATCCTTACCGCAAGCCCCATAGACATTGCATGGGGCTTGCCGCAAGTGTGCCGCAAGTGTCACGGTTATGCGGTAATCGCGGCAGATGCGGTTCTTTCACCGCATCTGCCGCGATTTGAAAAAACCGCTGATGTGAAAGGGCCATTAGATGAGCAACAATACAACAAATTTCATTGCATCATTATTTCCCAAATCTAGGGCAAAATGTAGAAGACGTGTCTGAACAACGAATGCAGCAATAGCTTGACCCAATGGTTTTCTGCGTAATTTTATCAGTCTATTACAGCTTTCTGAGGGAATTTGGCCCATTCATCTTCACAATGGTGCTTCAGTTCATTTGGGTTTGTGGTCATTCATTTATGCAGAACTCTAAAGGCCCCGTCACACCTGGCGACGGGGCTGGAGATGTCAGCGGCGACTGGCGGAGGCGCACGTTTTTTTGGCACCCCGCCAGCGTTGCAGTCCCCTATCTACATAGGGTGACATCTCCAGCGCCGTGCCGGCGAGCTGACAGGCAGCATCGCCACCGGGTTGTCTGAAAACCCCAGCGGCGATGCAGGACAATGGGAGCCTATGGCTCTCATCGCCTGACAGGTCACCGGCGGCCGGTTACATGGGGCGATGTGTGCACATCGCCCAGATCGGTCGCCTGGTTTCAGAGGAGTGCTCCGACATCACCCCTTTACATGAGGCGACGTAGGGGCGTTGTTGCCACCGATAGGCCACACCCCTATGTTGCCTGTGTAATTGGCGACGATGTTGCCCCATGTGACGGGGCCTTAAGGGTATGTGCCAAGGTTTTGCTTGCATTTTAGGTCAGGTTTTGTCTTGGTTTTATGTAAATGTATGCTAATCTAACCCTGAGTTTTTGGTTTCCAGCAAAACCTATGTGATCAGAGAAAAGCTTCCACACACTGGTTTTATTTCTGTGCAGAAAATGGAAACAGGTCTTTTCCCTTTAGCAAAAGTGCAGAAAAGAATTGACATGCTCATACTTTTTAAAAATGCAGCAAAACTTGTGGTGTTTCCATTTCCTGCAAAGAACAAAAATCAGTGTGTGTGTGTAAGCTTTTCCCTTATCACATAGGCTTTGACGTCTAGACTGTGGCTAGGACATGTTCACTCCTTGATTCTGTTTTTTAGACGTTCTGATATAGCTTTGCTTCTGTGATTTGTATCATTTTCCTCTTGCATGTCCTAGTTTTGGCCATGCTTTAGCTTTTGAATAGATGGTCTCACATTTGACTCTACAATACTTTGGGTGGATCATGAAGGCCAATGACCGCACAGGTCTTTTGCCTGCAAAACATGTCCAAATATTCCCCCCTCCACCACTTGGCAGTTGGTATATAGTGTTAGTGATATGCTGTGTTTGCTTTTCATTAAATGTTGGGCAGAGTATTATGGCCAAACATCTCCACTTATTTCTTGTGTGTTCTAAACATGTTTGTCAGGGTTAGTGGTAAGCAGGTATGGGAATGGAAAGCAGGATGGCAAAAATGGGCAAGGCAAACTGGGTGGCTAATCTGGCCCTGGACTGGGGTCCATGGCTAACCCTGTACCCAGGGGTACCCCTGATGGTGAGGAGGTCTGGGCCTCCAACCTTTTCCTGCTCCTCACCAGCACTGTGCTAACACACCCTAACCTCCACCCACCACAGAGCGGGAAAACAGCAACTTCCTAATAAACAGCAGAAAGAAGCTTCAGCAAATGCACTGACTTCTTCACAGCTCACAGATCAAGGCAGAATTAACTCTATAATCAACATCACCTGGTTGAAGGGGAGGTTATTTAAGGCTAGGGGCGTGGTCACGTGACAACCTACAACTACCCACCTGCAGAGCATGTGACGACAAGGATCCTTTCAATGTATAGTGTTAGTTAAGTTTCTTATATTAGCCAGACATGATGATATTTTGCTTGTTAAATTGTGATAAGCCACTCATTGTTTTGCTGAACTCTTAGGAGTCTACCAGTGTCCAAAAGTTTAAGTAATTATCTCACCCCTTTGTCAGAGAAGGTCAGAAACTCAAAGACAATTAAGGATGCAAGCCTTCTGTTGTCCTAAAATGTGTATTGCTAAATTCATATAAATGACCTCAGCCACCATTATTTGATGTTGTGGATTGCAGACTAAATGTAACTAGCCTTAGCCCCTTTTTGTCCACATCATTAAAATGAACATTATTCAATCAGCTTGAAATCTAGCCAATGAGAGCACAGTCTTTTTCCACCTATCGTGAAATCCCCAATGTCCTCTAATGAGTGCTCAGGGGTATATAAGGATCGTATCGCGTATCGCGTCCTCTCTCTCTCTTTCTCTCTTCCTTCTCTCTCCATCTCTCTTCCCCGTCTCCTCACGCTCAGCTTTTCTCTCTCGTTCTACCCTTCATTGTTCATTGACCAAGAGTTCACATGCTACATGGTCCCAATCTAGGATCTGTGGATCTGATTGGTAGACCAAAACCAAATGCCTAGGCTTTTTGGCGCCAACCATCTATTTAGGCTTGGAGAAGACCCTGATGGACCTATATAGAAAGAGAAGACCGTAATTGACCTATCTATGGTTGCAGAAGACCCTGGTGAACCTATCTAGATTGTACAAGACTGATCTTCTTACAAAGCATTCATCCATCAATTCTTAAGGGCTTGAAATTGAGCTGAAGTCCATTAATAAATAGTAATAATAATGTTAATCTGAGGTTGTACTTACCTAACTTTTTAACCTTCTAAGGACCATGAGTCTCTTTATGATGTCCTAGTGCATAAAATCATTCAATTCAAGTAGAGTAATGTACTTTGGTTTTCTCATGACTGTAGATTGCCTAGTAATTCATGCTGAAAATATTAGGTCTCGTTGTTGTATATACCATTCTGTCTTGAAGTTAAAATATGACTATATAATAAGGTCTATTTCTGTGTATTTTAGTAAAGTACAAAATAAACTGGGTTCATTGGAAAATGCCAGAAAACTCAAATGTGAATTAAGCAACATTTTTTTGAAGAAAAATAAAAGCTGTGTTTTAAATCTATATTTATATTTTTTCATCTATGGCAGCTTTGCTCCCTAATTTTCCCATCTGTTTGGACATTTGAAAACCCTTTACAATATTTGACATAACACGTCAAGTGCTGATATATGAAGGGAGCTTAGGTCCATCTTCGCAAACAAACTTCTCATCTCTTATATCCTCTCTGTCTCACAATCCTAAACAGCTATTCAACACCTTCAATTCTCTCCTCTGTCCCCCAGCACCTCCTCCCATCTCTCTCATCCTTGCTGAAGATTTTGCCTCTTTCTTCAAGCGGAAGATTGGGGACTGTGGAACAAAGCTTTCTCTAATGTTATCAGAGCCCCTCCTCATAAGTATTCAGTCGTCTTCTTCCAAAAACCAACTTCTCCACCATGACAGAAGATCAGCTCTCCTCCCTAATGTCAAGATCACATCTCACCACCTGTGCACTTGATAACACCTCATCTCTAACTTTGCCACAGTCTTCATCCCAACCCTTTTGGTGATGATTCTAAGCGGTATGTGTGGAGAAAACCAGGCACTGCTCATCACCTGCCCAATACAATCCCAACAGTGAAACATGATGGTGGCAGCATCATGCAATGGGAATGTTTTTCAGCTACAGGGTGCAGGTCAACTGATTGAAATTGAAGGAATCATGAATGCAACCAAGTACAGAGATATCCTGGCTAAAACCTCTTCGAGAACGCTCTGGACCTCAGATGTGGCCGAAGGTTCACCTTCCAACAAGACAAAGACCCTAAACACACAGCTAAAATAACAAAGGAGCGGCTTCATAACAACTCTGTGATCATTCCTGACTGGCCCAGCCGGAGCCCTGACCTAAACCCAATTGAGCATCTCTGGAGAGACCTGAAAATGGCTCCACCAACGTTCACAATCCAACCTGACGGAACTGGAGAGATCTGCAAGGAAGAATGAGAGAATCCCCAGATCCAGGGGGAAAACTGCATCATTCCCAAGAAGAATTATGGCTGTATGAGGTCAAAAGGTACAAATACTCAATACTGAGTAAAGGGGATAAATACTTATGACCATGTGATATTTCAGTTTTTCTTTATTAAATTTGCACAAATATCTACATTTCTATTTTTTTTCAGTCAAGATGGGGTGCAGAGTGCACATTAATGAAGAAAAATGAACTTTTTTGAATTTACCAAATGACTGCAATGAAACAGAGTGACAAATGTAAAGGTGTCTGAATACTTTCTGTACCCACTGAAGTGTATGTGTCACGTCACCGTCGGACTCGGCGACTGCTCTCTCTGCCCCGTCCACTAGGCGGTGCCAGATTTCTTCGGCTAGGGGTGTCGCTATTAGGGGGGTCATGTCCTCATTGGGAACTGCTCCTTTGGTTCCTGTCTCTGTCGCTGGGCATCGCCGTGTTCATCCTGTGGGTGATGCTGGTGACAGGAGAAAGGTCCCTGCAGAGGCATTGGAGGGCGCCGACTTTGTTCTTCTGTCAGAAGTAATTTGGTTGGTACCAGTCATGCATCATCGTCAGGCCTGGTTGTAGGGGCGGTCCGGATGAGGCCATCAGGTTATGAGCTCTGGCCTATGAGAGAGAACCGCACCCTTCAAATACCCTGGGGCCTGTCCTGCAAGCTTCCAGATATAGCCTTAGTTTTCCCAGTGATCTAGTTTGTGCTCTGTTATATTTCTTGTGACGTTGGCCTTGTTTTTTGACCTTTCTACCGCCTGATGATTTTGTACCTTTGCTGCCCTCCTGGTTTTTGCCGCAGCCTTCTGACTATGCTTTTGGATCCTGATTTTGTCAACTCCTGGCGACTATAGGCGGACACCTCCTGGGTTCTGCTGTAATTCCAGATCCCTGTATAGGGGTAAAGGGTCTTGGAGTCCTCGCGGTGCTCCCTTACTAACTGCTCAGCCTTTGCAGTAGACGTTTGTTACAGTATGGAAACATCTGGTTTCAACTCTATGTGGTTAAAAACTACTTCAGAGGCACAGTACAAATCTCAGAAGGGAAGGAGCACTTTACTGGACTTCAGATTTTGCTGGAATGGTTTGAATGGGCCATATCATATTGGCAGTGATCCAGAGTAACCAGAAAAGTAGATGCAGATGCATAATGAACAATAGAAAAACTGGAGCCCGTCTCAATAGGACTGGAATTTTCTTTTCTTCTTATTTTTCAAAAAGAAAGTAAAGTGCATTCACAAGAAAACTTTACATGGTCAACAAGACCCAGTCGACGTGTTACGACTGCACTAAGCAGTCTTACTCATGACATGAGAAAAATCCATTCCTGTTGAGCCAGGATCCCATTTTTCTATTGTTCTTGATGTGAGGCCAGGGTGAGGCCGGTGTCTGAGCTCCAGGTGGACGAGCATAGAGCAACTGGGTGAGCTGGAACCAAGTTTTTACAGATGCATAATACTTTTCTTGTTAGCAATTTTTCATTATTACACAGAATTTACTGACATCTATAGTTTATTTCCTTTTGATGTGTGGATTGGATGGGTTGTTACCAACATCTGGTAAAAAATGTATGTCCACATCACATTTAGAAATTGATTTGCTTTATAATAATAATAAACTTTATTTATATAGCGCCAACATATTCCGCAGCGCTTTACAATTCAGAGGTTCATATACAAAGTCATAAGAAACAGTTGTCAAGGAATACAATAAAGCACAATAATGACAGCCCTGCTCATAAGAGCGTACAATCTACAATGAGGTGGGGGTGACAAAGTACAGGGGCTTATTTATAATGAAGGTCCAGCCATCTTTGAGAAATAGGAGATTGGTAAGAGATGCATGAGTGGTCAACATCCAATCTGTGTAGAGCTTTTGGGTTTGGCAGAGCTAGATGGAGAATTATGTTCAGAGGAGTAGTGACTAGGCTATATATAAAGGGCTTCGATTACATGGCCACCTTAAGAAGATGTGTTTTTATAGAGCGCCTAAAACTGTATAAGTTGTGGATGGTCCTCATTTGTTGGGGTAGGGCCAGTGGCGTAACTGAATCTGGCGGGCCCCGATGCAAAATTTAGACCTGGCCACCACCTCCCCCGCATGTTGATGAAATGTATGCGCCTCATGTAACGTTCTAAATCCTTTAAAGAATCACAAATTGACCCCTCTCCACCTTCATTATGTATTAATGACCTTCATCCTGCTATAGACGGTCCTCTTCCTGGAATATGGCCCTTATCGTGGTATATATGTCCCCCATCCTGGTTTATATGGCCTGCCTCCTCCCGTCAACATAGTCGTCCAATTATTATAATGCATCCCCATATTCCTCCATATATTGCAATGTACCCGCATAGTCCTCTATGTATTATAATGCATCCAATAGTCCTCCATTCATAAGGTAGGCATTCAATTATAATGAATCCCCATTATCCTTCATATAATATAATGCAACCTCACATCCCTCCATATATCATAATGCAGCCTCATAGCCCTCCTTATAGCATAATACAGCCTCATAACTTCTGCATATAGTATAATGCAGCCTCATATCCTCTCCATGTAGTTTAATACAGCCTCATAGACTCTCCATATGGTATAATACGGCCTCATAGCCTCTCCAATGTCTCCATATAGTATAATGCAGCCTCACAACCTCTCCATATAGTATAATACAGCCTCATATCCCCTCCATATAGTATAGTACAGCCTTATAGACTCTTCATATAGTGCAGTCTCAAAACATTCCATATAGTGCAGCATCAATACTCTCCATATAGTATAATACAGCCTCAAAACTCTCCATATAGTGCAACCTCTAAACTCTCCATATAATGCAGCCCCAAAACCTACCAAATACTGCAGCCTCAATACTCTCCATATAGTGCAGCCTTATATTTGCAACCTGATATCTCTCCATATAGTGCAGTAGTATATATGCAGCCTGATATCATTTCCATATAGTGCAGTATTATATATGCAACCTTCTCCCATATAGTGCAGTATTATATATGCAGCCTTCCCCCATATAATGCAGTATTATATATGCAGCCTTATATATGACCCCCTTCCCCCTTCCCATAATCCTCTGGCCACACTACACTAATTATTATAAAAAAACCTTTATTTACCTCTCCTGGTTCCCTCGCTGCTCTGGGGGCCTCCTCTGACGATTGACTCAGGAGGAGGAAGAGGTGCCGGCCTGTGTTCCACTGTACACTCAAGCAGGAAGTGGGAGGAGGTGGCACAGTGGAACGCAGGCCAGGAAGCTGGCAGGTCAGAGGAGGCGAGGGGCGGGAGCAGCAGGAGGAAGCAGGAGGCTCTCTCTGACACACGGGCCCTATCTGCAGCGCTGTCACATGGATGCGTGTCCTCCGAGACCCGGTGCTGCGATCAGCAAGCACAGGGGGTGACTGGAGGCGTGGGCTCCTTATAGGTCCAGGCCTCGTTGCACCTGCGACTGCGATCGTTACGCCACTGTGTAGGGCATTCCAGAAGATTGGTGCAGCTCGGGAGAAGTCTTGAAGCTCCAAGACTTTTGCTTAGAAAATGGGTGTTCAATACTTATTTTATAATGTCAGTATACAATTTACCTCTGGGGTTACGTTTGCATTGTGAGGTCCATTAATTCTGTATTTCTTCTTAGAATACACAGTTTCAGTCTGCGGAGGTTTGTATATTCTCTGGAATGAAGCGTTCTTATTCTCACGTTCAACCTTCTGTAAAAGACCAAGTCAAGAGAAAATTTCAACTTTGGAGAATCGCTTTGCCTTGGATAATCATTAAAGTTAATCTGCGATAAATGATTTCATTCATAATGGTATTTTGGAGGCACTTAATTATTCTGGTGAAGAGTTTAATTAACCCTATGAGAATTTTTTTTTCAAAATTTACACAATTAAAGTGGTGTAAAGTCATGAATTAGACGGGGTAGGATTTATCCACACCCCTTCCTGAATACGCTCAATTTGGCAAAACTAGCTGACGTGAGTGTGAAAAGGACAAAAGTTTTGCGGAACTTTTAAATTCCACCAAAATTTTACGATATTTAAAAGTGTTGTACACCAAAAATAACCCTTCATGAATAACTCATCTTAAGGTACCTTTACACACTGCAACTTTTCTAGGAATTTCACTGGCAACTTACTGGTTGCAGTGAAATCATGGAGACATTGTTCCATTTGTACACAGCAACAAGATAGAACAATGTCTCCATGATTTTACTGCAACCAGTAAGTTGCCAGTGAAATTCCTAGAAAAGTTGGCGCTTGTAAAGGTACCCTTAACCGCGGTGTAGCAACTGCCAGGCAATCAGGATTTTTGTCACGGTTGCCTTGAAATTGTTACAAAGTTGCAGCGTGTAATTTGGGAAAGTGATCGGGATTTTCGCAATTGCTCCGGGTTGCGGTTTCCGAGCATTGTTCTAAAATCAGAGGCAACACAAAATGGTAAATTGCCCTGGTATTGACGTGTAAACGGGCGATAGGGATGGAATCTACGTCGCCTAGTGATTTCCCAGGGGCGTGCCACAGTGTGCTGGATACCGTGCCCCATCAGCGATGATTGGTGGGGGCTACTGTGTTTCCATTGGCTGTCACTTCACAGGGCGCCATATTTAAAGAGCTGTCCATTCACACTACACAATTGGAATGGCGTCATGTATTAGCCAGCCTTCCTGCGCAGGCTGGCCAATCATGACGCTATTGCGTTGTCTAATCAGCGTGTTTTGGGCGCGGAATACACCAGTCTGTCACGATTATGTTCTTGCGGCGCTGAACATGTAAGCCCACTTTCCCTTAGTGGTTGCGGCGTGTAAAGCAGCGACGGGATTCAACCGGATGTTTCCCGCGGGATCACTTTCAACTTCCGGGGAACCACGTTCCCTTGGGTTGACGACGCAATTGCGGCGTGTACATGTGGCATCGGCGATCGTTAGCAACCGTTAAAAACGTGCACGTGCACGTTCGGTTGCTACCGATTGCCGGTGATAGTTGGGGCATGTAAAGGTACCTTTAGGGGATTTAATGGTATACAGTAATTACACTGGTCAACACTGAAATTGTTGCAGACTTAAACGGTTCTAATCTGCAGTATCTTGGTTTGCCGAAAACAAATATGACCATGAACAATTTATATTGGCTTTTTTTTTTTTTAAATATATTTCAATTAGTGCATTTTGTATGTTTCACTGTGTCAATTTTTGGAGTACGACTTTAACAACAACCTAAATAGTACCATATTTTTCACTTTATAAGACACAGCAGATTATAAGACGCACCTCCAAATTTGGTGAAGGAAAAGAGAAAAAAAATAATTTTCAATGTTAAATGGGGTCCGTCTTATAATGTCAGTGTCCGTCTTACAATGAGTTGTCCCCATCCTGGTATATTTGTCTCCATTCTGGTATATGTGCCCCCTCCTGATACATAGTATGGTCCCCATCCTGGTATCCATGCGCCCATTCTCGTTTATGTGCCCGCTCCCGATATATTTCCCAGGATGGGGGACATATATATATCTCCCGTCAATGTACATAGCCCCCCAAGTCTTACCATTGGGGGGTTGCGGGGAAGTGGAGCAGGGGTGCCTGATGTGGTTTTCACAAGGCCATGGAGGGTGGGGGCAAAGCCAGTCTTCAGTGGGCGCTGCCAGCGTGCATGCATTGTTGGGCTGGCAGTACATGCTCTAGTGTCCAGACTTCAAGAAAATGCCACGGAGCATGCGCAGACCGAGATCCGTGGACATTTTCTGTAATTCTAAACACTAGAGCATGTACTGCCAGCCCAGCAATGCATGCTGGAAAATAAAAATGGCAACACCCACCGGAGACTGGCATGACCCCCCCACAGCTCCTGCCTTGGCCCCCACCCTCCATGAACACGTGAAAACCGCATCGGCACTCCCACCCGCACTCCACCTCGGTAAGATTTTTTTAAAGGTATATCTTAAAGAAAAAGAGAAGTCGCCGGGCACTACTGACCACACTCTTCAGCCCAATCAGGTCAAACTGACCGCCGGCCATATAGAGTCTGTAAATCATCATAATTAGAAGAAAAAGGTGGCACTCACCGGTTTTCGTGTGCTCTGTTTATTCACCTTTTCAGAGAGGGGGTGAAAGAGGTAGACGATGGCACTATTTTGCGAAAGGGTGCTGTTGTCTACCTCCTCCACCCCCTCCCTATACATGTTGTCTACCTGAAAAGGTGAATAAACAGAGTACAAGAAAACCGGTGAGTGCCGCCTTTTTCTTCTAATTATGAAAAGATTATCTTAGAATCCAAAAGATATGGTATAGAGTGATGTAATATTGCATCACATCATGCACACATCATTCAGAGTTTATTACATCATTTTTGATGCAATGTGGTACTACTGCCAGCTGCCTGCTGAAGTAAGCTGATGTCAGCAGTGTATATAAAGCCCATTCAGAAAGGTTAAACATTTGAAATATTTCAGATTTCTTGGGATAACAGTTTTATGTAACATGAGCTTAAGCTGTATTATTTTACCCAATACAGAACACTAATGCCTTGAAAGTGCATTAATACTGTGGACGATTTTTGCTATATTTGTGGTAAAGTGACATTTGCCAACCATAAGACAAGTAACACTTCTCAAGTGAAGAATGTTTGGCACCCCAGCCACAGTACCTGGAGCAGGGAAGGACTTCACATCAGGTAAACCCGAACACAACACATTCCATCCCAGACCTGAAGGAGGAGCTCTACTTGCTGACTTAAGGCAAGGTCCCTTAAAATTCAGGTCCAGGGGCGGTGTTAGCCAGTTCAGTATGGAGCAGTAATGAAGAAGACATCCTGGTGAATGGAGCCATGCTATGTTCATGCCAGTGATAGCTACTGACTAGCGAAAGGGATTCAAGAGTAGGGTCGGAGGTGAGACGAGTCAGCCTGGGGAGTGGAACATCCCAGGTCGCCACAGAGGACAACCCGGACACTGGAGTCCGAGACTGTGAGGGATCTAACAGTCCAGCAGTACAAACTGGAGGGCCAGGGAGAATATCAGTCTCCTGGCCGCACCAGCACCTGAAAGCACAGCCACGCATAGAGCCCAGGGAATGCAGCTGATACAGTGGTACCCAGCAGCAGGGTTCACGCCACCTTCCACGCAGGTGGAGAGAGCAAGAGAGGGTCAGGGCCCAGCTACAGCCAGCTTTGGACCAAAGGAACACAGCACAAACAGGGAGGCTTTACTACTCACCGGGTGTGGAGATCCCGAACTGCCACCAGACCACCCGGACTGTACCCTGGATTTCACCTTGAACCATTCCACCAGTAAAGGTACAGAAACGCAATCCCTTTGTGTGACTGTTATTGGGGTCTCTGATACTGCTTACATCATAGACTGTCCCATAACTATTAATCTCCACAACTGTCCGGGGATCCCGTTCCACCTACGGGAAGCATATCCAACTGGCTGTATCATCATCGCCAGGGAGGACTGTCCGCAGTGCCGGTAACATTACTGGAACCATAGATGGCGCCATGAGACATTTTTATCTTTATTTTTATTCTTCCCCTTTTTCAGTGACAGCCAGGGCCACGGGACTGGGCACAGGCCGCCCAAGACATCCCCTGTGAAAACTAAACACCTGGGACATGGTACCCCACAGCCCTGGCGTGGGTCAAATGCATATTGTCTTAACTTGCAAGATAGGCGGCCAGCACAAATGTAATTATTTGTGTTGTTTGTGTAGTTTTTTGTATAATAAAGCTTAATAAACAAATATAATTTTTGTTTTAAATGTGTATTAATTTACATTGCAAGTTTATGATAGATGCACTGCTATGTATTGACCAAGCAATCAGATGATTGCAAAGTTCTCTAAGGGGAACAAGTACATACAATAAAAAGGGGAAAAAAAAGTCTTAAAAAATATGAAAAAAACCCAAAACAAAACACAAAAATTCAAATCACCCCCTTTTGCCTCATCTATTATATAATCACGAATGGGTTTTTTGCCCCTTTTGAGACCGCTCACGCTGCGAGTCAATGTCGTCATGTGGATACGACCGAAGCATTGGCCGCGCAGCGGGCATGGCGAGTCGCCTTAGCAGCGCCAAGCATTGGCCGCGAAGCGGCCATTGCGAGTCAGAGACTCGCTCTTCTAGAATCCCGATGCATCTGCATCGGGCACCCAGCTAGTTGTAAATAAAATAATAAGAAAATTAAAATACGCATACTTGCTATCACTGTAAGAAATGTCCGATCTATCAAAATATAAAATAAATTCATCCAATCGGTAAACTGCATAACAGAAATATAAGTGGCCATCAAAATATTATCTCCACCCAGAAAATGGTGTCATTAAAAACGCCAACGCAAAAAATAAGCCATCACACAGCCCTAGATCCCGAAAAGAAAATAATTACAGCTCTTGGAAAATGGCGCCTAAAGCAACATTTTGTTTTTACAAACTTCAGATTTATTTCCCTACCTAAATTGAAAGAAAGCTCTAGAAATCTGCTATCTCCAAATTTGTAATGTCCTGGAAAATCATACTGCCAAATCAGTTTTACCATATAGTGAACATAATAAAATAACCCCCAAACAATCATGTAATTACAGTCCTTTTTTTTTTTTGCAATTTCACAGCACTTGATTTTTTTTCCTATTTTACAGTATACTCTATATGGTAATATTACGGATATTACGCATTTTGGCGTATGCAGTTGTATACTGCTTGAAAAAGGCATCCGCCGAAACGGGTAGTTTTTAGGGGGGTGAGGGGTGGATTTATTTCTGATACATGTGTAACATGTTTGGATCCATTAAATATTGAAGAGTTTTGCAAATAACGTCTATCACTGTTCCTTCAACGCTCGCTGGAAACTACCTTTTTTCCTGTACTTGGATATAGCTGTGCTTAGCCTGGACGGGGCTACATCTGCGCTGGAACGTCTGAAATGGCCGTCAAGTTGGTGAGCTGAAATTTTTCCTTTATTCAAATAAATGATATTATCCAAAGTACAACTTATCCCGCAAAAAACAAGCCTTTGTATGTCTGTATTGATGAAATAATAAAAAAGTTATGGCTCTTGGAAGAAGGGGAGGAAAAAATATAAACGTTTTGGGCAACGAGCACCCGAGCACTTTAGCGCTGGTTCATCACTAAAAGCAACTATGCTTGATGACAGTTATGCATAGAACAAACCAATATAAACCTGGGTATAGTTACCATAAATTATCCTTCATTATTGAATGTAGACTTACCATTTATACTCAAGTATAAGCCTACTTTTTCAGCACACTGTTTGTGCTGAAAAGTGCCCCCCTCAGCTTATACTCAAGTCAGTGTTCAGTATCAGTGGAGCGGGCGGTGACCGGGGGTCGGAGGAGACTGCAGAAGGAGCGGGAGGTCACGTGACCCTGCTCATTAGTGTAATGTAATATGCACTGCATCTCCCTGTCCATCACCGGTGGAGGGAGCAATGAATATTGCAGTGCAACTAACTATACTCGCCCTCCATCACAGTATGTGACCCGCCATGCAGCCACACACAATAAAATAATAAATTATTTAACTTACCTTTCCATCGCATCCCTGCAGACACGGCGGCGTCCTCCGGTCTTCTTACTTATGCCAGCATCATGTGACTGGTAACAATGATGTCATTTTATTGTGTGTGGCAGCATGGGGGCCACATACTGTGATGACGGGGGGTGAGTACACAGTAAAGGGGGAGGTCTGAACCAGCATGGGGGCTGTATACAATGATGCGGGCCATGTGCCAGGATGAGGTGGGCTATATACAATGATGAGGGCCATGTGTCAGGATGAAGGGGCTACATACAATGATGGGGCCATATACCAGGATGAAGGGGCTATATACAATTATGAGGACCATGTTTCAATATAAGGGGGCTATATACCATGATGGGAAGATTTACCAGCA
The DNA here is from genome assembly GCA_033576535.1 of Allobates femoralis. NCBI lineage: Eukaryota > Metazoa > Chordata > Amphibia > Anura > Aromobatidae > Allobates > Allobates femoralis. Next base: position 8,297,771 of record JARQOC010000004.1, read on the forward strand.
TGAGGGGGCTATATACAGTGATGGGGGGCATTTACCATGACAGGATGGGGCTATATACACTGATGGGAAGACTATATACCATGATGGGGGTCTGCTCCATTTCCCATCCTAAGCTTATACTTGAGCCAATAAGTTTTCCAGTTTTGTCAGGTAAAATCAGGAGCCTCGGCTTATAGTCAGGTCAGCTTATACTTGAGTATACACGGTATATATCCAATGTAGTGAATATAATAAAACTAGAAATAGGCCTGATGCTATCGCATCGGGATTGCGGTGAATGCACGGGTAGGCCACGCAGTTGTGGCTGTTAGACTGGTTTAACACCACGGTTTTTGGGATCCTGTGTCCATTTTGAAAAGGACAGAACAGGATCCTGTTTTGCCTCTCATGTATCCCTATGGTGCCGGATTGGCCATAAATGGCCACCTGATTCTGCCAGTTCAGTTCCGGATTCCTTTCTGTCCTGTTTTTTTCCTGGCCCCAAAATTGGAGACTGCTTAAATATTGGGCTTCGGTGAAATAACCAGACAGAAACAAATCCGGCGGTGATTTGGCGCACATAAAATGGGAGTCTATGGGTGCCAGATCCAGGAAAAAAAATGGATTGTTTCCCAGATCCAGTACACTAATACTGCTCCGTTCCCGTAATTTCACTTTACCAGTGTATCTACATACACTATCTACATACAATGTATCTACATACACTATCTACATACAATGTATCTGCATACACTATCTACATACAATGTATCTACATACACTATCTACATACAATGTATCTACATACACTATCTACATACAATGTATCTGCATACACTATCTACATACAATGTATCTACATACACTATCTACATACAATGTATCTACATACACTATCTACATACAATGTATCTGCATACACTATCTACATACAATGTATCTACATACACTATCTACATACACTGCTAAAGTGAAATTAAATAAAGGAATTGTTAAAAATAAAATTTGCACCTGTCCGCCGAGAGTCCCGCGATGCATCCACCTACGATGGCTAAAGGACCTTAATCGAGGCTACCCGATCAGCTGATCGATTGGTTTTGCCAGGTGATTTAAATCACGCTGATGTAGTCATGTGACCCATCAAAGGTGGATGCATCGCGGGACACTCGGCAGACAGGTGAGAATTTATATTTTTATTTTTAACCATTCCTTTATTTGTTTCACTTTAGCAGTGTATGTAGATAGTGTGTGTAGATAAACTGCTAAAGTGAAAGTGAACAGCGCTGACACCACTTGCTTGTGCTTTGCAGGCTCAGCTCCCCCGGCTCGTTCTGTGCCTGGATCCGTCAAAATCCTGAATCCGGACACAGAAATGGCATCCGGAATTTACAATCTGGACCTGTTCGTGGGGTCCTGCATAAAACAGGATCCCACGGACTGGAACAAAACCGTAGTGTGAAGCCAGCCTTACTGGGAGTAGCGGTGACGTATATCTGTCACTTGCGCAGGTGCAGATCGTGGCTGTAAAGCTGTTACTGCGGCTGCGTAAGTAAAACATAGATGTCACCGCTATTCCCACACAGGTGCAGAACAGCCGCGTTGTTATATATGTAAATGACACATTATTGTCTACATGACCATATATATATATATATATATATATATATTATGGTCCAATTAAATAAAACTGGGCACTGCAGGTTAACACAAAAAGGTCGGTCCCAGACTAATATGCCGGTTATAGTGGAGGAGGAGCAGATGCAAGCAAAGGGTGTTGCTCCGTTCAATTAAGCGGTATACATCAGCAAATAATTTTGCACTCACCCAAGATAGGCTGGCTCTTAAACTTTAATTCCTAGTGAACACGTACATCCGTGCAAAGAACGGTGCAGGGAGGGGGGTGGAGGGAGGACAACGGTCCACCATTTCTTACCAGGTCGGTACTTATGCGGTCCAACAACATATTATATATATATATATATATATATATATATATATATATATAAACAAAAATATATCATATACCGTATTTTTCACTTTATAAGACACACCTGATTATAAGACGCACCCCAATTTGGTGAAGGAAAAGAGAAAAAGAATAATTTTTAATGTTAAATGGGGTCCGTCTTATGCCAGTGTCTTTCTTACAATCAGTATGCATGTCCCTCATCCTGGTACATGACCCCCCCCATACTGGTATATCTGTCCTCCTTCCTGGTACACAGTCCCCCATCCTGGGATATAGCCCCTGTCATGGCTATGGCACCATCTAATATATAAAGCTGAATGTGTGTATATGTCCGGGATTGGCATCTACACAGTCGCAACTACAGCCACAAAATTTTGCACAGTCACACGTCTGGATTTCGAGAGCGAGAGCCTATGTTGCGAGGCGAAATTTTAACCCTGCGAGTTCCAATTCACCAAACATTCACCTATCTACATAATGGAGAGAAAGCGACAGCTACCAGTTGACAGTTGACAGTTGTGAATGAGAGGGGCTTAATGACAGCGCCAAAGACTAACAGCATATACCAGCATATAGTCATTAAGGTGGGGTCCTGACATGGAATATTCACCACGCATGGGGACATGTATACACACAACATACACACAAAGAGTAACAGCTAAGGTGGAGCCCCAACATTGGATACTCACCACACACCCGAACACAAACACACACACCACAAAGAGACACACACAACACAGAAACACACACAACACAGAGACACACACACCACACAGACCCCCCCACAGGGACACACACACCCTATAGGGACACATGCACTCACCCCACAGGGGCACACACACACCACAGGGACATACACACCCCACAGGGACACGAGACACCCCCCCCACAGAAACACACAGACCACATAGGGATGGACACACACCACAAAGACACCCCTCCCCACACAAGGACACACACCACAGGGACCCCCCCACAGGGACACACACACCCCAGGGACACACACACCACATAGACAGACACAGATGTGCACAAATCGACTCACACAACTCGCCTCATACGTCTGGTATCTTTTAATTGCCAAAAATAAACATCTGATTAAAAACAGCCAATGTGCAACACATGTGCCATATAGGGAATTAAGGCAGATGTCAGTCACATGAGCTGTCTATTATCTGTATGTGTGAGAGGTAACATATACTGCCCGGACGGTGGGACGGTTTACTGTTGGCTGGAGATTTATTAGGCTGCCTATAGCAACCAATCAAAGATCAGCTTCTATATTCTTACAGGTCATTAATATGACATATTCAAATTCTATTTTGTTATAGCTAACAGCAGTTATTTATTAACCCGGGCGTAGCCGGGTAGTACAGCTTAGTTATTTTATGTATGTCCCTCTGTGATGGCACGTCCCCCCCGTCACGCTAAATGTCCCTCTGTCATTGCACACATAGCCCCAAGGCCCGGATATGGCCTCCCCGTCACGTTATATGTCCCCAGTGCTGGCATATGCCCCCCTGTGCTGGCACATGTCTCCTTGTGCTGGCATATGTCGCCTTGTCCTGACACATGTCCCTCCGTCACGCTATATGTCCCTCAGTGCAGGCACATAGCCCCCAGTGCTGGCATATAGCTCCCAGTGCTGGCACATGTCCCCCAGTGCTGGCACATGTTCCCCAGTGCTGGCACATGTTCCCCAGTGCTGGCACATGTCCCCCTGACCTGGCACATGTCCCACAGTGTTTGGCACATGTCCCCCTAACCTGGCACAAGCCCCCTGGCACATGTCCCCCAGTGCTGGCACCTGTCCCCCTGACCTGGCACATGTTTCCCAGTGCAGGCACATGTCCCCCTGACTTGGCACATGTTCCCCAGTACTTGGCACATGTCCCCCAGTGCTAGTACTTACCCTGTCACATTAAATGTCCCCCTGTGCTGCCACATACTGCCCCACCATCCCAGATATAGCCCCCCTGTCACGCTATATGGCCCCCGCGGCCATACACTGCTACACCATCCCGGATATGTCCCCCTGTCATGCTATATGGCCCCTGCTGCCACACACTGACCCACCATCTCGGATATGGCCCCCCTGTCATGCTATATGTCCCCTGCTGCCAAACACTGATTCACCATCCCGGATATGCCCCCCCGTCACGCTATATGGCCCCTGCTGCCACACACTGCTCCACCATCCCAGATATGGCCCCTTGTCAGGCTATATGGCCCCTGCTGGCATGCATCCTGTAAAATAACGAACACTGTTATGGTACAGTTACAACCTACGATATCACTTACGATATCATTCAAATGTCACAGTTTTTAGATCGTTCAAACGATATAGTTTGTACATCATAGTGTTCTCTCCACCTGCAACATTGTTCCGTGTTCCTTTTTGAATGATGTTGTTCAAAATTCTCCTATACCTGCCGCTTTGTAAAATCGTTCACCAAGTTGTTTTAGTAGTAGCTGGAGAGTTGCCAAATTCAAAATCGTTAATGATATCCTTGCGTGTGACACCGCACTAACGATGTCGAAATGACATTGCTCACGTTACTTCTTTAACAATCTCGTTTGCGATATCATAGCGTGTAACGCTACCATAACTTACCTGTCCAATGATCACTCTGTCTGTGCTTCAGCTGAGCGATGACTTCCAGTGTCTGTGCCGACCGACATTGGGTTACGTCATCGGCACAGCACAGTGATGTCATCACTGTGTGTCCCGGTCACATGATACCCGGAAACAACGCTGGAAGTCACCGCTCAGCTGAAGCACAGACAGAGTGATCATCGGACAGGTGAGTAACAGTGTTTGTTATTTTACAGGGTGCACGCCAGCGGGGGCCATATACCCTGACAGAGGGGGCCATATCTGGGATGGTGGGGCAGTGTGTGGCAACAGGGGCCATAAAGCATGACAGGGGGCTATATCTGGGATGGTGCGGCAGTGTGTGGTAGCGGGGGCCATATAGCATGACAGGGGGGCCATATCCGGGATGGTGGGGTAGTGTGTGGTAGCAGGGGACATATAGGGTGACGGTGGGGCCACATCCTTGATGGGGGCAAGGGGGGCACATCACCTCCATCCATGCTGTTTAAGCACCAAGGTGATGGACAGCGGCAGGTGCAGTGAATATTAAATTAGGCTAATGAGCGGGAGCACGTGGCTTCCCACTGCCTCTGTAGCCTCCTCCAGACCCCGGACACCACTCGTTAGCACAGTTGTGGCTGTTAATGTGCCAGAGTGCATAATGGTGAGGTGTATGTCACTTGCCTATGGCCACGAACTGCGCCTGCGCAAGTGACAGTGCGCGCAATGGGATTTGCATACAGCGCTGAACTGGGGATGATGTATTTAGATAATCTCAGATATACCTTTTCCACTATGTGAAATCTTGGCAGTAGATATAGATGAATTAAATACTTGTGTTTTGTATCCTTCTTTGTTATTACATTACAGAATAACAGAACCATTCCATGACACGGGATACGTTTCATTATTGCCTCTTTTAAAAGCCTCAAGGGATATAAAATAATCCCAATCCAGGAGAAGGTGGGATTATCCATCACAGCGTACATGGCTTCTAATCTGGACGGTGTTTCCAGAGTCATGTTATCATCCTTATAGTGGAAACATTTGATTAATGACTTTTGTCCTTTAAAACCTACAGAAATTAAAAAAAAGAAATAATTAAGACAAAAATAATTAAAAATCGTTCCTCTTATTTATTTCACGTGCTAAACCTGTGTAAATGTGTGTGCTGTGTAATGTAATGGTGGGTTTACACATTTCAATATCGTTCCGATATCGCAATTCAATGGCGCGGGAGCGCGCATTTAGTGCTCGTTTCTCCCGCATCGCATCGGAGGTTTAGACGTTGCGATTTCTGAATCCAACGTCCGTGCGATGTCTACGCCCACCAACCCAGGAACGACCATTTAACATGGGAGTGAATGGGTGACGTTGAACTTCACATCAGAGTTGGGCTGTCACACAGCACGATCCGGCTCCAATCTCCATTCAATATCGGAGCATTGAATAGCACGCTCATTCAATCCCGATATCGCATTGACATCGTTCCTGCATCGTATTGGACGTTCACACCATACAACGCAGGAACGATATCGGCTGCAACGATCGAACCACGTGACTTTTCATTGAAATTGGACTCCGATATCGCAACGTGTAAACCCGCCATAAGAGCAATCAATGTAAATCCATGGAGCCTCTGAGCAGTTTCATCATAGTGAGATCCGTTTTTCTTGGATGTGGAGAAATATTATTATTATTATTATTATTATTATTAAAAATAAAAAGTTTCTCCATTTTCACCATTCAGCCTCTGTGAAAATTGGCGATTACCGCATAATGGCCGCACTTGCGGTTCACCTGCGGCAAGTCCCATGCAATGTCTATGGGGCTTGCGGTAAGTGTGCGGCAAGTGCGGTTTCGGCACTTTTGGCAGATGCGGCCGCAAGAAAACTGTGGCTGACCGCGTTTTTTTCGCGGCCGCATCTGCGGCAAATGCCGAAACCGCAACTGTACCACACTTGCCGCACACTTACCGCAAGCTCCATAGACATTGCATGGGACTTGCCGCAGGTGAACCGCAAGTGCGGCCATTATGCGGTAATTGCAGCAGTTGTGGTTTTTTCACCACAACTGCTGTGATCAGCCATTACCGCTGATGTGAAAGGGGCCTGACACAGGTTTAGCAAAGAAAAAACAACAGGAGTGCATTGCTATACAAAAATAGGCAGTTAAGTTACAATTAAATACTTTATATTGTTAACATTTAGTTTGGTTCCATCATACTTCTCAATTATGAGCAAAGTCACAATAGTTAACATATTTAAATAGTTGTAAATTGAGCAAGTCATAGGTCCGGCAAAGTCAAACCTTTCCCCACAATGTATACATTCCTACTGTGAAAATCCCTGTAGTCTTTATCAGCTGAATCGCCTTTCGAGAGAGAGAGCGCCCCCTGGTCCTTTCTAAGGTCTTTGGAAGTCATGTGTCATCCTTTGTATTGCTCACACATGTATTTACACTATTCAAAAAAAGTTTGGGATATTTGGGTTTCAGTTGAAATATGAAGATGATCCTAAATTGTCCTTTAATTATTCAGGAGGACCTAATGTGACCTTCTCTAAACTGTTGAATGTAGAACTGTTCAATGTTTTTGTTCTTTCAGCACAATTTGATGTCCCCTAAGGCTGCTTTCACACTGTGTTTTTCTGGGATCCGTGGCTGTCAGTTTTACAACTGGCAGCCACGGATCCGATTTGGCCCCTATGCATCCCTATGGGCCACGGATCTGATCGGCTTTGGCCTTATTGCCATCCGATTTGTATCAGATCCAATTCTGTCGAATTTTTAGCTGTACCCAAAATCGGAGACTGCTCCAAATTTGCACAGTGGATCAAGTCAGACAGAATTGGGTCCGACATGATCCGCAGCCTTTAACATGGGGGGCCTATGGAGCAAACTAGGATGCCACAGACAGGAAAAATATTGCAATGTGACAAGGACCTTAATGGCAAAATTCACAACAGGTGTTTGATTCATGAATCGCCCAATAAATTTTGTAGTTCAATTAGAATTGGTATTTACCAGTCCTCCCCATCACGCTGTTCACATTTTGACATCATGTGACCAAGGTGACACCTAACAATTGATGAACAGTATCTCCTCATTGCAAGGCTTCAAACAGGATGTCATCAGACATAAGTGGTAACGGTATAAAAATATAAGGGGAGACAACAGAGGCGCAATAGTGCCCTATCACTGAGTATGAACAGGGTCTTATAGATAATCAGGTTTGCACTAACCTGGTCCAGTTGTGATTCCCACAACTGGAGTAAAGGCGTTGGTTTAGTAATGTAGGCTGCTGCTGGACTTCCACCTCCACAAGATAGTGGGTACTTCCAAAGTTCTGGGATCAAAAGGTGTGTTACAGTCCGCGCTGCCCGGTCATCCAAGGAAACACAAGGGAAACAATGTTCCAAATAAAAAGTTTCTTTATTCTTCAAACCAACGCGTTTCGGCGCCCAATCCTTGCGCCGTCCCCTGAGGACGGCGCAAGGATTGGGCGCCGAAACGCGTTGGTTTGAAGAATAAAGAAACTTTTTATTTGGAACATTGTTTCCCTTGTGTTTCCTTGGATGACCGGGCAGCGCGGACTGTAACACACCTTTGATCCCAGAACTTTATAAGTGGTAACGGAGGCTTCATTGTGAACAACGCCCTGTGAAACCAGATGATGAATGCCACACAACTCCAGGTACATTTAAGGGAGGTGAGAGGAACCAAATGTCATGTCAGATCTTCATAACAATTTGCATCAATGCAGCCAGTGTGATAAAAGACGTGCAAGGGTACCGTCACACGAAAAGATACCGTGAACCACATCGGTCGTACGTCACAGATTTGGAGGCGTAGAAACTATGCTGTTACGATGTCTTTGCGTGTGACATCTCCAAACAACTAGGAGAAATCGTTAGATCGGTTGATCGCACGTTGGAGAACATGTTCTCCAACCTGACGATCAACGATCTAACAACCTGCTGAATCGTTCGGTGTGACACCGCGATAACGATGTCCTGGACGACTTCGCCCATTCACAGCAATGAGCAGGGATTGTTCACGGGGTTTGCGAACGATACCTGCTCACAACATCGTTGGTGAGTTGTCCACAATATCTACACGTGTGACATCTCACCAGCGATGTTGAAATTATGTCAGAAATGACCGCGCTCCCGAGATCATTGCTGACATCATTTCAACGTTGAAGCGTGTGACGGTACCTTAAATTAGACGAGGGACCTCAGTGCTGTTAACTGATTAACGTTGATTCATTCTGGGCAGAAATGACAGTTGCCAATAGTGTTGGAGATATCAAGGAGAGCACTAAGTATCAGCAACTGATTTCACCAGATGAGTCTTTGATGGTGGTTATAGGGTGGCAGGTAAGTCTAGTCAATACAGAACTGCCCTACACTTTGTGAACGGTATAGGAACTAGCCCCTACTATTGAAATAACATTATTAATCCAGTCATTTTGCCTCTGCATGAACAATACAGGCTAATATCATCTTCAAAAATGACCATGCTTCAGCTCATTGATGTTACATCATTAGGAAACGTATGCTTGAGACAGAGGTTAGGGATGGGCGAATCTACTCGCTAGGACTCGTTACTCGGCGAGTAGTAAGGGACTCGCAGGACTCGGTACTCTGCGAGTTTCCCAGTGATTACTCGCACGAGTCCAATGCAATTCAATATCAATCCTAGTTTTGTCAGAAACGCTGACAAAACTAGGATTGCCATTGTTTGCATTAGACTCGGCTACTGTGCCAGTGATACCGTGTTTCCCCGAAAGTAAGGCCCCCCCGATTGTAAGGCCGCCTGGGGGTAAAGGGGGGGCCTGCCAATGTAAGGCCTCCCCCTATTATAAGGCCTTACAACCGGGGGGGCCAATGTAAGGCCGCTAGCGGAGGGGGGGGGTGAGCGGGTCGCACGTCACGTGCGCCCGCTCATTACATATGCACTGCATCCCCCTGTCAATCAGCGACAGGGGGAGCAGTGCATTATACAGTATATATGGGCCCCCTATTGCTGGCACACTCCCCCCTGTTATGAGGCCCCCACCGCTGCTGCTGAAGACATCTTACCCTCCACGGTCTTCTTGCAGCAGCCAGCGCGTCCGTCCGTCCTCTGTACTCGGCGGTCTTCCGGATCATGTGACCGGCCCGTCGCAGTCGCGATGACGTCATGCGCTGCGACGGGTCACATGATCCGGAAGACCGCCGAGTACAGAGGACGGACGGACGCGCTGGCTGCTGCAAGAAGACCGTGGAGGGTAAGATGTCTTCAGCAGCAGCAGCGGTGGGGGCCTCATAACAGGGGGGAGTGTGCCAGCAATAGGGGGCCCATATATACTGTATAATGCACTGCTCCCCCTGTCGCTGATTGACAGGGGGATGCAGTGCATATGTAATGAGCGGGCGCACGTGACGTGCGACCCGCTCCCGCAGTGTCCCAGCAGGAGGGGGCCTGTAGGCCACACTGCTGGGGCACCCAATGTAAGGCCCCCCCCGAAAGTAAGGCCGGGGGCCACTTTTGGCCCCCAAAAGAATGTAAGACAGGGCCTTACTTTCGGGGAAACACGGTAGCAGGGAAACTCGCAAAGTAACTGCTGTTTCTTTGCGAGCCGAGTCCAGCTATCTTCTCTGTGCAGCTCCAGGGTCCTAGAACCTGCCTGCTCACAGACATGATGTAGCAGTGCTGAGATTGTTCTCAGGCTGCTCATTCCCTGTGCATAGACATCTATCTATGCACAGGGGATGTAGCAGAGAGGACATCGCGTTTTGGACTACGTCGGACGGAAGAGGATTTTTTTAATTAAAGATGGAGTCCCTAATGGCTTTTTTTTTTATTTCAAATAAAAATTTTTCTCTGTGTTGTGTTTTTTTAACCCTTTATTGGAGATTCTTAGTGGCTGGGTCAAACGTGGCCTGACATTAAGAATCTCGGGCTTAATACCAGCTTGTATAACAAAGCTGGTATTAACCCCTTTATTACCCAGCGTGCTACCGCCACCAGGGCCGCTGGAAGAGCGGGGTTCAGCGCCAGAGGATGGCGCTTCAATGAACGCGCCATCTTCTGGGGCGGCTGCGGGCTGCAATTTGCAGCGGGGGGTGCCCAGAAAGCTTGGGCATCCCTGCGCTGCGAATTCCAGCCCCCAGCTGCTTAGCTGTACCTGGCTAGACATAGAAATTGCGTGGAGCCCCACGCATTTTTTTTTTTTATTATTTCATGAATTTCAGAGTCAGAGTCTCAGAGTCAGAGTCAGAATCTCAGAATTTCATGAAATAATTTAAAAAAAATGCGTGGGGCTCCACGCAATTTCTATGTCTAGCCAGGTACAGCTAAGCAGCTGGGGGCTGGAATCTGCTGCGCAGGGATGCCCAAGCTTTCTGGGCACCCCCCGCTGCAAATTGCAGCCCGCAGCTGCCCCAGAAGATGGCGCGTTCATTGAAGCGCCATCCTCTGGCGCTGAACCCCGCTCTTCCAGCGGCCCTGGTAGCGGTGGCACGCTGGGTAATAAAGAGGTTAGGGCCAGCTTTGTATTATCAGCTGGCCCTAAGCCCGAAATTTATGGCGGTCACGCCAATATTAGACATGACCGCCATGAATTTCTATTAAATTGTTTTAAAAAAAACACAACACAAAGAAAATTTTTTATTAGAAATAAAAAAAAAAGCCATTAGGGACTCCATCTTTAATTAAAAAAATCCTCTTCCGTCCGACGCAGTCCAAAACGCGATGTCCTCTCTGCTACATCCCCTGTGCATATAGATGTCTATGCACAGGGAATGAGCAGACTGAGAACAATCTCAGCTCTGCTACATCATCTCTGTGCACAGACATTCATGTCTGTACACAGGGAATGAGCAGACTGAGAACAATCTCAGCTCTGCTACATCAGGCAGCAGGCAGGCTCTAGGACGCTGGAGCTGGCAGCCAGCACACTGAGCAGACAGGATCTTATCTGTGCGAGTTTCCCAGCGATTACTTACAAAGTAAACGAGTCCAATGCAAATAAAGGGCAAAACTAGGATTGCTTCAGGCTGAAGCTTCCGAGACACATCTGCGATTTGTAAATCTCACACTACTCGCTATTACTCGCTTCCCCATTCATTAACATTGGACTCGCTAGACTCGCAACGAGTAGCGAGTCCTGTGCTCGGACTCGCTAGAGTCAAGCGATTCCGAGTAATTTAGGATTCGCCCATCACTAACAGAGGTACATCAAATGGAGTCGCCAGCACTTTTTCCAGACCTGAATTCCATAGAAAACCCATGTGATCAGCTGAGTAACCATGTAGAGGCTCAAAACTCTGCAACCCAGAACCTCAATGACATGAATGCCATCCTTTTAGAAGAAATGTGACCTGTCACTATGTTAGAGAACGTTTTTGATACTCACTCATTAGTATGACAATGAACTGGGGGGGCTACCACTGCTAGCCCCCCTGGGCGTCGTCTCTGTGTTCCTTCGTCACCTCCTTTCTTGCTTAACATGCCCCGATGGGCGTAATATTGCCTTCCCAATGCGTGCACCCAGCCTGCCTTGCTCTGCTCTGCAAAGTGTCGGGTATGACGCCATATACGTCATTTCCGGTACTCCGCAGCTCATCCACAGAGTTGTTCATTGAGAATGCTCTGTGGAGCACATTACGTCAGCTCATCACAGATGATCACAGATGATCACAGATGGGCTGACATACTGTGCTCCACGAAGCATGCGTACTGCACAGCCTGAAGTCCGAATGCGGAGTGCCAGAAATGACGCGTTCGGTGTCATACCGGGAACTCTGCAGATAGCTGCGAGCCAGGCGAGTATCGCACATTGGGAAGGCAATATCACACCCATCGGGGTGTGTGAAACAACAAAGGAGGTGGCGAAGGAACACAGAGAGGACGCCCAGGGGGCTAGCAACGGTAGCCCCCGGTTCATTATCATACTAAAGAGTGAGCATTAAAAACGTTTTATAACACAGTCACAGGTCACATTTAGTACACAGAGGGATAGTTAGATTACTAATAGGAAGGTGCAGGGACAGGTAGTGATAGCCTAGGGGGCTTAAGGTAGGTGACAGGTTCCCTTTAAATCCCTTACTTTATTGATAAAATGTCACTCTACAAGGACTCCCTCACTTTTTGAGAGTAGTCTATACATATAAATGAACATATTAATCATAAGCTAAACTTTTCCCACCTTCCATCATATGGGAGGCCTTCAATTCCTTGTAATAATCTAGTTGCCGCCTTTGAACTGTCTCTAACTACACAAGATCCTATTTAAACTCTGGAGCCCAAAACTGCATCCGATATTCTAGATATGGGAATACAAGTCATTTATTGAGTTGTAACCATACACTGGGGTCACTGGATTTTATATCTTTTCAAACACCTTAAAACTTGTTTGCTTTTGCAGCTGCTGACTGACATTGAGTAATGCTGCTCAGTTTACCTGTACCCAGAATACCAAGTCCTTCTCCTGTTCTGTAGATCAAGTCCTTTCTCCTGTTCTGTAGATCAAGTCCTTCTCCTGTTCTGTAGATCAAGTCCTTCTCCTGTTCTGTAGTTTCCAGTTTACTTTCATTAAATGTATATGCAATAATAGAATTACTCCTTCCTAAGTGCATTTCTCTACATGTATTAACAATAAACCTCATTAGCGAAGTGTTTGACCATTCAGACATCTTATCCAGACAGTTTCTGTCATATAATTTTTACATAATTCATACTTTTACATTTCAGATAATGGTATTTGATGTTAGTCATACCTCCTAGACACAGACAATGAGGGAGGTAGAGTGCAGATACAACATTTGGTTTTACGTTGGACTTTATCTTGAAGATAGGACCAATAATCTCATATTCATCAGGCAGATTCTGCAGGATCCCAGTGTAGTTACTCCAGGAATCCACCTCATACTCTATAGTCACAGGTTGTGTCACACAGAACTGAATTCCAGACTCCGAGCAGCGGAACCGTCCAGGAGATCTCATGGATAAACTGAAAACGAGAATCATAACACGTCAGTTATGTATAATAAAAATCACGACCTTTTTCTTACAAATTGTAACTTCAGTGAGAAAGTGGACGGACTCTAGGGTCACCCAATAAAGGTAGTTATCCTATAAGTCATATTCGACTCTTTAACAAGCCTTTTAATATGACTTAGGATTTGTGCCAGATCAGAACCCCAAACTACCATTTTCTTGTGGATCATTCATTTCTCAGCCAGCATCTTACACTTGGTTAATTCTGCACAATCAATAAATGTCTCTTATGAATGTTTCTATAAAAGTAGCATTTCTTTCTACCTGTTGCATATTTTAGATCTGTGTAGCACTATGTTGTTGGCTGATTTATAAACAGCTTGTTTTAATTTTTAAACCTCCTTTCTTTGTCATGTCTACCAATGTAGCTGCAGATGGTGGGCTTAGTGGGTGTTCCCGGTTTAGGCCAGCTTCACACCACGGTTTTCAGCTGTCAGGTTCTGTCCGTTTTTTTGTAGCATCCACCGGATAGAACCTGACAGCACAGGATGAGCACAAAGTATGGGTAAATATGTCTCTTGCAGGATTGTTTTTCTGCTGCTGCCCACATTGCTGATCTGACAGCCTGTGTGTGCAGTGCTGCTGTCCATGGTGCTGAACATCCAGCCATGTCTCTGAAATATAGTCATAGATAGACTATTATTTTTAATCTTTAAAGATTCCATAATTACAGGGTCTTTACCAGTGGCGCACCCAAGGGGGGGGACCTACGTGTATGGACTCCCCCCTTTGGACGGCCCTGAGAAGCTGGGGGGGCCCACCGCTGCCGCCCGCCCCGGTATTATTATTACCACATCGGCACCCAGCACCGCCTCATACGTTAGTGTGGAAGGCTGGAGAAAGTCAGTACAGGCTGCAGCTAGCCAGGGCAGGCAGTGCAGAGCAAGCTGTAGGGGAGCAGAGCTCACTCTGTATACAAGCAGGAGCCAGGAGGAGGCAGCACACAGTCTGGAGTCGGACTCAGACTGTTGCTGGCCCAGCCCGGCCTGGTGGGTAATAAATGATGATCTCTGCAGCACCTAGGGGATCATACAGTTCTACTCAGTGCAGACTGATATGCATGATTGCATCTGCCACACAGCTGCACACAGGTTAGGAGTGGGAGAGGGGAGGGGGGGTGGTGCAGTACACGAGGAGCTGGGCCCCTATGTCAGGAGACAGGAACAATTACACAGCACCCAAGGGCCCACAAAAGAGGGGACCCCAGGGCTGCTCTATGTGTGTGTATATGGCTGCGCTTTGTGTGTTATATGGCTTTGCCCCTCGGAACCCCGCTGGGGGGTGACACCCCCTTTCAGGGCCGGTGTGTGTTTCTTGGACCCCTACCTTGGGAAATTTCTGGGTGCGCCACTGGTTTTTACCACAGGACTGGCGCATAGCAAATGTGATGCCAATATTCAAAAAGGGGTCAAAAACTGATCTTGGAAATTATAGGCTCGTAAATTTAACTTCTACTGTGGGTAAAATAATTGAGGGGTTTCTAGGAAATGCTATACTGGAGAATCTGGAAAAAAAATAACCTCATGACCCAATATAAACATGGGTTTATGATGAACTGTTCCTGTCAAACTAATCTGATAAGCTTCTATGAAGAGGCAAGTTCTGGACTGGACCAAAGAAATGCAGTGGATGTGGTGTATATGGACTTTTCAAAAGCTTTTGATACGGTGCCACACAAAAGGTTGATACATAAAATTAGAGCAATAGGGATAAGGGAAAATATAAGTAAGTGGGTTAAGAACTGGCTTAGTGATAGGAAACAAAGGGTGGTTATTAATGGAACACACTCAGAATGGGGCACAGTTAACAGTGGGGTACCACAGGGGTCAGTGTTGGATCCGCTTCTTTTTAACATATTTATCAATGGCCTTGTAGGGGGCATACAGAGTAGAATCTCAATATTTGCAGATGACACTAAACTCTGCAGGGTAATCAATACAGAGGAGGACAATTTTATATTACAGGAGGATTTATGTAAACTAGAAGCTTGGGCTGATAAATGGCAAATGAGCTTTAATGGGGATAAATGTAAGGTCATGCACTTGGGCAGAGGAAACAAAAGGTATAATTATGTGCTTAATTGTAAAACACTGGGCAAAACTGTCACTGAAAAAGACCTGGGTGTATGGGTAGATGACAAACTCACATTTAGTGGCCAGTGTCAGGCAGCTGCTGCAAAGGCAAATAAAATATTGGGATGCATTAAAAGAGGCATAGATGCTCATGAGGAGAACATCATTTTACCTCTATACAAGTCACTAGTGCGACCACACTTAGAATACTGTGTACAATTCTGGTCTCCGGTGTATTAGAAAGACGTAGCTGAACTAGAGCGGGTCCAGAGAAGAGTGACCAAGGTTATTAGAGGACTGAGGGGTCTGCAATACCAAGACAGGTTATTACAGGACTGAGAGGTCTACAATACCAAGACAGGTTATTAAACTTGGGGTCATTTAGTTTGGAAAAACAACAGTTTAGAGGTGATCTTATGACAATGTACAAATATATGAGGGGACAGTACAGAGACCTTTCTAATGATCTTTTACTCTTAGACCTGAGACGGGGACAAGGGGGCATCCTCTACGTCTGGAGGAAAGAAGGTTTAATCATAATCACAGATGCGGATTCTTTACTGTAAGAGCAGTGAGACTATGGAACTCTCTCCACATGATGGTGTAATGAGGGAGTCACTACTAACATTTAAGAAGGGCCTGGATGCCTTTCTTGAACAATATAATATTACCGGTTATACATACTAGATTCTTTGATAGGGCGGTGATCCAGGGATCTAGTCTGATTGCCATATCTGGAGTCAGGAAGGAATTTTTTCCCCCAATGTGGAGATTAGTGTTGCCACATGGGGTTTTTTTTTTTCCTCTGGATCAACATGTTAGGCTATGGGGGAACTAGATGGACTTAAAATCTACCTTTAGCCTTAAAAAAAACTAGGAAACTATGAATGTTACTTGGCCCCTTAGGGTGCCTCAACATTGCACCGTCTGATCGCTCCTGCAGTACAGAGCCATGCTAATGTACATCTCTGCACTGCAGAAATCTTCATCTCCTCTGAATGCTGGCACTCCATGGGCATCCACAGGAAGTGAGTCATGACAGGAGATGAGAAATCTTTCCCCAAACATGTTCACCAATTTCAAATTCAGTACGAACATTACGTTGTTGGAAAAAAGTTTGACATTTTTAAATGGCCATAAACCTTTCCTTAAAGTTTTGGGGCCAAAACACTAGCTGGAAGACCTGGTGCCTGAGAATACCCCTAACCTAATGTTAGGAGTTATTCGCAGCCATTGCATTTACTGGTTTCTTTTTTCCTGTAGAATTTTAAGGAGCTTTGAAATACATTTTTAAGGCTTCCTTGAGTTGTGCAGGTGTTGGGACACCTTTAGGCTGTCAATTTTTTGACCAGTGCCAGTGAAATCCAGGAACCTTAAAGTCTCCTTTATGACCATTTTTAATTTTGTTTTAATTGTATTATTATTATTATTATTTTTTTAATGTATTTATTAATTTTTTGGTTAGAGGGCAAACTTTTATTATTGCAGACAGTCAGTGTGTGAGGCCATTTCTTCTACACTTATCTGATAGCAATTCAAATAAAAAGAGCATATGTCCATTATATGCTTAATATACATATTCTTATAAGTCTGTTCACAGTCATGAAACACTATAATATGGATACTGCTTCTTGAGAATGTGCAATTCCTTTATCTCCTTTCCTTCCATATGTTTACAATATAGTTTTTTGGTAAATGCACAAATGTATTATTATAGCAATAATCTTGGACTTGTCTATGCATCACCCATTAGCCTTATTCAACATTCCATATAAATTGATGGTGAGCTGAAAAAAACTATTTTCTTTTTCTTAATTCTCCTCCAAATATGTTGGGTATCAACCACAAGCCCAGGTATTACCTGTGGCATGGGAAATGAAATTTGTAAATCCGGTGCCTTTTGCAGCCCATCCCATGGAGGGATTAATGAGGAGACATGATAACAAGATTAGACAAATAATAATATCCTGTAAGCAACTGGGTCCTGGTGCTGAAGCAGATGAGACCCTAGGCTAAAGAAAGATGCTTTACTGCGGAGGCCAGTGCCATCTTGACATTGCTTTACAGAGGAGCAAAACTGTGTACAGAGTGCCTGCAGTCCTCACTTTGGAGACCTGATGGACCACAAGAGATGCCTGCTCTAGAGATGATCTACCTCACCATCCCAGGAGCGAAGAGTGCTTTCCCACAGCAAAAAGGATATGGCCACATATGTGAGCTGGAGCTCCACCGCACTACCCGCATTGGGCCTGAATTGCAGTGAGGTCAGGATCCGGTGCTGGTCTCGTTTGCCTGAAGAGGTCCCACCGAAACAGAGCTCAAAGTCAGGAGATGAGCCGTTCCCTATGCCAGCTGTAAGTGACCACCACAGGTTGGAGGCAGGATCCTTCAGCATGCCTGATCTTATTAAACATGCAGCTGGTGGATCAGCAAATAACTTAACTTCTAAAGCACCCCCTCCAGAGGCCTTTGACTAGGAGAATGCCATTTGAGACTCCCTCACCCTCCCAGCAACTATCCTTATAGGCATGAACCACCCTGTCCCTTGTAATTTCTGGAAGAAATTAGGCTTTCCGATGCACTTGTCCTAGAGTGGTTGTAGGGGTCTAATTCCTAACTAGTTTCATGAGAAATGTACCCAGGGCCTGGTGGTGGTATTCTCCAAGAAGAGGAGGTTTGGGTTCCTAGCTAAAGAAGTGACAGATGCCATGCAACCAGTCCACCCTGCTTTGTGACCACCTGCCTTCACAATTCCGCATACCTGATGAAGACAGAGCACCTCTGTCGAAACACATTGTGGACCTGTAAAGGGGACCATTAAAGGTTTGCCAAACACTCATTTCTGCTCAATTTGTTCCTAAGCACTTCTACAAGTCCTCCACAATTGTCTATTGTTTGTTTCTATTCCCTCACTGAGGGAATGGAGGCAGGAGCAGCATTGGAACCAGAACATCCAATCTGAGGACCTGGCACTGCTTAGCAACTAACTAGAATGCTATTGAAGGCTGCAGGACCTGCAGTGACGTATTTCCGGCCGGGTGCATGACGTGACCACACCAGGAAAGAAGTCGGGGACAGCAAATCCAGACAGCGGCGGAGGATACAGTCGCCAGCCAGGACCAGGCAGCAGTACAAGGCTCACACTGAGGTTGTGCAAGGGTGCACAACCCTATAAGATTAGTTACCACCCCGGCCATAAATTTATCCACCAGCGGTCCTTCACATTGCACCCCTTCTCTCCCTCTTTCTTTTCACAAGCCACCTGGGAGACATCAAACATGTGGAATAAGGGGCTCTGGTCTGATGAAACCAAAATCGAACTTCTTGCCCACAATGCAAAACTATATGTTTGGCGTAAAAGCAACACAGCTCATCACCCTCAAAACACCCTCCCCACTGTCACACATGGTGGTGGCAGCATCATGGTTTGGGCCTGTTTTTCTCCAGCAGGGAGAGGAAAGATGGTTAAAATTTATGGGAAGATGGACGGAGCCAAATACAGGAACATTCTGTAAGAAAACCTACTGGAATCTGAAAAAGACCTGAGACTGGGACATAGATTTATCTTGTAATTACGGCCCTGGCAATATCTCATTTGTAAATACCGTAGATATTTACATTTTTTTTACACATTCATGGAAAAATATAAAATTAAAAAACTGATGTTTTTTCCTAACAAGCAAGTGTGAACAGGTGCAAAACTGAACATGAAATATACTATTAAAAATAGGCAGCTGCACTCTGAAATGTAAAGGTATGCAAACATTGAATGTAGGAGTATGGACATGTATTACTGCTAAAGAAATACATTAAAATATTGATATACTTAGCTCATAAAAAAGGCCAGTTTTATGTGAGCCCAGCAGCCAACGTCAAGGCATATCTCTATGCTGGGTTCCTATGTAATGCCTCCAAATGGTTTAAACAACCAGTTTAGAAACCTGGGTAGAAACCTGCTAATAGAAAATTAAAATAGCCTAAGGCCGGCTTCACACCACGTGCAGGATGCACCGGACAGAACCTGAAAGCCCCAGATGAGCAAATATGCCCTCCGATCCTGTTTTTTGCAGGATTTGTTTCTGCTCATTGCTGTTGCTATCCAGTGCTGAAATTTCAGCACTGCGTGTGCAGGGGAGCTGCCCTCGGTGCTGAAATTTCAGCCTTGGAGCTCTTCATGGTGCTGAACTTCAGAGCCACCATTCTATCAGCACCAGACGTGATCCGGCACCCACAGACTCCCATGTTAGAGGCGCCGGATCGCCCCGGATTTGGAGGATCCGACCTTGTATTGTACACAAAAAATAATGCAAACTCCGATTTTGTGTCCGGGGAATAAAATGAACAAAACCGATCCAGCCGGAAAGGCACAAAACCGGAGGCAAAGTAAGCCCAATCCGGCACCTTAGCGATACATGAGTGGCTGGCTTCACATTGCCGGAGATTCAAATCTCGCGATTTTTTCAAGCGCGTCAAATGATGAAGGGCCCCACGTCATTTAATGCGCTTGGAAATTGTGCGAGATTTGAATCTCCGGCAGTGTAATGCCAGCATTTGCATTGCGCTTGGCTTCTGTCTGCCATAGGGATGAATAGACAGCATTAACGCAATGCTACCTATCCGGTAACACTGCGATAATGCTGAAATATTCTAAGTGCCAGATGGAAGCCCCTGAACGGAATGCAGACGCTGGTGTGACTCTAGACTTTGTGTTTCTTCTAGCCTTCTCTTCATCCTGCTGTGCCATAATACACAGGGATATATCCTATGTGGCTTCATATACCAATACATCCAGTAAGGCTGGAGGAACTCTCATGCATCAAACACGGAGCGTGTTTGATGCATGACATTGATGCGAACGTAGTGCATGTTTTGTGTGAGTGTGGTGTGAGTGTGGTGCGAGTGTGGTGCATGTGGGTGAGTGTGCATGGCTGTATGAATGTCAGTGTACTGTGTGTGTGCTGCGGGAGTGAGTGTGTGTGGTGCGCATCAGTGTGATGCTGTCCACGGTCCTGAAGTTTGGTCGGCGGGATTTTTCAGCATATAATTCCGCCGACCAAACTTCTGGACCGCTGACAGCATTTACCGGCGTATTCAAACACCTGTGTTTGAATTTGCCAGGTTGGCGACACAGTATCCAATCATCTTTCACCACAGCAGCGGTGAAAGATGATTCGTAAAAACACAGCCGCTGTCCACAGTTTGGAATTGCCATTTAGCTTTTCACCACTGTGACAGCAGAGGTGTAAACTGAATGGTTAATGTGCCGGCAACCTGACAATTACAAACACCGCTGCTTTGACAGCATCTGTGTTTGAATTTCACGGGGTTAACTGACATATTAACCCCATCTGCAGCCTCTGTGCTGCATGTCAGCTGGGAGGCTGCAGATGCAGTTAATAAGCCGGTTATGTAGGTTTAACCCCATGTTCCTGTCATGCCAGTTTGTGTCCAGTTATGTCCACACTCCCTGGACACAAGCTGATGTGGCACCCCTGTGGGGATTGCCACAGGACCCACCAGTGCAGGGAAGGATGTACACCTTGGTACATACAACTCACAACACTTCCATCCCGGGCCTGAATGGGAAGCTCGACTTGCTGCCTTAAGCAAGATCCCCTATAAAAGATCCAGACCTGAGGGGAGGAGTCAGTTAGTAGTTAGTTAGTTAATTAGTCGATTAGGAGGAGAGTGAGTGGACAGCAGTGAAGGAGAGTAGAAGAAGAGGCTGACAGGAGTTGTGAAGTACTCTAGAGAGGGACGGAGGCAAGTGAAGGAAATTAGGAAACTACAGAAAAAGGGAACATCACTGATTGCCCTTTAGTCTATCTGGACACCGGAGTCCAAGGCTGTTATTAATCCAAATATAACAGAGAAAACCCGGACAGACCAGGAGGATTCAATCTTCCTGGACCTCAAGTAACCAAGACCCCAAACCTGACCATACATAGGACCAGGGACCCTAGGAAAAGGAGAAGGAGCCCCACAGAAAGGTCCTTATCGTTCAGTTGTGGAGTTGTAGCCTGAGAGGGAGAGAAGAAGCGGCAGGTTCAGCTTGAGGCAAAACTGACTCATTACCACAGACAATAGTTAAGAAGGCCGCATAACTCTCAAAGGTGGATGTCCTAAACCAGAGGTCCCCAACTCCAGGCCTCGAGGGCTGCCAACAGTGCAGGTTTTCAGGATTTCCTTAGTATTGCACAGATGATAATATAATCCCCTGCACTAGTAATGATTTCAACCCATGTGCAATGCTAGGAAATCCTGAAAACCTGCACTGTTGGCGGCTCTCGAGGGCTGGAATTGGGGACCTCTGTCCTAAACTGTGGATGTCCACCTGGTTACCCTCCTGGTCTGCACCTGCTACCCGACATCAGTAAAAGGTACCGAAACAGAGACTATAGTGTGTGTGTGCCTAATTCACCGCCACCGCCTGGAGAGCTTACACAGAAGTAAGGACTACTACTCCCCTCATCAACGCTGCTGCGCTGAGGTAAAGCTCCGCCTGTGGGGAGCTGTACTTCCAAAGCTGCATCACCATCACCTCAGCGGCCGGCCACAGCTCTGGTATCCACATTACCAGGTACCACAGTTGGCGTCACGTAAAATCCCCATCCCAAATAGTAATCCCCATCATCTACAATAGTTCCCCCTTCAGCAATAATTGAGTGCCCAGGGCACGGGACCGGGACTCGACCAGCCGTGATCCTCCATTGAAGAACCATCTGTCCGGGCACCCGAGTACCCCCTTCCCTGCCGGCCTGACTCACTGACATGACTGAATGTGTCAGCAAGGGTTAAAGCAGTATTTTTAATAAAAGCGGCAATTACCGCTATTCATAAAATTACTGTATTCTCTGGCCGGCTCCAGCATTCAAGAGCTGTCCATGGTCCTGTACTATAAGAGCGTAAAATGACAGCCCTTGTCTTTGGTCCTGAAATTTCATGCTCTTACAGTGCAGAGCTGGTTGAAGCTGGTTGGTGACAGTGGTGCTGAAGGTTTTCAGATTGCGGTCAGCACCCAACTTTAATGATCAGGACCCTGGAGAGCTCCTGCACTGTAAGAGCGTCAACTTTCAGTACCAAAGACCAGGGGTGTCATTTTACGCTCTAAAGGTACCGTCACACGGGGAGATATCGCCGGCGATGTTGCAGCGATCTCATGAACGCGCACATCGCTGCAGCATCGCTCGTGAGACGTCACACAATATCGCCGGCAACCCAGGGCGAACCGGCGATTCCGGAATCGCCTGAAAGAACCTTGAAGCGATGTTGGCTTTTCAGATCGCCGTGTCACACAGCACCACCTCACCGTCAATGTGGCATACAGAATGGATTGCCTGAACACAGACATCGCCTGTGCCATTGATATCGCCGCGTCACACGGCAGTAAGCATATGGATCGCTCAAGCTACATCGCCTGATTTCCCGACACTGTTGGGAAATCTCTGAACTCAGAAACAGAGATTTATCGCCGTTCAATTGCCCTGTTACACACGGCGACGCACAGGCGATGTCGCTTCAACATCGCCTGAACAACCAGATCTCGGCGACATCGCCGGCGATATCTCCCCGTGTGACGGTACCATTAAAGTGCAGGACCATGGACAGCTCCCCCTGAGTCCTGCACACAGCGGAGAATACAGTACTTTAATGAATAGCGATAATTGCCAGCTTTTATTAAAAAGCTGCATTAACTCCTGTTGATACATTCTGACATGTCAGTTTGTGTGGACATAACTGGGACACAAACTGGCATGACCGAAACATGCGGTTAATAAGCCAGATATGTAGGTTTAACCCCATCTGTAGCCTCCCAGCTGGCATGCAGCGCAAAGGCTGCAGATGGGGTTAATATGCTAGTTAAACCCAGGAGATTTAAATAAATGATGCTGTCAAAGCAGCACAACGCCGGACATAGCTATATATCTACAGTTCTTTATCTATAGACATAACGCTATCGGGCTTTCCTTTGTCGGGAGAAAAGCACACGAGCGAGTGACTCGCACAGTGTGCTGTATGGGTGCGAGATTTTCTAGCACCTATATACTTTCAATGGCCACTCGCGCGAGGAAATCGCATTCAATCGCAGCATGCTGTGATTGAACTCACACTTCTCTCGCAATGCGAGTTAAGTCTGAGTCTTAAGCCCGTGTGTCTCCACCCTAAGCAGAAAGACTGCAGCAAAGATCTCTCCTGTGTTTACACGCAGTCTTTACCAAATTGTCATATTTCCCAGCTTAAAAGTGGAAGATTTCACACAACTGTGAAAGTAGCGAGACGGTCAAGTTCACAACTTTCTCCAATTTCTGCCTTTCTCTAAATGGTCAGAGCTATTATTTTTACATTTTTACATTATATTACTTTTAATACTTAGATTTGCTCTTTTGGTCTAATTTAAATTTGGAAAGTTCCGTAGGTGGTAATAGGTAATTTTTTTGTTTAAGTAGTAAGATAAAAACAAATCTGAAAATTTAATCACCTACCGATATGTGCTGCCGATCACGATGGGTTCAATTACTTCTACCAAGACCTGTAACTGATAAAATGCAGAAAAAAAATGATGAAATGACAGGATAAAATAATAATAATAATAATAATAATAATAATAATAATAATAACAATAAAATAATCAATAATAATTAGAGGGTTGTTAAATCACATGTGTTCAAGGTATTGTCTGGTCTAAATCCACACGTTTGCCGTCACTTATGTGATTGCAGACTCTTGAATTCTTGCTCAATGCAAGTATATTGAGTAAGTCCATGCCTATCTAGTTGGATATTGGCAAGGAGTATTACATATATTACACACTTGCAATCAAATGACTGCGGTTCCCGGCTCTGACACTGGTAAATCCTCACAGTGCAGAGTGCATGTGATGTGAGAATTCAAAAGTCCGCAGTCACACAGATTAAATACCAGCTTTCTGCTACATAGAAGAATAAAACTTTTCAGTACTTTTATAGTTTATCTCTAAATCAAAACAATGTACATTGCTCAGAAAAGGTTTCTCCACTAAAGCTAGGGACGGCGTCACCACCTTTTACATACGGGCAAGTGTCCGGGCCCTGGAAAAACAAGGGGTCCACTCACTGTCTGGGACACTGTCCATGCTACATGCTGGTCGCTGCATGGTGGTATCCATTTTCTGCAGTGTCTGGTCCTTTTCTTGGGGGTGGACGTATCCTGCTGCTGCCCATCATTTCCACTTTATGGACGAGCAGCAGCAGTGGGGGCGGGGCCCACACCATCAGAGTGTCTAGAAATAGCGGGTGGGAAGGGGGATGTGGAGAGGTCTGTGGTCAATAAGTGCAGATCTCTATTTTTTTTCTTTCCCATACTTAGTGTGGGTGGTCCGATCTATCAGCCTATCAGCACGCATAGAGCAAAGTGCACTTTGTGCACACAAGGGCTTGTGTCATTGGCTGGGTATGTCACATGTCCTTGCCACATAAGAAACAGCCATTTCCTCTCCTCGCCATTTTCTCAATGTTGGAGCTCAGTGTCAGACGCCGCCACTGCTGCTTTGTGCTCTACAAAGAAAGATAGTTAGGTAGCGATTCCATTCCAAGTTACATAGAGAGATAGATAGAATGGTTTAGGGACTACTTCTAAAAACAGCCCTTTTTAGGGCATTAAAGCTGTGTTTGCCAGGCAGGTGTGTTCCAATGCGTTGTTGAAATCAACATAGATCCTGTGCTTTGCAAGCCTTTTTTACCGCATTTGGCCAAATCTAGCCAAGCAAATATTTTTTGGCTAGTAGCAGTGTGTGCCAGGCAGGTGTGTAGCACTGCTGTGTAGAAAGCTACACCTCTTGTGTTTGCAAGCCTTTTTTTACTGCATCCGACCAAATCTAGCCAAGCATATCCTTTTTGGCTAGTAGCACTGTTTTGATAGGCAGCTGTCGTCTAGTGTTTTGTTGAAATCTACCACCATACAGTCCAGAAAACCCTTTTTTATTGCATCTGCACAAATCTAGTTACCAAAATCTATTTAGGCTAGTACCAGTGTTCGGCCACTCAGCTCTGCTACAGCAACTGAGGTGCCAATCAGTTACCCTCAAATATGAGTGGTAAAAGGTCTGCTGATGGTGGAAAGGGGAATAGGCATGTTAGAAAGGGTAAATATTTTTGTGTTACCGTGGAGTAGGTGCAAAAGTAACAGAAACATGTGCTGAACAAATACCATCTTCAAGCCTGCTATCTGCTATCATCCCTCTGTTACATAGCAGGACATCGCTACAACTTATAGATGAGGCCCAAAAAGAGCAGGTACTGCAATGGATATCAAGCGCTCCATCAAGTGGCCTCTCCTCCACCTCAACTTCAACATCACCAACACTCCAGTCCTCAGAGGTGTCACCCCAATCGCACTTGCTTCCTCACAGCTCACAAGTCTCCAGCTGTCCTACTGAATATGGGTTAACACAGATCAGTGAGTCTGCAGAGCTGTTCACTTATATTATATCCTGGGAATCAAAATGTCTGCTCCAAAGTTTCTGTGAGTCAAGACAAGGAAATGATCTTTACCGATGCCCAAAATCTTTGTGAGTCGGATCCATGCCCAAATGAAGAAGGGTCCGAGCATAATGTAGACCCAGGTTAACGGAAGAAATAGTCCAGAAAGAAGTTCACTGAATCCAGCCGATGAGGGGCACAACGTAATCCTCTGTGGCAGTGTCCATCAGTCCATACAGGCAACAGGACCTGGCCGCAGCCACTCGATCCTGTCCCTTCAGTCGTCCCACATGGGTGCCAGGGTCTTGCCTCAGCAAAGATCCCAACTGCTTTGACCTTAGCACACAACTACTGTAAATGACTGATCCCAAAACGTGAATGTATTGCCCGGGCTCCTGGGGTCAGCCCATGTATAGGGGGGTTCACACCTACTATTGAATGGTTTGCTCCAGTCAGAAAATTCTAGAAACTCAGGGCTTCATTCTGGCTTCCAGGTTATCTATTGGAGTCAGCTCCTGCTGAGAGGAAAAATGACAGAATCCCCCACTAGCTGTTGAATAAAGGCTTGATTACATTATAATCCAGGTTCCCCAGTTCCAGATGCCCAGTCGCCACTACTTCTCAAAGAAAGCTGTGCCTGCACTACACCAGCATGTCGCACACAACATCACTGCTTTCTTGAGAAACTCTGTGTGTGACAGGGTGCATTTCACCACAAACACCTGGATGAGTAAGTATGCACAGGGGCGTTACATGTCGATGACTGGGCACTGGGTGACTATGGTAGCAGCGGGAAAAGGGGCTACTGTACAAATCTGGCCATCCCCACAACTTGTGCATCAAACCTTTGTTTGTAGAAGTTCTTCCACTGCTTCCGCCTCCTCCACCACCTCTACGTCCACCACCTGCTCCCAAAACCTGTTTGGTAATGTGACATGTGTTCAAACTGTGTAGAAGGAATCCAGCACACCTCCTTACTATGCTGGCAGCAGGGGTCAATGCCATCAGGGGGTGTTTATGTTAAAATGTCTGGGAAATGTGAGTCACAGAGCTTAGGAGTTGTGGTCAGCTCTGGAGATCATGTTTAATCAATGGTTGTCCCCACTGAACCTGCAGCCAGGGAAGGCAATGTATGACAATTTGGGGCAAGGTGACACACGTACCTTGCGTGGCTCACATCTTGAACCTTGTTGTTCAGCAATTTCTAGCCCACCAACCTGGCCTAGTTGAGCTGCTGCAGAGGGCACGGTCACTGTGTGCTCACTTCCACCATTCGCATCCTCAACAACTTGCATCGCTACAGAAGTCTTTCAGCCTGCCTGTTCACCGACTGAAATGCAATGTGTCGACACGAGAGAATTCCACTTTGCACATGTTGCAGCGACTGTAGCAGCAGGGACAAGCCCTGGTGCAGTATGTTATGACGTATAGCCTGGGCCAACACAATCCAGAGGTGGGGCAAATCACGCTGCTGGAGTGATCTCAGATCAAGGACCTCTGCACCCTTCTGCAGACATTTGAAAGACCTATTAAGATGTTAAGCGCTGACAATGCCATTATAATCATGACAATTCCAGTCATCTACATACTGGAGCACACTTTAACTAGTATTTGGAGTCAGGTGGTGGTTTAAGAGGAAAAAGAGGAAGTTAAGGAGGAGGCGAGTGCGGAAGGGATAACAATATCTGAAAGGTGTAGATGGTCGGCAGCACCAGGGTGGTTGGCATGGGAGGGTGGGAGAGAGGGAAAACCAAAGACGCATGGTAGCAGCCAAACCGTTGATGAAGGTTCAAGAGTCGAGGAAGAAATGGAGGATGAAAAGGCAATGGGCACAGAAGAGTCAGCAGTTGAGGGAGATCTTACTACTGCTTTTCCTCAAAACAACAGTGGAGCACATCGTGAATATCGCAGTTCTAACTTTCCAACCTTGGGAATGTCGAGTCGTCATCACGCAAACGTAACAGTGTACCTGGTAACAGCAATTTCGTAGAATCATTTCACCTTTTTTTTAGACCATTCTTTCCAACACCAAAAGAGAACAAGTCTGACACATAGTCAACGCCTAGACAGGATGGTACAGGAGTATCTACAGCTGAATATCGATGCCATGACTGTAGAACTGGACCCTTGTGCATTTTGGGCTTCAAAACTTAAAAAATGGCCTGAGCTCGTCACTCACGCCATGGAGATTTTGTCGCATCCCTCAGCTGGCGTTCTCTCTGAACGTGTCTTCAGCTCTGCTCGTAGTGTGCTGACGGATAAGAGTTGTCCAGTGACAGTGTAGACCGACTAATATTTATCAAGATGAACAAGTCATGGATCTGCAAGAACTTTTCCACCCCAGTGTCAGCCTGGGGAGACTGAACGCTTGAGTACTTTACAATGTGCTGCATTAAACTCCACATTTCAATATTTTAACTCTGGGGCAATTGATGCCACTTTAGTGGTGACTGTGCCTAATTTTTGTTAAAAACAGAGACTGTTGTTGGGGTTTCCTTGCTTTTTGTTGCTTGACTTGAGTAGGGCTCTCTGAGCTCAATACCTACCTCTGACACTCCTGCACCTGTTGCTCAATACTCAACCTTCAAATGCCAGGCCCAAGCCCCTGGACTTTTTGCTATTGTGGCCCAACACAAAATTTATAAGATGGACACCACTTTAGTGTGTTGTGACACCGATTTTTGGAAAAGTGGAAAATGCTGTTACGGTTTCCTTGCTGTTTCATGCATGACTTGACCACAGCCCTCTGAACTCAATACCCCTTCCTGTCACTCCTGCCCCTGTTTCTGAATAAAGAGAATTTTGTTTACGTACCGTAAATTCTTTTTTCTTTAGTCATCAATGGGAGACCCAGACAATGGGGTTTAGGGCACTGCCCTCCGGAGGTCACACTAGGTACTACAAGTTTGTAGACACCGCCTCCTCCGCTTATAAACCCCTACCGCAGGGAACATCCTCAGTTTGGTCCATAAGCTGCGAGGAGAAATAAACCACACCCGAAACATCGGGAAGAATGCCGTGCACAGACGGTTCAACAACCCGGCAAACACTGTCTCAACAGAGAACAGAACAAGTGCAAAATATGCAACGGAACAACTGGGTGGGTGCTGGGTCTCCCATTGATGACTAAAGAAAAAAGAATTTACGGTATGTAAACAAAATTCTCTTTTTTCTGGTCGTCATAATGGGAGACCCAGACAATGGGGATGTCCTAAAGCAATACCCCAGGGCGGGAAGAGTTCCTCAACAAGACGGATAACATATGGTTCCCTTTAAAGGTGGGCAACCGCCGCCTGGAGAACCCGCCTGCCCAAACTCGCATCCGCAGAGGCATGGGCATGCACCATATAGTGCTTAGAAAATGTGTGCAGGCTGGACCAAGTGGCCGCCTGACACACCTGTAGAGCAGACGCTCGATGTCGCAAAGCCCAGGAGGCCCCGACAGCTCTGGTAGAGTGAGCCTTCAATCCCACCGGGAGAGGCAAACCAGAGGATCGGTAAGCCTCCTGAATAGGAGTTTTAATCCATCTGGCCAAGGTCGACTTTGAAGCCGCGGCCCCCTTACAGCGACCCGTCGTGAGAACAAATAAGGAATCCGAATTCCTGAAGGAAGCGGTCCTGGACACATAAATGCGAACAGCTCTCACGAGATCCAGAGTATGGAGGTCGCGTTCGATCTGATGAACGGGAGCGGGGCAAAATGATGGGAGAACAATCTCCTGGTTCAGGTGAAAAGTTGAAACCACCTTCGGCAAGAATTCTGGCCGTGGGCGCAACACCACCTTGTCTTGGTGAACCACCAGAAAGGGTGACTTGCACGAAAGTGCAGCCAATTCTGAGACCCTCCTCAAAGACGTAATTGCCACCAGAAAAACCACCTTCTGGGACAGACGCAAGAGAGAGATATCTCTCAGCGGCTCAAACGGCGGCTTCTGTAACGCCGCTAGGACTCTGTTAAGGTCCCAAGGGTCCAGAGGTCTCCTGTAGGGCGGAACCATCCGCGACACCCCTTGGAGAAATTGACGCACCTTCGGGAGGAGTGCCAATCGCCTGTCAAACAGCACCGAGAGTGCTGACACTTGACCTTTCAAAGAGCCAAGGGATAATCCCAACTCCAGACCCAACTGTAGGAAAGCCAACAATGTCGGGATGGAGAGGGGCCACGGAGAACGTCCACCAGAGGCACACCAGGTAAAAAAGATTTTCCACGTCCGGTGGTATATCTTCCTGGAAACGGGCCTCCTAGCCCTATTCATAGTAGCAACCACTGTAGGGGAGAAACCCCTAGATGTCAGCAGCCAGGCCTCAAGAGCCACGCAGTCAACTTGAGGGCCCTGGAATTGCGGTGGAAGAATGGGCCTTGCGCGAGTAAGTCTGCGCGTTCTGGAAGAGCCCATCTGTGTCCGCCTGACAGGTGCCACTGGTCCGGATACCAGGACCTCCTGGGCCAATCTGGAGCCACTAGAATGGCGACCCTGCACTCTGACCTGATCTTCCACAGCACCTTGGGAATCAGAGCCAGAGGCGGGAACACATACGGCAGATGGAATCTGGACCAGGTCAAGATTAGGGCGTCCGCTCCCAGAGACTGGGGGTCCCACGACCTCGCCATGTATTGCGGCACCTGATGATTCAGCCGTGAGGCCATCAGGTCCACGTCCGGCGTGCCCCATCTGCTGCAGATTTCTCTGAAGACGTCCGGATGAAGAGACCACTCTCCGGCGTCCATCCCCTGTCGGCTCAGATAGTCGGCCTCCCAGTTTTCGACCCCTGGGATGTGAACTGCGGAGATCAGGCAGTTGTTGTCCTCCGCCCAGGATAGGATGCGGTGAACTTCGGCCAGAGCCTCTGCACTCCTGGTTCCTCCTTGATGATTTATGTAGGCGACGGCCGTCGCATTGTCGGACTGAACCCGAATGGGTTGTCCTGAGAGGAATCTCTGAAAAGCCAGGAGTGCCAGATAGATCGCCTTGATCTCCAGCACGTTTATCTGCAACGCCGACTCCGACTGAGTCCAGAGGCCTTGGGCCCTGTGGTGTAAGAACACCGCTCCCCAGCCCTTCAGACTGGCGTCGGTGGTCACCACTAACCAAGACGGTTTTATGAAGGACCGGCCCCGAGACAAGTGATGCGGTTGTAACCACCACTGCAGGGAATCTCTGGTCGGTTGGGAAAGGGTCACCAGCCGATTCAGTGAGATCGTCCTCTTGTCCCATCTGCGGAGAATCTCCAGCTGGAGAGGACGGAGGCGAAATTGTGCAAAAGGCACCGCCTCTATTGCCGCCACCATGCGTCCCACCAGTTTCATCAACACCCGTAGGGATGAATGTGGTGACAGGAGGACTGTTTGCACTCCTGATTGGATCGTCATCTGTTTGGGTCGCGGCAGAGACACCAGGGCCGAGGCTGTGTTGAAGTCCATGCCCAAATATGTCAGAGACTGGGTCGGAACCAGCGTTGACTTCTGAATGTTGAGGAGCCAACCGAACTGTTCCAGAGACCGCATGGTCACATCCAGGCTCTCTTGACAGAGGTGTTCTGATGGCGCCCTGACCAGCAGGTCGTCTAAATAGGGGATGACGGCATGTCCCTGCGCGTGCAGGAGAGCCATCATGGAAGCCATCACTTTTGTGAACACCCGCGGTGCCGAGGCCAACCCGAACGGCAGCGCCACAAATTGGAAGTGTTCTTCCCCCACTGCAAATCTCAACCAGCGCTGATGAGCCGGAGCAATGGGTACGTGAAGGTAAGCGTCTCGGATATCTATGGACGCCAGGAAATCCCCCTGTGACACCGCTGCGATCACGGAACGCAGGGATTCCATACGGAACTTCCGAACCAACACGTGACGGTTGAACAACTTCAGGTCCAGAACAGGGCGGAAGGATCCGTCCTTCTTCGGGACGATAAAGAGGTTGGAGTAAAAACCCCTGAACCTCTCTCCGGAAGGCACCGGGACCACCACTCCGTCTCTGCGGAGACCCTCCAACACCAGGTGAAAAGCCTGAGCCTTTTCTGGGGATGGGACCGACCGATGGAATCGGTGGATAGGTTTTGACGTCAGCTCTATCCTGTAACCTCGCGAGATCACGTCTCGAACCCACTGATCTTGAATGTGAAGCAGCCACTTGTCCTGAAAGCGAGACAAGCGGCCCCCCACCTGTGGGGAGGCAGGAAGGCAGAGCGAGTCATGTAGAGGCGGGTTTGGGGGTGGCAGCCGCTGCCCCCGCCGGCTTCTTTGGACGACTCTTAGAGCGCCACTGAGAAGCGGGCTTGCCCCTCGGTCCGTACGCGCGGACGATGCTGATGACTGCGAGCTGGAGCGAAAGGACCACTGTTTTGGGTTCCTTTTCACAGTATACCGTGGCTTAGGCCTATTCTGCGGTATCTTAGACTCAGCAGAATCCTTTATTAGCTTGTCCAGCTCAGTGCCAAACAGCCTGTCACCAGCAAATGGAAGATTCTGTAAAATCTTCTTAGATGTGGCATCTGAGTCCCAGAGACGCAGCCACAACAGTCTGCGAATCGCAATAGCATTGGCCGAAGCCACAGCTGAGCGAGTGGCAGTTTCCAGAGTCGCCGATCTGGCGTAGTCCGCATAGGCTCTTGCTCTCTCGGTAAGTGCCATGACCTCTGGACTGGACCTTGCCAGGTCAGTGATACCATCCAAGCAGGTAGTAATTGCTTGTAAGGTCCAAACCGTGGCAAAATTAGGGGCAAATGAAGCCCCCACAGCCTCATAGGAAGACTTGGCGAGTTGCTC
Source organism: Allobates femoralis (assembly GCA_033576535.1). Classification (NCBI taxonomy): domain Eukaryota; kingdom Metazoa; phylum Chordata; class Amphibia; order Anura; family Aromobatidae; genus Allobates; species Allobates femoralis. Next base: position 8,330,652 of record JARQOC010000004.1, read on the forward strand.
GACCTGTCTATCAGTCGCATCCTTCAACGAGGAGCTATCAGAGGCAGAGAAAAGGGAGCGTGCAGCAATCCTGGTCATGGAAGCGTCCACCTTTGGGGACTGTGACCACTCCTGAAGCACCTCCTGGGGGAAGGGGAAGCGATTGTCCTTAGGTTTTCGGACATAACGCCGCCCAGGGTGTAACCTGGGAGATTTAACCACCCTTCCAAAGTTAGTATGGTCCATAAAGGAACCACTTGGTCTAGCCTCCGGCCGCAGCCATTGATAGGCCTCCTTCGGGTGTACAGTCACCTCCTCAGGGGGTGTCACGAGACGTAAGGTCTCATTGATAGAGGATACCAAATCCTCCACCCCGTCTGGTGGTTCAGACGCAGATACAGACCCGAAAGTCGAACCCCCATCATCTTCCTCACCATCAGAGGAACGCTCCTCCTCAGAGAGAGCCTGGAGCTCGGGTGACTCCTCACGACGAGCTCGCTTAACGCTTAAGGGGTCTCGCAGCAGAAGAGGGAGACACCCGGGGGTAACTGGACGGAGTAGCTGGGCTATCCAGTCTCCTATTAAGTGCCTCCAGGGATTGCGACATGGAGGACAGCTGGGACAACAGAGATTCATTGATCTTATTCTGAGTTTCCCATGGCCCTGGGATCACTTGAACCTCAGGGTACCGCACCGGAGCTGCTGACTCAGCAGTGGCAGTCCGGGCCTCTGGGCGTCCGCAGTTATTGCAGGACCCCTCCACCAGTGTACCATTGCATGTAGCACAAGTAACTGTGGTCTCTGCCGCCTTAGCAGCACGCTTCCCAACTGAGGACATCGCCACAGTAGGGGTAAATAAGCCAATCGCAGACAAAAACCGGGAATCCCGGTGGCTTACTGACCGCAACACAGCGGTAGGAGGAAGCGGTGTGTGTGTGACCTCCGCGATAGGTTCCGGTCCCCCCTGAAGTGCAGCCGCACGCTTCAGACAGCTCCCAGCAGGGAAGTGATGGGGAAAGATGGCCGCCGACAGAGAAACTGTGGGCGGCGCCGAGAACACGCGGGAAACACACACACACGCCCATCGGTGACGTCACCGCACGGGCCGCTTCCCATCCTCCAGGCAGCCTTAGCATGAAGGCGCCGGAGCCCGCAGCGCGGGAAATAGTGTGAAATACACCACACACAGACTGACTGTACAAACACACATACGCAGTCTACAGCCTCAGCCCCTGTGACACACAGGGCGGTCAGCCAGGGTGACCCCAGCACAGGGTACACCTCCAGATCCGCGGACCCGAGGGTAACGCGCGGTCTGAGTGTCATGAAACACATAAAGTGCCAGACACTACCCCCAGGCACACAGGAGACACAGAGTGCCTCAGTGCCGGTCCGGTCTGTAAGCACCATTTAGGGAGGCCTCGGACGGGGGTTCAGCACCAGTCCGGAGTGTAAGCACCATTTAGGGAGGCCTCGGACTGGGCTGGCTCCAGTCCGGTCTGTAAGCACCATTTAGGGAGGCCTCGGACGGAGCGGAGCTGTGCAAGGCTCCCATCTCCCACTCTCCAGAGCCCCCCAGAGAGGGATGGAAAGGAGCGCGACAGCGTACCGGGAGAACACAAAGTGTCCAGGCTCAAGGCCCTCCGGTACCTCCACCAGCGTGTGCCACTAAGGGTGAGCGGGGAGGCTGTCACAGGTCCCGACTAGGACCATATTACCTTGTCTTCAGACGCCATCACGTAAGTTGTGAGAATGCAGTGAAGTGCAAGCAAAGCGTGATCCTCCGAGCACACTAAGTTCAAAACTGAGGATGTTCCCTGCGGTAGGGGTTTATAAGCGGAGGAGGCGGTGTCTACAAACTTGTAGTACCTAGTGTGACCTCCGGAGGGCAGTGCCCTAAACCCCATTGTCTGGGTCTCCCATTATGACGACCAGAAAATTGAACCTTTTTGTCCATCAAACCAGTGATTAACAAATTAGCTGTATTCACATCCACCATTTTTGAGTGCTTAAAAGCAGTGATTACTACATCTCCCTTAATGTTTGTGTAAACTGTTTTTGGGCATCAAACCAGGATTGGACATGAGCGCTGTATACACATCAACAGTTTTTTGGCCCTTAAAAGCATTGTTTGGTCAATCTGATCTGTACACTAGACCTATACAGGTCACTGACCTAGCTGAATTATTTTTTCTATAGTATTCCACAAAACGTATAGTTGTCCCACCTGTGTGTTGCAGGGTATAACATTGACGAGAGCGCTTGCATGAGTTTTGAGGGTATCCAGCCCACTAGACCTATATTGGTGGCACAACCCTGTATTGCTGAGCAATGTTTAGCCTTAAAATGCTAGGCCAGGTCCTGCTACAGACCCTATGCCATGCATGCAGGTTGGGCCATTCAGCAATTTTCGGTCTGGGACAATTGATGCCATTTTGCTGTGGTCTGACCCTTTGGGATGAGTAGAACTCTTGTTGGGGTCCCCTTGCTGTGTGGTACATGATTTGAGCAGGGCGTGACATGCCTGTGTCTCATCCTCCTTTTACTCCTCCTCCTCTTTTTACTTAATGAAGAACACTACTGCCACTTTTCCCCTGTAATTCATCCATTTGTCAATTCAAAGTCAGTTTCGCTCACCTCTGAAATTTTAGGTGAATGTTACCCACCTTCTATTGTGAAGTGCTTTGGAAGAGTGTGCAGGCTGGCACAGACCATGTCTCGTGCACCCATGCTATGTCATGAGACTATTTGTACTGTGGGTAAATTGTTGTCACTTTTCCTGGTGTCTGTGGTCCATTCTGAGTAGTTTGGCAGCTTTTGGACACCTTTGAAGGTGTTTTCTATGTCTTTGCTGTTGCCTGCCATTGATTCCAGTGGGGTTCAGTGGTGTTTGATGAACAATCGACAAACAGTTTGTTGAACACACCCCAATTCAGTGAATCGAATCAAATTAGAACACTTAAGGTACCGTCACACATGGAGATATCACCGGGAGATTTGCCAAGCAATCTCGGAAAGCGGCGATATCGCCACATCGCCTGTGCGTTGCGGCGTGTGACAGGGCGATTTTACGGCGCAAAATCGCTGGTGGAACGTTGTCTGATTGCCCTGCTCTGCAGAGAAATCAAGCGATTTCCACCAGGCGATTTCTGCGCATCATGGTGTTAGACAGGGCAATAGCGACGTACAAAGTGAGCTCAGACAATCTGGAAGCAATTCCAGAGGCGTGCCTGAGCGTTCTTCTTGGCGCGTCCCGTCTGCCGCGATTAGTGGCAGCTCCTGCGTTCCCATTGGCTGTCACGAGCATGCAGTTGAGAGATGATAGTGAGGGCAAATGCGTCATGTAGTGGGCAGACGTCCAGACAAGGCTGACCAATGGCGATGCAGTTGTGTTGGCCAATCGGAGTGGTATGGGCGCGGTGTACAACACTCTGGAACGCCTGTCTCCTTGCCACGCTCTCACTCTACGCCCAGATCGCTGATGAGGTGGTGGTGTGTGACGTGGCAATTTGTCGGCGGTGTGGGAACGTGTAATTGCTTCCGGTCTGCGCCAGGCGACTTCTGGAACGCATGATCGGGATCGCCGGAGATGGCACGCGAAATCGCTACGTGCGACACCTCCACGGCGATGTAAAAAAAAGTGCCCGGAACGTGGACGTGCACGTCAAATCGCCAGCGATATGGCGACGATATCGCTACGTGTGACGGTACCTTTAGGTGTTTGCTCATCTCTATTCTTTAGTCAACATGTTTAAGGATTCCCTGGCCTCTTCCTCAGGACAAATCATATTGCCATGTCTCTGGGAGCCCTGAAACACGTTGACTAATAAATCAATTTTATATTCATCCTTTGATGTCTCCTGGAATACGGCAGGGCAGTTTTAACTCTTCATCCTAATTTTCTGAGATGATGACCTTTAAGTTTTCTTTGGTTGTAATCATCAACATTAACAGAAATAAACCATGAAATAGATCCCTCTGTGTGTAATGACTCTATATAATATATGTTTGTCACTTTATGTATTGAATTACTGAAATAAATTAACATTTTGATGATATTCTAATTCATTGAGATGCTCCTGTATGTCGATAGCCGATAGATTTGACGTCTCTCAGCCATAGAGATGGAGAGAAAGTTGTTAGACACTGAAGAAACTGTGCAGAGAGTAGGAGACATGTGAGCAGGGGCGTATCTAGGGGGGTGCAGCCGGATCCTTTGCCCCGGGCGCAACTCAGAGGGGGGCGCCAGCGGCACCCCAAACCCCCCCGCACCTCAACCAAGGCTGCAGGGGTGGCGGGGCTGAAAGCTGACGGCTGACCTACTCTGGAGGGGGGGCGCCAGAATTGAGCATACTTCATAAACTGTACGACTGATTTGTTTGTGCACCAATTGGAGAAACTATCACATCTATATAAAGGCAGAAGAAAATTCAGCTATTTTTTGGCGAATATTATTTTTTTTTAGAACTGCACATATGTAGTCAGAGATTGTTGGGGGTCAGGAGATTATTCAATGTTTGTCATATTTGAGGATAATATTGTTACCTGGTCACACAGTTCACAGTTCACGTCATCTTCTATCATTGTTCTCATCTGTGATATTTGACATTCTTGACTTGATTCTGTAAATGGTAATAACTTGTTATAATATGCTATATTCACCAGCCAAAAACGTCATATTAACTGGACTCCTAGGGAAGACGTAGCCTAATTTACTACTTTATTCCAGTAAAAGATTGAGGCCAACAGAACGCTTTTTGTCTCAGCTGGCAATAGAGCTGCATACATGGGTAGATTACAATGGGGCCCATAGCTAGATTGCCCTCATTATAATGTTTTGTATGGGAATTCATACTCACATCTTGGGGCACGGAGCCTTAATAGAGCTCTGCTGCAGGCAATATGGAACAGCAACGCAGCTCCAGGGGGGCTCCCGACACCTCAACTGTGAAGTGATGATTCAATATACCAGCTTGTGTGTGCTGGAAGTGGAGCCCTAAGGACTGGAGCAGAGCATCAGGAGAACGGGAGCGAGGTTACTATGTGTTTTATTAACATATGTGTATGGGATGTGTGTCTGCATAGAGGAGGCTATGAGAGCTCATCATGTAAATGAGGAGTTATGTGAAGGATCATACTGTATATAAGGGTCTATGTGATGACTTATACTGTATATAGAGGCTATAGGAGGGCTCATACTGTATACAGTGGGGTATGCAAGGTCTCATTGTATACGGGGGATATGGAAGGGCTCATACTGTATATAGGGGGCTATGTGAGGGCTTGTACTGTATATGGGGGCTATGAGAGGGCTCATACTGTATATAGGGGGCTATGAGAGGGCTCTTACTGTATATAGTGGGCTATGTGAGGGCATGTACTGTATATAGGGGCTATAAGAGGGCTCATAATGTATATAGGGGGCTATGTGAGGGTTCCTACTGTATACAGGGGGCTAAGCTCACAGGAGCGATTGATGCAGTTGCCCCTCTTATTCACAGCAGAACACGACAAATCATCAGAGATCCCTGGCACACAGACGCCACTAAAAATCTGCGGCAACCTTCTAGGGTTGAAGAGGGGGGCTGGAATAAAACACATTCGCAAGAAGACTACACAGCATTCAAATAAGCACTTCTTACATTCAAGTCAGCACTCACAACCACTAAACAGAATTACTTAATTAACCTCATATCCTCTTTGTCCCACAATCCAAGGCAGTTATTCAATACATTTAACTCTCTCCTCTGCCCCCCACAGCCCCCTCCTACTTCTTGTATCTCTGCAGAAGACTTTGCAACATACATCACTAACAAGATCGATCAAATCAGACAAGTCTTTGCTACCCAACCATCACAACTCCTATGTATATCAGACCACTCCCCTCCCCCACTAACCCTCCTACACTCCATCACTGAACAAGAACTAGCACACCTCTCCAAATCGCACCTCACCACTTGTGCATTGGATCCCATCCAATCTCACTTCCTTCCCAACCTCACCACCATGCTTATCCCAGCCCTAACCCACCTCTTCAATCTATCACTAACCTCTGGTACGTTTCCATCCACTTTCAAACATGCAACAATTACACCTGTCTTGAAGAAATCATCTCTCGAACTGACCTCCAAATCCAGCTACTGCCCCACATCGCTGCTCCCATTCGCCTGCAAACTTCTTGAAAAGCATGTCCACACTACTTTCCTCCCACCTCTCATCCAACTCTCTCTTTGACAACCTTCAATCTTACTTCCGCCCCCACCACTCCACTAAAGCTGCATTAACCAAAATTTATAATGACCTGCTTACTGTCAAAGCTAACGGACACTTCTCCATCCCCCTCCTTCTTGACCTGTCCTCTGCATTCGACACAGTCGACCACTGCCTCCTATCACAGATCCTCTCTTCCATTGGTATCACTGACATTGAACTATACTGGATCTCCTCCTACCTTTACAACCGCATATTTAGCGTCTCCCACTCCAACACTACCTCCTCAACCCATTCCCTCTGTTGGGGTCCCTCAATGCTCTGTCCTGGGACCCCTTCTTTTTTCCATCTATACCCTTGGCCTAGGACAAATCATAAAGTCCCATGGATTCCAGTACCACCTGTAGGCTAATGACACTCAGATCTACCTCTCTGACCCAGACGTCACCTCTCTGCTGTCCAGAATCCCGGAGTGTCTATCAGCCATATCCTTCTTCTCCTCTCGCTTCCTTAAACTAAATATAGACTCATCATCGTTCATCCATCTCTCACACCTCCCTTACCTGATCTATCACAATAAATTACATCACACTTTGCCGTGTACCTAAAGTCCGCTGCCTTGGAGTGATCCTTGACTTATCCTTCAGACCACACAATAAAGCCTTACCACCTCCTGCCGCCTCCAACTCAAAAATATTTATAGAATCCGTCGCTTCCTCAATCGTCAATCTACTAAACTACTACTGCATGCCCTCATCATCTCCAGTCTCGACTAATGCAACCTCTTCCTCTGTGTCCTCCCTGTTAACACTCTTGCACCTTTCTAATCTGTCCTCAACTCTGCTGCCTGACTATTCCACCTCTCTCCTTGCTATTCCTCCACTTCTCCCCTCTGCAAATCCCTCCACTGGCTCCCAATTCCGCAGTGTATCCAATTCAAACTAACATTGACTTACAAAGCCGTCCACAATCTGTCCCCCCATATATCTCTGAACTAATGTCCCGATATCATCCAACTCATAATCTTCAATCCTCCCAAGACCTCCTCCTCTCCACACTTGTGCGTTCCTCATCTAACCGCCTTCAAGACTTCGCCCGAGCATCCCCACATCCTCTGGAATTCAGCACCTCAAAACGTCTGACTGTCCTCCACACTCAGAACCTTCAAGCGGAACCTGAAAATCCATCTCTTCAGAACAGCCTACAGCCTACAACAGGGGTCTCAAACTCGGCTGGGTTGGTGGGCCGCACATAGAAAAACATTTATAGCGGGGGGCAGCATCCCTTGTAGGACTAAGTGATATTTTTAGTAATACCAGAATTTTTTGCTCAATGTAGTAAAGTACAAATCCTGATTCCTTTCTTGTAGTAATGTCCCCATCCTGTAGTAATGTCCTTTTCTACTGATGTCCCCCATCCTGATCCCTTTTTCTAGTGATGATCCCCATCGATCATGGTCCCCTTTTGTAGTGATTTCCCCGCACTGATCTCCTTTTGTAGTGATGTCCCCCATCCTGATCCCCTTTTCTAGTGATGTCCCCCATCAATCATGGTCCCTTTTTGTAGTGATGTCCCCATCCTGATCTCCTTTTCTAGTGATGTCCCCCTTCCCATTCCCCTTTAGTAGTGATGTCCCCCATCTTGATCCCCTTTAGTAGTGATGTCCCCCATCCCGATCCCCTTTAGTAGTGATGTCCCCCATCCCGATCCCCTTTTATAGTGATGTCCCCCATCCTGATCTACTTTTATAGTGATGTCCCCCATCCCGATCCCCTTTTATAGTGATGTCACCCATCCTGATCCCCTTTTATAGTGATGTCACCCATCCTGATCCCCTTTTATAGTGATGTCCCCCATCCTGATCCCCTTTTATAGTGATGTCACCCATCCTGATCTACCTTTATAGTGATGCCCCCCCATCCTGATCTACTTTTATAGTGATGTCACCCATCCTGATCCCCTTTTATAGTGATGTCACCCATCCTGATCCCTTTTTATAGTGATGTCCCCCATCCTGATCCTCTTTTATAGTGATGTCACCCATCCTGATCTACCTTTATAGTGATGCCCCCCCATCCTGATCTACATTTATAGTGATGTCCCCATCCCGATCCTCTTTTATAGTGATGTCACCCATCCTGATCTACCTTTATAGTGATGTCCCCCATCCCGATCCCCTTTTAAAGTGATGTCACCCATCCTGATCTACCTTTATAGTGATGTCCCCATCCCGATCCCTTTTTATAGTAATGTCCCCCATCCTGATCCCCTTTTATAGTGATGTCACGCATCCTAATCTACCTTTATAGTGATGTCCCCCATCCAGATCCCCTTTTATAGTAATGTCCCCCATCCCGATCCCCTTTTATAGTGATGTCACCCATCCTGATCTACCTTTATAGTGATGTCCCCCATCCCGATCCCCTTTTATAGTAATGTCCCCCATCCTGATCCCCTTTTATAGTGATGTCACCCATCCTGATCCCCTTTTATAGTGATGTCACCCATCCTGATCTACCTTTATAGTGATGCCCCCCCATCCTGATCTACTTTTATAGTGATGCCCCCCATCCTGTTTTACCTTCTTACACACTCAAATACACACTCTATCACACTCACACACAAACCCACACACAAACCCCCCCCCACACACACACACATACTCTCAAACACACTCTCACACATCCTCATACACACTGTTACACTCACACTCATACACACACTGAAACTCGCACACACTTTCTTATATACACATCCTCACTCACACACATACACACACCTTCTCACACACACTCACACTTTTGTCACTTTAATGATGCATCGCTCCAGTGCAGGGGGCCGCCGCGGTCCCCGCTGTACTGACTTCCGCCCTCCGCTGTGCTATGACTTCCTCCAGCCGCCACTCAGACAAGCTCTGTTGCTCATCAAGATGAATGCAATCTGCCAGCCAGAGGCCTGCAGGTGACGTCATATTCTGCCGTCAGCTGCGGGCCTCTCATTGGCTGGCAGCATGCATTGATCTTGCTGAGTGGCAGAGCTTGTTAGTGCTGCGGACGGATGTCCTCACACAGCGGGGACTGCAGCGGCCCCCTGCACTGGGGCCACTCATCATTAAGTTGTCCAAGGTGCCGCGGGCCGCATAGTGAAGCCCCGGGGGCCGCATGCGGCCCTCGGGCCGCGAGTTTGAGACCCCTGGCCTACAATGACCATGGTGCCACCTCACCACCACTGGACCTGGCGCTCCACCACGACTGGACCCAGTGACCCACCACCACTGGACCCGGCGCTCCACTACCACCCGCGCAGACCCATCCTACTGTTTCCTTCCCCATTGCCCTTTAGAATGTAAGCCTGCAAGGGCAGGGTCCTCTCTCCCCTCTGTATTGGTCCGTCACTGTTAGTTTGTTCATTGTATTTTTACCTTGATTGTATGTAACCCCTTCTCATGTACAGACCATGGAATCAATGGTGCTATACAAAATAAATAATAATAATAATAATAAGTGAGAGCTTATCCTGTATATGGGGGTACGACAGGGTTCATCCTGTATGTAGGGGCTATGTGAGGGCTCATTCTATTTATAGGTAGCTACTGTATGTTAGGGCTCATACTGTATATGAAGGGTTGTTTGTTGACTTATACTGTATATAGGGGGCTATGTGGAGATTATAATGTATATAGAGGCTATGTGAGGGCTCAATCTGTATATACGGCACAATGTAAGGGCTAATCCTGTATATAGAAGGCAATGGAGGGCTCAACTTCTATTGAGGGAGCTATGTTGGGGCCTATCTTCTTTGTAGGAGGCTATGTGAAGGCTCATATGGTAGTTAGGAGCTATGTGGATATTATGCTGTATACAGGGAGCTTTGTGGGTCTCTTGGGACATTTCTTATAGAATCGTTGTCAGGTGTACATACATTGTAGGGTTATGCACTGAACATAGTAATTGTTGGAAAAAGTAAGAAGATAAATAATTCTTACCATCATCCGATGTAATATTGGACATTTGTATGTCTGGAAAGATAGAAGGCAATCTGCAAAAAAAAGTTAATTTACTGCTGGTTTTTTATTTTGTTTTTATATGCTTCAGGTTTCTTTCTAGAAGGCTTACTGACTATACAGAGCAGTGAACTGTCACCCAACAATTAATTTGGTTCTTAACAATTCAATAGGGGATTGTTGGATCGTTCTCAGTTTTGTATTCAATACCATAAACATCCCTTTGTTATAACTAAATAAACACATGACTGCCATGACTTGGGTAAAAATGGCCACAGCATCCTTTATTAAATATTTACACAAACCTAGGGGGCGCCCACCACAATGGCGACCCCACCACTACATATTCAGTGTTAACATCAACAAGCAATAAACAGCTGATAGATCCGGTCCGGAGGCACACCGCACCGGCCCTACGGAAAAGGATATTAACACCAAATGGTTAATACCCCTAACCTTAACGGGACCTTCGCCCGATAATTACATCACTGTAACAGGAGCCACTATTCCCCCATAGTGGCTTCCCCGAAGGAAGTGACCAATTATCTAGCCTCTGAACCAGACCTATCTCAAGCCACAGGCCTGTCGTGCGACACCTTGCACGGACTTGCCCCTCCACTACCCAAAGTTGACTATACACACCTTACCCACTAGCCACACATAAGGGCCCACAGCAGTAAGCTGAACTATATGCCATGGAGAAGCTTGACTTGTCCAAGAGCTCCATATCCCACAACCATCCAGCCATTCTCATGGCCACACCACCAGGCTCAAGCGCCTCACAAAAATAATCCTCGTTTATGTCCTTTAACCACTGACCTTCGCATTGCTTGTCAAATCCCCCACACTGTTCCGCCACATTATAATACTGCCAAGGAAAGTACCAGAACTTCCCAATTAATGTGATATCACCCAATCCATTTACAGGAAAGACTTCCCACCAAAGTCGCTACCTCCCTTGGTAAACCAACTGACAACGAGGCCAAAGCCACCATATCATCAAACCTCACACAGTAAAGTAACCACCAATATCCACAACTCAAAGACCATCCTCAATTCCAACACCACGAAAAACTTCACCAAAGACATGACTTCTCCCAAAGAAAACTCCACCCGGCACCATGTTACATTCATGTTATATATATATATATATATATATATATATATATATATATATATAAAAGATGGTGGTCCGATTCTAACGCATCGGGTATTCTAGAATACGTATGTACCGTAGTTTATGTATGAAGATGTAAGAATAATGCAATGCGAAGCTGGGTATAAATCCCGCACCAATATCGCTGATGGGTCACGGCTGCAGCGGTGTCTGTGTGCAGCAATGCCGGTGTGTATGGACACTATATAGCATTATACATCTGAGCACTGTAAGGCATAGTGTGTATGGACACTATATGGCATTATACAGTTGTGGCCAAAAGTATTGACACCCCTGCAATTCTGTCAGATAATACTCAGTTTCTTCCTGAAAATGATTGCAATCACAAATTCTTTGGTATTATTATCTTCATTTAATTTGTCTTCAATGAAAAAACCACAAAAGAGAATGAAGCAAAAAGCAAAACATTGATCATTTCACACAAAACTCCAAAAATGGGCCGGACAAAAGTATTGGCACCCTCAGCCTTTAGCCAAAATAACTGTGATCAGCCGCTTCCGGTAACCATCAATGAGTTTCTTACAATGCTCTGCTGGAATTTTAGACCATTCTTCTTTGGCAAACTGCTCCAGCTCCCTGATATGTGAAGGCGCCTTCTCCAAACTGCCATTTTTAGATCTCTCCACAGGTGTTCTATGGGATTCAGGTCTGGACTCATTGCTGCCACCTTAGAAGTCTCCAGTGCTTTCTCTCAAACCATTTTCTAGTGCTTTTTGAAGTGTGTTTTGGGTCATTGTCCTGCTGGAAGACCCATGACCTCTGAGGGAGACCCAGCTTTCTCACACTGGGCCCTACATTATGCTGCATAATGTGTTGATAGTCTTCAGACTTCATAATGCCATGCACACGGTCAAGCAGTCCAGTGCCAGAGGCAGCAAAGCAACCCCAAAACATCAGGGAACCTCCGCCATGTCTGACTGTAGGGACCGTGTTCTTTTCTTTGAATGTCTCTTTTTTTCTCCTGTAAACTCTATGTTGATGCCTTTGCCCATAAAGCTCTACTTCTGTCTCATCTGACCAGAGAACATTCTTCCAAAACGTTTTAGGCTTTCTCAGGTAAGTTTTGGCAAATTCCAGCCTGGCTTTTTTATGTCTCGGGGTAAGAAGTGGGGTCTTCCTGGGTCTCCTACCATACAGTCCCTTTTCATTCAGACGCCGATGGATAGTACGGGTTGACACTGTTGTACCCTCGGACTGCAGGGCAGCTTGAACTTGTTTGGATGTTAGTCGAGGTTCTTTATCCACCATCCGCACAATCTTGCGTTGAAATCTCTTGACAATTTTTCTTTTCCGTCCACATCTAGGGAGGTTAGCCACAGTGCCATGGGCTTTAAACTTCTTGATGACACTGCGCACGGTAGACACAGGAACATTCAGGTCTTTGGAGATGGACTTGTAGCCTTGAGATTGCTCATGCTTCCTTACAATTTGGTTTCTCCAGTCCTCAGACAGTTCCTTGGTCTTCTTTCTTTTCTCCATGTTCAATGTGGTACACACAAGGGCACAGGACAGAGGTTGAGTCAACTTTAATCCATGTCAACTGGCTGCAAGTGTGATTTAGTTATTGCCAACACCTGTTAGGAGCCACAGGTAAGTTACAGGAGCTGTTAATTACACAAATTACAGAAGCATCACATGATTTTTCTAAGGGTGCCAATACTTTTGTCCACCCCCTTTTTATGTTTTGTGTGGCATTATATCCAATTTGGCTTTAGGACAATTCTTTTTGTGTTTTTTTCATTGAAGACAAATTAAATGAAGATAATAATACCAAAGAATTTGTGATTGCAATCATTTTCAGGAAGAAACTGAGTATTATCTGACAGAATTGCAGGGGTGTCAATACTTTTGGCCAACACTGTACTAGATAAAATGAATAGAGCTGTGATCTAAGTCTTGTTTTAAAGCAAAGACTAGTGATGAGCGAGTACGGTAATATTGGTAATCGCTATGCTCGTTACGAGTACTTTATAACAATCGCGTATTCTTTCCAAATAGCGAGAACAATGTAAGTCAGTGGGAAAGTAAGTACCGTAATTTTCTGCTGGACCCTGCAAAGAGGTCTGGGGGCCTGAGGAAAAGGCTGAAATGGGTGGGAAAGTGATGAAACAGAATGGGAAGAGCCTGGAGAATCTGCAGCATTCCTGACTCACATATGGATTGTGGGAAAAGCTTTGACGCGGGATTACACCACTGTTACAGATCACAGGAACAACTACCAAACCTAACCTAAATCCCATTTAAAGCGATCCTAAACCCAGAAACTGACCCCCCCTTATCTTTAGACCTGTCCCTGCACCCCTCTTACCATTTCTAGCCATCCCTTTTGCATAAAAAAATCGCTTTTGTAAAGTAAGAGAAAAGTATATAATAGTTTGACCTGTGTGAGTTCTCCGTTTCTGTTTGAAGCCGAGATAGGCGTGCCTGTCTGCTGCTGCCTGATAATTATTCACGCCCTTCTCTGCTTGCTGCCTTTGTGAGTGTGGCCGCGTCATGAAAGGGGGCGGGGCTAAATCGCGTGATGCCGGAGCCCCGCCCCCTTTCATGACGCGGCCACACACTCACAAAGGCAGCAAGCAGAGAAGGGCGTGAATAATTATCAGGCAGCAGCAGACAGGCACGCCTATCTCGGCTTCAAACAGAAACAGAGAACTCACACAGGTCAAACTATTATATACTTTTCTCTTACTTTACAAAAGCGATTTTTTATGCAAAAGGGATGGCTAGAAATGGTAAGAGGGGGTGCAGGGACAGGTCTAAAGATAAGGGGGGGTCAGTTTCTGGGTTTAGGATCACTTTAACAGGTCAAAAAGGTTCAGAAACAGTTTTTCCTGCATAATCACTTGTATACAAGACTAAACAGGAAAAACAAAAAAATATCGCTTTTAGCGTTTGTTCACACGGATTGTTGTAGCTTTTTTGCCTTTTACAATTGGGAGGACCCTGACTTATACATTTTGTACGTCCCTCTGTCATACATCATTTTAGTTAGCTATTCCCCAGCACTTTACAAGGCAGCTACAATGTACCAGTAGGTATGTTGATCTTTGATGTCAGAGGCTTCAGCTGACCCTGTAAGATGCGTTTTGGAGGGACCGCTCTTACTTAGACATTTGGGCGGTCCCTCCCTCATTGACACTCAGTGATAGTGGAATACATATTCCATAGCAGTTTACAATGTGCCCATTTTAGCATTGGGCTTCACCCTCCTCCTCCTCCTCCTCCATGACATTTTGTGCCCCTAAATTCAAATGTTAAGAGGTTCTGCAGTAGGCAGGAACCTGAGTTTGGTGAGACCCAGAGATTGCCCTGTAACGTACGTTTTGGAAGGACCGCTCTTACTTAGACATTTAGGTGGGCCCTTCCCAGCTGAGACTCAGATATTGGAATACATATTCCATAGCAGTTTACAATGTGTCCATTGTAGCATTGGGCTTGATCCTCCTCCATGTGTTTCTGGAGCCTTAAATTAAAATGTTCAGAGGGTCTGCAGTAGGCAGGAAACCTCAGTTTAGTGAGAGCCCTCATGTGGCCCTGTAACATACGTTTGAAAGGGCCCTCCTCTGGAAATTTGAAGGTCCCTCTTGTGTACATTTGGGAGGGTCCTCAGGCTATTATTTAACTCATTTAATGTCTGAAACTATAGAGAAGAAGGGCAAGCAAGTACTAGAGTACTGGAGTACTAGAAGCTGGCAGTGGCTGCGGCCTGCGATCCTCAGGTTTGGCTGAACTCTGAACCATAAAAATAAAGCTGCACTAGTCAACTGGATGACAAGCTCAATTATAATAATAGTGTTTATTCATTTATATAGCGCTATTGATTCCATAGCACTTTACATACATCAGTAATGCTGTCTCTCTTGGAGCTCACAATCTAAACATCCTATCAGTATGTCTTTACAATGTGGGAGGAAACCGGAGTGCCCAGAGGAAACCCACACAAATACGGGGAGAACATACAAACTCCTTGCAGATGTTGTCCTTAGTGTACTTGGTGGGAATTGAACCCAGGACCTCGGGACCTCAGTGCTGCAAAGGCTACAGTGCTAACCACTGGAGCCACCAAATTATATCACTTACAATACTTGTGCAAGTGAATGGACAAAGGATATATAGTGCCCCCCCCCTCCAGGATGGGTTGGAAAAGCTTCTCCAAATGGCTCAGAGATTGTGATTGACAATATTTCCCAGAAGACTTCTTGATACTCTACTACTTAGTCCACTGCAGAATGTGCATTGTATTTCCAAATTACTCTAGGGGCTATGTCATAGGTGCAGGAAGATACCATGACAAAGGCTTCCCTTGACAAACATTACCTACGATGGACTACTGTAGTAGTTGTGGCCCTCAATTCAAGTCTTCAGAGGGCCATCCATTGGCCATCAACAGTCAGTGGTAATTTCTATTGAATATGTATCTCCCTATCTCAGTCACAATGTGGCACAACCTAGGCATGTTTTTTGGCCAGATAGGGTGATGTCAGTCACAATGTTGGACAACCTGTGACAAGGGCCTCCAATGACAAATATTAGTATGGTAGGACCACTGTACTTTCCAGATTTGTTCACTGCAAAATGTGCGTAGGGTTTGGAAAAATTATAGGCTGAGTCATGGTTGATATAGGAAGCCACCAATGTGTGACAAGGGTCCTCAATCACAAATAGCAGTAAGGCTGGAGTAGGAACACTGTCCTGGTCTGTCCACTGCACTATGTGCATGGGGTTTGTAAAAACTAGCCTTATGGGCTGAGTCATGGTTGATACATGAAGCCACCAACCTGTGACAAGGGTTTCCTTGTCAAGTTAAAGTCAGTGAGCTGGGGGTGGCAGCCTGTAGCCGTTCGCTTCATGCTCAGGATATGTGCTTGAACACACGGTGTTTGGTACGATCCCGAACTTTACAGGTCGTTTCACCCATCCCTACTTGAAATAGATCACTCTGTGTAATGACTCCATATAATACATTATGTATTGAATTACTGAAATAAATTAACTTCTTGATGATCTTCAACTTCATTGAGATGCACCAGTATATCTCATTACACTATGACCCCAGTAATGCCTGAGTCTGCTGCTATCCAGTAATATTTCAGATATGTGCCACTGTATTCCATAGAGTTGTAACCATAAAACCTTGTTTTGTTCTATAGTAAATCTCGGTAAACTTTTGCTTCTTTTGGTACTTCTCTCCTAGTCTCCTCTTTACTTCCAATCATGGAGTAGATCAGGGGTCACAAACATGCGGCCCGAGGGCCGCGTGCGTCCCCTGGGGCTTCAATATGTGGCCCGCGGCCAACTCAATTATGCATCGCCCCAATGCAGGGGGCCGCTGCAGTCCCCGCTATGTGATGACTTCAGTCCGCGGCACGAGCAAGCTCTGTCACTCAGCAAGATCAATACAAGCTGCCAGCCAATGAGAGGTCCGCAGCTGATGGCGGAATGTGGCGTCACATGCGGGCCTCTGGCTGGCAGATTGCATTGATTTTGCTGAGCAACAGAGCTTGTCTGAGCGGCGGATGGAGGAAGTCATAGCACAGCAGGGACCGGAAGTCAGCACAGTGGGGACCGCGGCGGCCCCCTACACTGGAGTGATGCATCATTAAAGTGAGAAAAGTGTGAGTGTGTGTGAGAGGGTGTGTGTGAGGGTGAGTGTGTGTGAGGGTGAGTGTGTGTGAGGGTGAGTGTGTAAGGGTATGAGTATGCGAGTGAGGATATTGTATGAGAAAGTGTGTGTGAGGTGTATGTGAGTTTCAGTGTGTGTATGAGAGTGTGTGAGTGTGTGTATGACGGTGTGTGTAAGTGTGAATGAGTGTGTATGTGCGTGTGTAAAAAGAAGGTAAAACAGGATGGGGGGCATCACTAGAAAAGGGGATCAGGATGGGGGGCATCACTAGAAAAGGGGATCAGGATGGGGGGCTTCACTAGAAAAGAGGATCAGGATGGGGGACATCACTAGAAAAGGGGATCAGGATGGGGGACATCCCTAGAAAAGGGGATCAGGATGGGGGACATCACTAGAAAAAGGGATCAGGATGGGGAGGTCATCACTAGAAAAATGGATCAGGATGGGGGATGGGGGTCATCACTAGAAAAGGGGATCAAGGTGGGAGACATTACTAGAAAAGGGGATCAGGATTTGTACTTTACTACATTGAGCAAAAAATTCTGGCATTACTAAAAACATCACTTAGTCCTACAAGGGATGCGGCCCCCCGATATAAATGTTTTTTTCTATGTGCGGCCCACCAACCCAGCTGAGTTTGAGACCCCTGGAGTAGACGATGTAATGGGTTCATGAATCTACTTAACCCAGAACATGGTAATTATTCACCCATTACTCATGGAGACAAGTGAGATTATAGATCCCAAAAAGATATAGGTGAGGCCGAGGTAGGTGCAGCATA
Source organism: Allobates femoralis (assembly GCA_033576535.1). NCBI lineage: Eukaryota > Metazoa > Chordata > Amphibia > Anura > Aromobatidae > Allobates > Allobates femoralis. The sequence goes on from JARQOC010000004.1 coordinate 8,348,425, forward strand.
AAATAGAATGAAATTTATTTATAAGCTGTGTGACGAAATGGACCCTTTAATATATAATGTAGGAGGATTTCTTATGCAACCAGACATATCATATTGCATTTTGGTTTGTAAACTTGTAATGGTCAAAGAGAATTTCTTACAGTATTGTCATAGATTTCTGTGGTTAAAGTTTAGCTTGGCAATGTAATTATCTAACCTGTTTGTCATTGAAGGCCAGAGAACTTAATTATGCTAATCGTCCATTGTCTATTACCCTGTGAATGTGGATTGAGGCCCAGCCACTATTGTGTTAATGTCATGGTTTGCAGACTCAATGTCTAATATTACCCTTCCATTGTATCACTGCTAGTTGCTATATCAATCAGCATTTGGATTGCAATAGTACTAAACTATGTTAAATGAGGATTGGAGTTCAGCCAATGAAAAGACTATTTTATTGCACCAATCATGACGTCCCCAATATCCTACAATGAGGGCTGAGGGTATATAAGGAGGACTGTTCACTTTGACCAGCAGTTTTTGGAGATTGAAGATTGGAGACAGGCAGTGAATCTAGGGTCTTCGGATCCGGTTAGCGAGCCAGAACCCCAGGCCTAGGCATTTCGGTGCCGACCAAGGGGATCGGAACACGGACTAAAGAACCACAAGGACTTCAGCACCGCATTCGGCTGTGATAGACTGCTTAAGGACACGGAAGCAACCCAGGTTGGGACGATACAGTCACCTGGCTATAGACTTGGCGGTGCTGCATTCTAATTCCTGGTGAGCCAGCGGAAGGGTGAGACTCTGTCGCCTGTTACATTTATGTGTTGTGCTTGGTTATGCGTTATATGCTGTTAACAGTTTGGGGATCCAATAAAGCCTTGATATTGCGATTCCCTGACCCTGTGTTGTCTGAGTAGTGTTCCGCCCACGGTTAAAGGGAACCTGTCACCTGGATCTAAGCCCCTACACTATCACTACCTGTCCCTGCACCTTCCTAGCTGCTCCCTATCTATCCCTCTCTGAGCTAAATCCGCCCTATAAAACTGCAGAAAAATAACTTATAACTTACAGAAGTCCCTGAGGCTGAGGACTGAGAAGGCGGCGCCAGGCTCCATTCAGCCCCTCCTCCATGCAGTAGCACACGCCCCGCTGGGCGGCGTTATTCTTTCTTCATCGCCGCCTCCTCCATTTGGAATCTCCCACCCACTTTACACTGTAAGGTAGCGGTTAGGATCGGCACGACAGAAGGCAGTGACTCAGGTATTTACTCACACAGCACACAGTTCAGGTATTCACAGACCTCCAGATTCCGGTGTAACAGGTCAGACTAACCCCCCGACCAGAATATACCCAAGGTATAAACTGGGCTAGCCCAGAGTATACCCCCCTGGGCCAGAATATACCCTTGGTATATTCTGGCCTAGCCCAAACTATACCACAGGGTATAAACAGGCCTAGGCCAGATTATAACTCTCCGTATACCACAGCAGCTGTAGATCAGGGCCCCAAGCCGTGCACAGGGCCCCAAGCAATGCATGAGGGCCCGAGGCAGCACAAGGTGGCCCCAGGCAGCAGAAAGTGGCCCTACGCAACATACAGGGGCCCCAGGCAGTGCTAGGGGCCCCAGGCAGTGCTAGGGGCCCGAGGCAGTGCATGGGGGCCCGAGGCAGTGCATGGGGGCCCGAGGCAGCACACAGGGGCCCCAGGCTACACACCGGATCCCAGGCTACACACAGGGGCCCCAGCCAGCATACAAGGGCCCCAGCCAGCATACAAGGGCCCCAGGCAGTACACGGGGCCCCAGGCAGTGCACAGGGCCCCAGGCAGCACAAAGTGGCCCCAGGCAACATACAGGGGCCCCAGGCAGTACCAGGGGCCCCAGGCTACACACAGGATCCCAGGCTACACACAAGGGCTCCATGCAGCATACAAGGGCCCCAGGCAGCACACAGGGGCTCCAGGCAGCACAAAGTGACCACAGGCAATATACAGGGGCCCCAGGCAGTGGGCCACCCGGGGCCACTTTGTGCTGCCTGGGGCCCCTGTGTGCTGCCTCTGGCCCCCATGCGCTGCCTGGGACCCCTTTGTACTGCCTGGGGCCCCTGTATGTAGCCTGGGACCCTGTGTGTAGCCTGGGGCCCCTAGTACTGCCTGGGGCCCCTGTATGTTGCCTGGAGCCACTTTGTGCTGCCTGGGGCCACTTTGTGCTGCCTGGGGCCCCGTGCACTGCCTGGGGCCCCGTGCACTGCCTGGGGTCCTTGTATGCTGCATGGGGCCCCTGTGTGTAGCCTGGGATCCTGTGTGTAGCTTGTGGCCCCTAGTACTGCCTGGGGCCCCTGTATGTTGCCTGGGGCCTCTTTGTGCTGCTTGGGGCCACTTTGTGCTGTTTGGGGCCACTTTGTGCTGGCTGGGGCCCCTAGCACTGCCTGGGGCCCTAGCACTGCCTGGGGCCCTAGCACTGCCTGGGGCCCCTGTATGTTGCGTAGGGCCACTTTCTGCTGCCTGGGGCCACTTTCTGCTGCCTCGGGCCCCCATGTGTTGCTTGGAGCCCTGATCTACAGCTGCTGTGGTATACAGAGGGGTATAATCTGGCCTAGGCCACTTTAACCCCGAGTATATTCTGGTCGGGGGGGTTAGTCTGGCCTGTTACATCGGGGCGCAGCCGAGTAGAACCTCATACAATCCCAGCAGCTCCTGCTGCTGTCCTGACACACTCCACCCCCTCCCCACAGCCCAGGGCAGCACATATCATCTCCTATTCACCCGCACACCTGGGGGTCAGTGATTTCAATCAGCACTTAGCTCCAGTAGCAGCTCACCCTGTGTGTGCTGCTACCGAGCAGAAGATACAATCTCCCATATGCTGTGTCTCAGTCAGGGGACACATCGAGGTTGCATCACCACAACATGATAGGTGTAAAGCACAGATTCCAAATGGAGGAGGCGGCGATGAAAGAATAACGCCGCCCAGCGGGGCGTGTGCTGCTGCATGGAGGAGGGGCTGAATGGAGCCTGGCGCCGCCTTCTCAGTCCCCGGCCTCAGGGACTTCTGTAAGTTATAAGTTATTTTTCTGCAGTTTTATAGGGCGGATTTAGCTCAGAGAGGGATAGATAGGGAGCAGCTAGGAAGGTGCAGGGACAGGTAGTGATAGTGTAGGGGCTTAGATCCAGGTGACAGGTTCCCTTTAAGGAGCTCGGGCGCTCAGTTGGGGATGAGCCCTGGTCCACGCTGTCTTTGTAAAGGCGGCTGGGCCTGCGGACGAGAGCGCCCACTGACCCCCGGGTCTCCACAATTGGTGGCAGCGATGGGATACTACTCAGCCTGGTTTATCCAGGGGAGCTGCAGGGGACTTGTGTTCGTGGACACCGTCCAAGGGCTCAACAACCAGGGAGGCATATAAGCATACCCAGCAGGCCATAGGTGAGGCATTCAGGTTTCGGACGTTGCCATGTCCAACCCCACCAGCTCAGCCATGGGACAAGGGCCGGAGAGGAGATACGGCAGCAGCAGTAAATGGATGCTACAGGATCTGTGCCAGAGGAGAAATATTGAATACAGGAACGCTGACACTCGGTCGGCTTTGATTCAGAAATTGGTCCATTGGGACACCCAGAATGATGGTGAGGATGATGAGGACCCCGCCGACGTGGTACCAGAGGATGTAAGTTGTGCACCACATCATGGATGCAGTGAATATCGTGAAATCACCAGGTCCACAGCAGTCCAAATCAAGGAGAGCTTGGCTGCCTTGGGGCCTGAAGCTTCAAGAGAAGAAAGGGCTGGTGTTCTGCAAGTAGTGTTGGGAGCTCCAATTTCCTTACCACCAGCGCCCACCTCCACGATAGACCGCCTCCAAGGAATTCACCTTCGCTACAGTGACGTGCCAATGATGAATGAATCCAACACTGAGATCGATGAACACTTGCAAAACTTTGAGATGATGATGAGAATGCACCAGGTGCACACAGCTGAGTGGCCCAGATACCTGTGGAGAAGTTTGCCTGGTCGGGCCCAGGAAGCTGTCCGATCACTTGGGCCTCAGGATTGCTTGGACTATGGAATTATTAAGGACACTTTGTTGGCCCTTTCTACCATAACCCCTGAGAGATATCGCATTAAGTTCCGGACTATGTCTCACCAGGGTGTCTCCTATGTCGAATTTGGCAGTCAACTTCGACGACACTGTAACCGCTGGCTTGATGGTCGTGCTGCCCACTCCGCTGCTGCCCACCGGGATATGATAGTACTCGAACAGCTTATGGAGAAGATGGACCCGGAAATACGAGAATGGGTGGCGGACCGGAAGCCCGACACCCCAGAGCAGGCAGCCCGATTGGCTGACGAATTTACAGCCAACCGACCCAGCTGGAGACCCAATAGGCCCACCGATCCGAGGAGGTTCATCAACCATGGATACCAGCAACCTCCAGACTCCCGTGCTGGACTAACTCGCTATGCCGCAGAAACCCCAATAGGGCAAAGGTGTACCAACAGGGCCCGTGACTTGCCTAACCCACAGCGCTGTTATACGTGTGGGCGCCTTGGACACAAAGCCAAAGAGTGTCTTCAACATCGGGGCCCTATGCCTGGAGCCCGGCTGCCAGCCCAATCAGTCAACATATGCAGAGATGAACCAGCGATGCCTGGAGGATACTACCCCCAAGATACGCCAGTAGCTGAGGAAGTGATTTACCCGGTCCACACCCTACGGCAGGCCGGACACCGTACACCAGCCAACCTCAATCGCCACATCCAGACGGTCAAGGTCGGTGGTATACAGGCTCAGGGACTTCGAGATACTGGATCTTCAATCACCCTGGTTAGCCCAGATATTGTTCCCACCGAGCATCATTTACCGGGCCGCCAAGTGACCATCACCCTTGCTGGAGGCCAGCGCTCGAACATTCCTCTGGCACGCGTGCAGTTGGACTGGGGAACTGACCAGGGAGAGGTTGAAGTGGGGCTCATGGACGGCCTCCCAACCCCTGTTCTTTTGGGAAATGACCTAGGACAAGGATTATCCAGCCAGTTTGTCACCGCCATCACCCGCAGCCAAGCCAAGCATCACCCTTGTGCAGATCTTTCTACCAAACCAACTGAGGATAACCCTCCTCTTCAACCTTCAGCCTCCTTTTCTGAGCCGACCAATGTGAGTACATCAAACCAAACTGTGACCATTGACTGGGGGGAGATAGATCGTAAGGAGTTCAGGGAAGCCCAACTGACAGACCCCACCCTAGAGCTTATCCGTAGTGCGGCTGCCCAACCTGGGGGAGGAAATCCGGGGGAGGTGTATAGATGGGAAAGAGGCCTATTATATCGAGAGAAGCCCGCGTCCTGCCCAGAAAAACCTTGCACCCGTGTACATCAGCTTGTAGTACCCCAGCAATATCGATCCCAACTATTGCGCTTAGCTCATGATGTTCCTGCAGCTGGGCACATGGGGACCAAAAAGACCCGGACCCGCCTGTTGCGTAGTTTTTTTTGGCCAAGGGTCACTCAAGAAGTAAAGAAATACAGAGCCTCTTGTCCAGTGTGTCAACGTATGGGCGGAGCCCCATGTCGTGCCCCACTCCAACCCATGCCTTTGATAGGGGAACCATTTCAGAGAGTTGCCATTGATTTAGTAGGCCCCTTAGCCATCCCCAGCCGCAGCGGAAAAAGATTCATCCTCACCCTGGTAGACTTTGCCACCCGCTACCCAGAAGCCACTGCCTTGACTTCCATAGATGCAGAGCATGTGGCTCAAGCTTTACTGGACATCTTTAGCCGGGTAGGATTTCCACAGGAAGTATTAACTGACCAGGGGGCACAGTTCCAAAGCGAACTGATTCAGACCCTCTGGGAGAAACATGGAGTCCGCCCCATGCGCACAACGCCCTACCATCCTGAAACGAATGGATTGTGTGAGCGCTTCAATGGAACCCTGAAACAGCTCATTAGCCGTTATGTAGAGGCCGAGGGGGGGACTGGGAGAAAAACCTGCAGCAGCTCCTTTTTGCTTACCGGGAGGTGCCACAGGACTCTACTGGGTTCTCCCCTTTGAATTGCTGTATGGCCGAAAAGTACGGGGGCCCTTAGAGCTGGTACGAGAAAGTTGGGAGGGCACCTTCCCCACAGAAGAGGTTCCCATATTGGACTATGTTCAAAAGTTTAGGGAAAGAATGAGGCACCTCATGGCATTAGCCCACGGGAACTTAGAAGTGGCTCAGGAAAGGCAAAAACGATGTTATGACCGCGCTGCCCGACTCCGAGAATTTGCCTGTGGACAGAAGGTCCTGGTACTTGTACCGGTACGCAAAAACAAGCTTCAAGCCATGTGGGCGGGTCCATTTACCATTACCAGGAAATGTGGCAATACTGACTACACTGTGGCTCTGGACCAAGCAGGTGTTCGTGAGCGTACCTACCATGTTAACAGGCTAAAAGTTTATGAGGAAAGAGAGGTCACCAACTTAGCAGTTTGTTGTCCCGATTTAGATGACCCTGAAACAGACCAGATCCCAGACCTATTAGTGGACTCCAAAAGGGAAATGGGGGCAAAAGATGTATCACTGGGGGAACAGCTTTGTCCATCACAGAAGCAACAGTTATCAGACGTACTCAGACCATATGAATCCCTGTTCACGAGTTTACCTGGTCGAACGCCTCTGGTCCGGCATCATGTCAACACAGGGGCATCCACTCCACAACGCCAACCCGCATACTGAGTGACACCCCCGGTATTGGCAATGATGAAGGCCGAGGTGGATGACATGTTACATATCCCCCACATTTCTTAGTCTCTTGCACATTTCTTCTACTCACCTTAATTTACTGAAGGACTCACTGGACAGAGTTTTCTTTAGATCACTTATTTGAGGTTCGGACAGATTGTTTCCAGTCAGGTCAAGTTTCTTGATGGAAGTGTTATTCTGTAATACAGACGCCAACTGGATGCAGGACGTTCCTGGAAGATCATTGTAACTCAAACTGCAACAATAAGACGAGATGTGAGTGACGCTTCCACAGAGCATTTATCTAAAATGGATATTTTATGACTGAAGACACAATGTTCCTTGACACAAATATTGTACAGATGTTTCCTTCTATACAAATCCTGAGATGTGTGATGTAAGATGACCAACGTTTGCAAAACAATCTAATGCGATTTTGTTGTACTCTCCCACATGATGTCCATTCTATATGTGTCTAGTAAGGCCGGCTTCACACCACAGTTTACCTGTCAGGTTCTGCCCGGTGTTTTGCCAGATGCACCAGACAGAACCTGATCAGGTTTTGCCCCTAATGTATCCCTCTGGTGCTGGATGGCAGTTATTTGCCATCCGGTTTGGTGTGTGTCCGGGAGGATCCAGCTTGTTTTCATTTTTTTGCCGAGACACAATATCGGAGCTTGTAGCATTTTTTGTGCCCGAGGCAAAAATGAGACAAAATCGGATCCTCTCGGATCCGGGGCGATCTGGCGCCCCTAACATGGTAGTATATGGGTGCCGGATCGCCCAGGTCCGACGGAAAATTGTTCCTATTCCCAGACGCCTGGTGCTGAAGTTCAGCAGTGGCAGTGGTCATTCACCAGCTGGACAGCGCAGCAATTCAAAGCCGCCGCTGAAGTTCAGCACCTGGAGAGCTCCGCGGCTGAAATTTCAGCACGCTTCTAGCTCCCCTGCACCACGGCAGCAGCACGCACACATGATTCCGGCACAAAAAAGGATATATTTGCCTATTTGCCCTCCAGTTCTGCTTGACCGGGGCTGTCAGGTTGTGTCCGGTGCATCCTGCAAAACACCAGACACAACCTGACTAGAGATGAGCGGGGTGCGTTTTGAAATGTACACCAATTTCAAATTTGAGCCGTTTTGGGCGGTGTTCGAGTCATTCGACGAATGCGAACAATTAGCTTCACATTCGGTAGCTCGAGGTTATGTTCGATAACGCTTCGATCACCAAAAGCGTAACTGGCTTTTCACAGTAATACTGTTATTCAATGTTAACCCCTTCACCCCCGGGCCTATTTTGACCCTTATGACCAGGCCATTTTTGTCAATTCTGACCAGTGTCCCTTTATGAGGTTATAACTCTGGTTCTTCAACGGATCCTAGCGATTCTGAGATTGTTTTTTCGTGACATATTGGGCTTCATGTTAGTATTAAATTTAGGTCGATAATTTTTGCGATTATTTGAGAAAAAATCTAAAATTTGGCAAAAAGTTTTAAAATTTAGCAATTTTCAAATTGTGAATTTTTATTCTGCAAAACCAGAGAGTTATGTGCCACAAAATAGTTAATAAATAACATTTCCCACATGTCTACTTCACATCAGCACAATGTTGGCAAAAAAAAATTTTTTGTTCGGACGTTATAAGGGTTCAAAGTTCATCAGCAATTTTTCATTTTTCCAGCAAAATTTACAAAACCTTTTTTTTAGTGACCACATCACATGTGAAGTCCCTTTGAGGGGTGTACATGACAGAAAACACCCCAAAGTGACACCATTCCAAAAACTGCACCCCTCAAGCTACTCAAAACTACATTCAAGAAGATTATTAACCCTTCAGGTGCTTCACAGGAACTAAAGCAACATGGAAGGAAAAAATGGGCATTTTCATTTTTCCAACAAAAATGTTCTTTTAGCCTCAATTCTTTCATTTTCACATGGGTAACAGGATAAAATAGATCATAAAATTTGTTGGGCAATTTCTCCTGAGTACACCGATACCTCATATGTGGTCATAAACCACTGTTTGGGCGCACAGCAGGGCTCAGAAGGGAAGGAGCGCAAATTGACTTTTGGAGCTTCAAAAAGTCAAATGGCGCTCCTTCCCTTCTGAGCCCTGCTGTGCGCCCAAACAGTGGTTTATGACCGCATATGAGGCGTCATGTACTCAGGAGAAATTGCCGAACAATTTTTAGGATCCATTTTATCCTGTTCCCCATGTGAAAATGAAAAAATTTAGGCTAAAAGAAAATTTTTGTGAAAAAAAAGTACTTTTTCATTTTTACAGATGAATTTGTGAAGCACCTGGGGGTTCAAAATGCTCACAACCCACCTAGATAAATTCCTTGGGGGGTCTAGTTTCCAAAATGGGGTCACTTGTGGGGGAGCTCCAATGTTTAGGCACACAGGGGCTGTCCAAACACGATATGGTGTCCGCTAACAATTGGAGCTAATTTTCCATTCAACTTGTTAGCGGACACCATGTCGCGTATGGAGTGCTCCTGTGTGCCACCAGGTTGAGGGCGCAATTCCGGCATGTACATGCGGCATCGGCGATCGTTAGCAACCGTTAAAAACGTGCACGCGCACGTACGGTTGCTACTGATCGCCAGTGATAGTTGCGGCGTATAAAGGTACCTTAGGGAAACTTAGTGTATTTGTTTCCTATGGTAGCTTATAATTAATTGTTTTTAGATCCAGCGCCACTCTTTCATCACCTTCAGTCCTATCATTATACTGACGTTATATATACTCCTCTATGGTGATCCTTATTAAAATGACCACTACACTAGTTTTGATAGAAAATGCTGTTTATTTCAAAAATTACGAACAAATATTAAAATCTTTGGTCTAAAATTATTGTAAGATGAATTAAAACACTTTTAAAACATTTGATTATTTGGGGGCAGAAAGGGGCTTCTCTGGGGTTTCCACTTTATAGGTATCTTTCCCTCTTCCAATATGTGACCGAAAACTAAAAATGAAGAAATAACCTAATGTTAATGGTTTTGTTTGATTGTGTTTTTGTCTGTAGATCGGTCTCAATCTTGTGTGATCTCATCTTGTAGGGACATACTGTTCTTTCTTGCTCACTGTATAGTCTTGTATTTGGATCCTGTGCCTAGAAATCTTCTAATCGGTGCAATTTTCCGAATTATGTAAAATTGCTCAATGAGTTTTTATGTATAATAATTATGTTTATTCTTTAGTACACATATATTTTATGTACATCGCTTGGTGTACACCCCTTTTTTCCCTCTTGATGTCTACTATGTAGCTCTTGTTATAATAGACCAGTATATGCTGTAGTCTGCTACATCTGGGTATTTGAGTCTAGATTATATTGCTCTCTATTGGCATTACCAGAGTTATTTGCTTACCCTGCAGTGAATGATTATCTAGTTGGTTACTCCCTATTGGCACTACAATAGTTAATTGTGTGTCATGTAATACCGTGACACGCTACAACGTCGCAGTGATGTTACATGCGATTTCACGTGAGCGCACACGTTTTTGGCACTTTGCCACGATTGCATTGGAGATGTCACATGTAGAGATCTTGAGTGCAACCTCCGGTGATCCGGAAATCGCCTGAACAACAGCAGAAGTGATCTTGCCTTTCCAGATCACTGCGTCACACAGCACAACCACATCAGTGATGTGGGCGTACTGTTTGACACCGGCGAGGAGATAGGCGTGCCAGAGTGAGTTTCTCTGCGCCCCTACCAGTCCAATTCTACGACCCAACTGCATTCCCATTGGTCAGCCTTGTCTGAACGCACGGATCATTAAATATGGTGCCATGGCCACGTGCAGCCAATCGGAACGCATTACTAGCCACCAATCGCCACAGATGTGGTGTGGAAAACACAACGCCCAGGCACACCTACAGGATTAAGCTCAGGAACTCAGAAGTTGCTTTTAACATGGCGCGATCCTGCCAAATTGCAAGGTTGATATTGCCAGGTTTTACAACACTGTTGTAAAACCTGTCAACTCCCACCTGCGATTTATTGCCCTTGAATTGCCCTGTTACATGCCGCAACGCACTTGCGATGTGGTTTCAACATTGCCGAACTCGAGATTTTTGTGCGATGTTGCAGGCGATGTAGTGGCGTGTGACGGTACCATAAATCGCTGGATCAGAGTTTACAGGTTTATGAACATCTCCTCAAATCAGACGATGTCGTCCATTCAATCTGCTGCATCGTTCTGTGTGACACCGCGATAATGATCTCCTTTACGATTTCGCCTATTCACAACATTGACAAGCATTGTTCGCTGGGTTGTGCAAACGATACCTGCTCGCAACATCGTTGGTGCGTCATGAACAATATCTATACGTGTGACACCTCACCAACGATGTTGTCCATGAGCGCGCTCCCGTCAAATCGTTGCCAACATTGTTTCAATGTCGTACCATGTAACGGTACCTTAACTTTCCTTTGCACGATAATACACTTAGAAAACTTACATCGTGCAGCCAGAAAGGAGGTGGCTAGAGGCGGCAGCCAAAGGGCAGATTCACACCCCCTGCATGTGTAATCTGCCCACCGCTGCCAATCATTGTCGCCCTCTTCTGCAGCATAACAGAGAGGTTTTTTTTGTTCCCAGAAATGGCCGTTTAGCCCCGCCCCCTGAGGAGACGTCACCGCTTATACCCGCCCTGCTCTATGGTCAACATAGAGCAGGGTGGGGAAAGGTGGTGATGTCAGAGCAGGAGGCCGGCCGCCCCGCCTCCTGCAGTGACATCACCGCTTATACCCGCCCTGTTCTATGCGGTGACGTCACCGCAGGGGGCGGGGCTAAACGGCCATTTCTGGGAACAAAAAAAAAAACCTCTCTGTTATGCTGCAGAAGAGGGAGACAATGATTGGCACCGGTGGGCAGATTAATCATGCAGGGGGTGTGAATCTGCCCTTTGGCTCCAGCCTCTAGCCACCTCCTTTCTGGCTGCAGGATGTAAGTTTTCTAAGTCTATTTACTCGGGGTACAGGGCTGCTCTAGTGCTGGGGGACCCCTTGCCTGGATGCAGCAGACATGCTGCATCCAGTGCTGTAATTAGATCACCATGCCTGGTTTGGTGACAGGTCCTCTTTAATTAATTACCTTTGGGTTTTCATTCGCTGTAAGCCATAATCATCAACATTAACAGGCATAAACACATGAAATAGATCCCTCTGTGTGTAATGACTCTATATAGTATATGCATTTCACTTTATGTATTGAATTACTGAAATAAAGGAACCTTTTGATGATATAAGTCATTGAGATGCTCCTGTACATGTGTTATTTCTATATGCCTAGTACAGGTGAATGATTGCAGACTTCAATGCCATACATAGAAAACAGATGATAAACCCAGGACTTTAGTCTGCCTTCACATTTGCGGACCCCTCCGCAGCGTTCTGCGGAGGGGATCCGCAATGTGAGCGCAGCACCGCCAGCCCCTATCTTTATAATGGGAGCGCATGGTGCTGCGCTTGACAGCGCATGACCGTGCGCACCCATTCACTGCCATATGTGATCTGTGCGCAGGCGTCAACAATCACAATTTAACCAGAGAAAGAGTAAAACTACTTCAATTTATGGCTTTAGTAAAATGTAAACGACAACGCTGGCTACTGCTTAGTACTCAATGCCAAGTTGCACAATAGAAATTAAAACCAGTTACATATTGGTATGGTACAGTTAACAAGAGAGACAAACACAGATGTCACAGTTCACATTGAGAGGGATCAAGTGTAAAATGCTGAGTGCAGGGATATGGATCAGGGATATTACACTAAAGGTACAGGTGGATATATACAATTCACATTACAAAGTAAACAGAAGTATATCGTTGCTGATTCCACCAATGCCCTTATGCTGTAGGTGCTACAGATCCTCATTCCCACCGCCACTCACCCACTTCAATTGTTGCTATGCGACTGCTCCGTACAGACCCCGACACGTGTTTTGTAGTCTTTATCAAGGGGCAGTGAGGGAGTGCTGCTAAAAGAGCCTACTTATAGGGCTCTCATTACCTCTTATGGTGGAGCTAGGTGTGCTGACGGGACCCACGCCGCCACAAGGAGCCGTTTTGCGCCCAAGCTCCCAGTGCATGCGCGGTCAAACCGGCCTGCACTGCGCATGCGCGGGCGGATCTGCCATCTTATGTGTGGGCTAGGGAAAGGGCAACCATCAGGCATGAGCTCAGCCTATCCTAAAATAGTACCTAAACACCCAAAAACCTTTTCTATTGCACATATAAGCACAAGGAGAACAATAAGGATCGTTATTGGGGAAGTAGTCACAAAAAAAGGAGGAAAAAAGAACCAAACACCGGTGGATACACATAAAGTGCCACTGGAACCCCTACCTATTAATACTTCTATGTCTTCATTATCATCTGTGGAGGAAGTACTAGAGTCAAGAGAAGGTGGTCGTTCAGGTCCAGTAATTAGAGCAGCAGCTAAGACCACTGGACAGAGAGATCTACCATGGGTAGGTTCCCGTCCGATAAGATCGGACCATGGGGGTGGGAGGGAGACACTTAAAATCATTAACTTTTCTGAACATCCGTTAACAGGGCCTCAAAGTGAGGTTCTGATGTTAGGACTCTCTTTTGCTTCCACATCTAACACTGATGTTTTTACAGTAATAAAGGATGTGAGCCTCTTCACACGGAAGTTGGTCTTGCATAAACTGCATAATAAGAAACAAACCGACAACACCACACTTACTGACCAAGAGAGACAAGCCCTGGAGAGCTTGGAGGATCTGGAGGAGGAGAGTGCTACAAGACCTGAAAAAGGTAAGCTTCTTATGCACCTCTGTACATGGTCCACCACGTTTCCCCCGATGTCCCGATTGTTATGATCCGGTGACCTTGGAGCCGCTTGAATATTTTTCACAGGAGTAAGTGGTACCTATACTGACAGCAGTTCCTGATCTAACACCGCAACTAGAAGTAGCCGTGGGATGTGACTAACCATACCCTAGACACGTCAACACGGCCGGAGAACTAGCTACCCCTAACGATGGAAACAGGATCTCTATCTTGCCTCAAAGCAGAACCCCAAAAGGATAGAAAGCCCCTACAAATATTGACTGTGAGTAAGAGAGGAAAAGACACACTCAGGCAGAAAACAGAATCTAGCAAATGAGGCAACTTCTAGCTAGATAAAGATAGGACAGAATACTATTGCAGTCAGTATAAAAATCCTTTCAAAAACATCCACAGCAACTACAAAAATACCCCTGAGTCTACTCAAGGCTCGGCGCCCTCTAAATCTATAGAACTCCTGTGAATCCAACTATGCAAATATATGCTGACACAATCAGAAGCTGAACAAACCAATAACAAACAAATAGCACATAAATCCTAGGAAGAAAACTTCATAACAGAGAGCAGGTTAAGACAGACATGCACTCTGAGCAAAAATAGACAATTTCAAAACAAGCACACAGCATGTGTGCCACAAGAAAACAAAACCATTCACTTAGCTTGGAAGTTTTGCAGCACGGCAGGAAGAGACCAGGCAGAGGTGAAACATCTCCAGGACAATTGACAACTGCCAAAGACTGAGGAAATTCTGCAAACCTAAATACCCCAGTCAGAATTGCCATTATCCAGTTCACCTGACCAAGGGTGCATAACAGGATCAACTTCATTACCAGCCACCACCACAGGAGGGAGCCCACAAACAGAATTCACAACATATAGGTGTAAGAAAATTAGAACAACCCCATACCATCCCCAAATCAATGGATTGTGTGAGAAAATGAACAATATCATCATTGACATGTTGAAGATCCTTCCCTTAGAAGAAAGGAACCAATGGCTGGAGAAACTACCAGACTTGGTTGACATGTATAACCACATTCCAGTAAGTTCTACAAACTGTACCCCACCTTACCTGAAGAGAGCCTGTACAGGAAGATTACCTGTAGACTTGGAACTTGGAGTAGTTGATCCCAAAGCAGATGCCCCTACGTCCAATTGAAATGAAACCCGCCTCGAGCAATACAAAATGGTTCAAGCTTGTGTTGAAGACAACCTGGAGAAAGCCAGTGAGAAGCAAGAAAAGGACTTCAACAAACATGCACCAGCAGAACCTATTGTACCTGGAAGCGTTGTATTGAAGAGGAAGAGAAAACAGCATAAATTGGATGACCAGTGGGAACAAGAACCCTACGTCCTGCTAGATTCTGGATTTGACAATAACAAAGTGTGTCTCATCAGCAAAAATCGTGGAAAGACCACTCAGACAGTGTCAAAGAACCATATCAAGAAATGTCCTACAGAATGGGAAAGTCAGAATCTCCCAACACCACCTAAAGAAGAACCAAAACCTGAAGAAGAACCCAGCTCATGTGAAGGTCCAAAAGAAGTCATCACAACTATCTAAGGAGACTTTCCAGCAGATTGGCCTCAGCAAGATGGAGCAATCTTAGTGCCTTTACTGAATTTCTACCGTACCAGCCCCAAGAAGTGGTACAAAGGAATGAGGAAGAAATACCCATTGCTAGAGACTCTGAGGATACTGCAATCGGTACACCTGCTAGCCCTGTTCTGAGACTAAGGCCACGCAGACGCTTACCTGACTTACCTGCATCACGCCCTTCACTAGAAACCTCACTTGAGACAGTGACACCTGTAGTGCGTAGATCACAGAGAAGCACACAAGGTCAACCCCCGTCTAGGTATGGAGAGTGGGCGCAGAGAGTGCGAAACGGCATGTTGTTGCGAACCCCATCCTCCCTTACTACCCCTGAATAACCGCCTGTTTTTATGGAATAAACAATAAAGAAACACTGCTGAAACCTGCCCGGTGAGTTGCTGCCATTCTCTGGATGACTGTTTAGCCATATATAGCATGGACAGTGTGATTCCCGGCTTAGGCTGGCTTCACACTACGTTTCTTGTGATCTTGTTCTGTTCCTTTTTGAAATGAACAGGATCGTTTTTGCCTCCCATGTCTCCCTATGGTGCCGGATTGACCATATTTGGCCATCCGGTTTTGTGTATTCAGTACAGGATTCATTTCTGTCCTGTTCTTTACTGGTCCGAAAAACTAAGTCTGCACCGTTTTTGGGCTCCGGTGACAAAACCGGGCAGAAACGAATCCGGTCCGGGTCATTTAACATGAGAGCCTATGGAGCTGGATTCGGGAAAAAACAGAATTGTTTCCCGATCAGGATCCAGGGTACAGAGCATGCTCAGATCAAGAGCACTGCTCTGTACCCGTGGTATATGTGTGTAATTTCACTTTAGTAGTGTATTTATATACACTGCTAAAGTCATATTCAATAAAGGAATGGTTAAAAATAAAAAAATAGGTGAGAATTAATTTTTTTACTTTGAACTATTCCTTTATTTACTACTGATAGGTCACATGACTGCATCAGCGTGGTTTAAAGATTTAAACCGTGCTCATGTGACCTACCAGCTGATCAGGTTGCCCTGCTCCTTCCTGGTCAGCTGATGCACAGGTCCTTTAGTCTTTGGAGGTGCATCGGAGGTGAATGTATCGTGAGAAACACAACATAAAAGGTGAGAATTAATTTTTTAACTTTTAACTATTCCTTTATTTAATATCACTTTAGCGGTGTATGTAGATAGTGTATGTAAATACACTGCTAAAGTGAAAGTGAACAGCGCCAACACCACTTGTCTGGCTCGGCTCCCCTCTGCTCTTTCTGTGTCCAGATCCTGGACCCGGACACAGAAATGGCATCCAGAGTTGCCAATCCGGGCCTGTCCGCTCCTGTTCAAAAACAGGATCCCCACAGACAGGAACAAAACGTAGTGTGAAGCCAGCCTTAGAAAGTGTATGAAGCTCCACACAAGGCAGGAGAGAGAAAAAGCTTTGGCAGTGGCAAAATAAACCCTTATTAAAGCTACGTTCACACGCGGCGTAATTGCTGCATTTTTATGCGCAGGCACTTTTCCCGCGTTTTGCGACCGCGCTATTTAGCGCAGGTAAATGTGGTGCTCCTGCAGATACAGTCACCACAAAGGTACTTTACCCCTGTCAGGCTGTAGTATCCCCCTCTCGGGTAAGAGGGGTACAGATTGGTACCGGGACACCCAGGCCACGCACTAGGAACCATTGTAGTGGTGATGGGTGGAGAGGAAGTAGTTAGAGGCAGCACCTGGGAAGGAGTGAGGTCAGGAAGTACACATGTATATGATGTGGGACACGTGACAGAGTATAAAAAGAGCAGGAAAGATCTAGAATGCAGGAGAGACAGTTTAACAGCTGAGGAAAAACAGTTTAACAACAGATAAGAAAAAAATAGCGAGAGACGAGTTGGATCGAAGCTAGAGAAAGAATGTCTTTCAAAGAAAGAGAACTTGAAAGAAGTGTCCAGAGGACTGGAGCTAGTGGGAGCTCGTCCTGAGGCCAGACCAAGGAGCAGAGGAAAAAAACAGGTGGCTTCAGGAGGAAGAGGGGGTCCCAGAGACACAGGAAGTGAGCGATCCACCTGTGGGGCTCGTATCCTAGGCCACAAGAACAGGGGCACGGTGAAGCCCAAGACTAGTGGTGAAGACAGACCAGGCTCAGCTGGCAACCCGGAGGCTGTGGAACTACCAGGGGGACACAGTCGACTTCCGGGCACATCTGCTGAAAAGGTGGCAACCATAGGGCTAAGGGGAGACACTGCAGGGGAACACTTAGAAAAAGCCTACAGTCACTGGTTCAGAGCTCTGTGTGGCAAGGTGCAAGGCAGGAGGGAAAGGAAGTGCAGTGTGATACTACCGAGAAAGGTCAGAGAAGGGGTACCGGTCGCACCGTCCTACTTCCCGGGAGTAGCTGAATCCCTGCCTCCGAGAACCCAGTGCTCAGTGGGTTGGTGCACAGTAAAAGATCTGATGACTGCACCCGGTTGTGTCTGTGAACTTTCTTAACGCGTCGAGAGCAACAGAATCACGACTACAAACTCACTCAGGTACCTCTAGCTGCCCTGGGTGTCAGCCCTACCTGTAGAGGGCTTAAGAACATTGCTGCCTCCCTACCATCGGCCCCTAGGAGAACTATCGAGCAGCAGTGGCCATCTATAGCCACATCCTGTGGGTGGCATCACATAAAAATAGCAAGTATCCCCAGGTCCAATCATCCTTTCCCAAAGTGAACCCTCCATGCCAAATGACCTTCCATAAGAGAGAGAGCCACCCACACCGAACTTTTAATGACACTGCCAGGGTCACGGAGCCGGGTCTCAGTCCCTGTGATTCCCGTGATGAAGCCTCAGAGCCCGGATTTGAGTATCCTAAGGCCCTGGAGGGGCGTGTCATAAACAAACACTGTGCATTCATACTGCATATGTTTATGGCCACATTTTCTCCCCAAAAGAACAGAATAAGTGTTGTCACACAGGGAGAGGAAGAATCCTGTGTTCCTTCCCCTGTGTGACATGTCGGGAGTTTTGCGTTTGCAGTGTATCTACATAAACTACGAACACAAAATAAAAGTTAACAAAATGTATTAAAAATAAAAAAAATATAATGCTTACCCCTCCGCTGGCTGTTTGAGTCCAGATGAGAAGACGTACTCTCGCTTCAAGGACCTTAAAGATGTGATTGGCCAAAACTAATCAGCTGATGTGTCACGAGACATCATCAGCTGATTGGTTTAAAACAGCTGCCAACACCAAACAGCTGAGTGTCAGCGGTGGGTGGTGTAAACTATAAGCTCACAGATCAGCTGTTAGTTTAAACCACCTGCCAAAACCGCTCAGCTGATGTGCCACCTGACAGCATTAGCTGAGTGGTTCACCCAGAGTTCATCGGAGTTCATGCTTTACTCAGCTCAGGCATGAACTCCAGTGAACTTTCCCATGGTGGCTGGGTGCTCAGCCTGTGCCTGCTACATCTCTACCAGCAGACGTGTGTGTCAGCTGGTAGAGATATAGCAGAGCTGAAGACCTCTTGTGGATCCGAATTGGACGATGCGGGACCTTTGAGCCTGGACTACGTCAGGGGAGGGGGCAGGGATTCTTTTCTTTAATAAAGATGGAGTCACTAATTGTGTTGTGTTTTATTTCTAATAAAAATATTTTTCTCTGTGTTGTGTTTTTTTTTAATCTGATCACTAGAAATTCATGATGGTCATGTCTAATATTGGCGTGACCCCATGAATTTTGAGCTTAGGGCCAGCTGATAATACAAAGCTGGCTCTAACCTCATTATTACCCAGCGAGCCACTCGGCACCAGGGCCGCTAGAAGAGAAGAGTTCTATGAACGCGCCATTTTCTGGGCGGCTGTGGAGTGCAATTCGCAGCGGGGAAGGGGTCCCAGAAAGCTTGGGACACTCTTTGCTGTGCATTCTAGCCCCAGATTCCTAGTTGTACCTGGCTGGACACAAAAATAGGGCAAAGCTCACGTCGTTTATATATTTTTGGTTCCAGCCAGGTACAACTAGGCAGCCGATGGTGTTGGGGGCAGCCAGTACGTGTGTGCTATACCTGGCTGACATGCAAAAATATGGCGAAGCTGATCTGTAGGGAACTGTTACACTTTCATAGAGATAGAGCGTTATTGATGGAGGATAGGAGAAGAAGAAATGGTATAGTAGGGAGAGATAGATATAAACAGGATTCAAAGACAATCAATGTGGAGAATTGTGTAATATATATATTAATGGCTAATATATAACAACTATTCTATATTATATAAGACATACATTTATCATTAATTGGGTATTGCTAGCAATCCAGCTCCATCCGACGACCCAATACTCATCCCAATGCTAACACATGACTGTGACGCACTACTGACAACATGATGACGTAACCATCAGCTTACCAAAGGAGACTCCGGAACCCGGAAATACACGACCAATAGCACAACTTGAACGTGATGCAACCCCAGGCTATGGGGTACTCGGGAACTGGGCTGTTGGCTGTCTCTCGGGGAATCACGGTAGTCGTGACCCGGTCCTTTGGCCTGGGATCAGTCCAAAAAGGGGTATTTACAGGGGATTTATCATGATGCCACCTGGAGTGTTGTGGCCAGTGGGGCCACCGCTGCCTGGTTGCAGTTGGGGACGGTGACTTAGGGGCAGCTGAGATGGTAAGCCCTCTCTAGGTAGGGCTGTAGGTCCCCAGGGCAGGAGTGGTAGGTTATGATGGGGATTTGCAGTTTTACACACAGTCACTTACTCTGCAGCTCCAGCACTCCGCAGTTCTGAGGTGGCTCTCCAGGCAGGAACTTCCACAGTGATGGCCAACCTGGTGCTGGACGCAGTGTGGGAAGTAAACAGTCTCAGACAGGCATATGAGCTCACAGGGTACTTTACTTTAGACCTTTCCACAGCAGATCATTCAGCAATTTACAGTCACTGTTACAACACTTCTGTAAGCTAGATCTTACACTTCCCTGCTCAGGGACTCAAGCCTTTGTGCAGCTCAGGTGGCATCTGTGTTGTCTTTCAAAGTCCTTTCAGGCCTCTCTCTCACTGTGTTAACGTAGTACCTCACCCCCGGGTTCAGCCTGGTCGTCGCAGACTCACGGGTGAATAGTTTTCCCTTACAGTGAGAGTCACCAGTCCTAGTGTGACAACTGTGTCCTAGTTCGTGGTGGAAGTTAGGCTGCGGTACATAGAGTCTCTGCCCCTCACCGGTGTGTCCTGTGATTGTGGTATAGAATCCCCAGTCACTTCATCAGAACCGATTCTCTGGTCGTCGGCCTAGCCTCCAGTGTCTCAGGTTCAGACATTTGGGTACACCAGGCTCCTTCTTTCTGCACTGTGCTAAGGGTTCCTCTGCGCAGCTTCGGGTCTATCAGGCTGCCAGGCCCTTGTCAACCCACTCTCCTTAGCTGTGGGGTTTCTGGTCAGTCTTTCCCTTCCTGTCACCTCTAGGCTTTGGAGTAGGCTTTCTCTCCTAGGGTCTGTGCCTCTCAGGATTCTGCGTCTCCAAGGAACCTGAGTCTTTCAGGGAAGCCTTTCTCTGCTGTCAGCTCTCTTCACAGCCCTCCTAGGGACTGAACTCTCAAACTGCTTGTACCCCTGTGTTCCCGGGTTTTGTTGTGGTGTCTCCTCCCACTCGTCAGTGTCTTTACTACGCTCCCACTTTGCTACACCGCCACCCCTTATCCAACCTAGAGCCCTGGACGTAGGGTCAGTGTTTGTGCGGTGTGGTTGTGTTTTGCCAACCTTGACTTACCTGGCTGCACTTCTCTCCTGGTTGCAGGGGCACCACAAACGCTGAGACTCAACCGCTCAACACTGAGCTGCATGCCGGGAGAACAAACACTCAGAGGACGTGTTAGAAAAGCACAAGCTAAGGATAAAGTAGAGTACCTTCAAGATGAATCACATATCGGATGCCATCTAAATAGAAGGGAGCATTTTTTACACTGTCATAAGTAGAACTTAGGTTTACACAGTTCCAATGGGAAATTATTGTTATGAATAGAATTAACCTACAGCACAGCTAAGAGTGCATGAATATGAAGCAAACAATTAGAAAACCACAGTATGCTGCATTAATACCCATACACATTTTCACTCAATAGATCCAGCAATTAAAATCAGGAGACATCACTACAATAAACCTGGAAACAATCCTAGAGAAAGGAAGCCATAACTCAAAGTAGAACACAAGTATATATATAAGAGAGGTTTATACCTGAATGAGTATATAGTGAAAATATTAACCTGAGCTTTATTGTAACCACAGCTATGGGAATATATAATTGTAAAGACGAAACACCTGCCTAAAATAAGAATACAGTCAGAGGATTGGGAAATTACAGACAAATATACAAAAGGTATGGTACAAAAAAGACGTATTATTACCTTAATCCCACAATATGTAGATAAGAGATTAGGACTATAGAAGTGTGACATTTTTTGCTTTTGCATATGTTTAATCCTAGTAAGAACAATAAGAGGAAAATCGGACAAGAGGATGAAACAGATCCGGTTAAAACATTCCATAATAAGTCCACTGAAGAGAGGAATCCAACTAATGAGTAAAAAGAACAACGACATTAGCAGTAGCCACATGAAGGTAGGTAGGTAGTATACAGTACTACTCCTATTAAGAACCGGCCTACCCTACCCGCTCTGAATACAGTGTATTGAATTATATTACAGAACACGAGGAAAATGCACTTATTTTGCAGCATTTGAACAATGAAACCAGTGCAAACAGGAAAGACGACCTATACATCTAAAAATGAGAGAGGTTCATCCATCATGATCCCAACTAAAGAAGAATCTATTATCTATTTTAAGTGATTTTTTACCGTTATATTAATTTTTTTTCCTGCTGGCATATGGAAAAACTAGGGTTTTAGAGAAACATATGTTTTTAAAGAATTGTTTCCTTGTAACAATTTTTCAATAAACATCCCTAAAAAAGGGTTAAAACTAGTACATAGTGAGGAAGCTGCTTCTAATAAAGGGCTCCCTGTAAAAATCTCAGTATCTCAGCCATCCAGCCTCAGAGACTACTCATCTTGCCTGCAAATCTCCACCATCTATACTTTGTGGATACTGGGTCTCAGATAAACTGGTATTTGGAGCCTCTGAGCCCTTGCACACCCCTTCAGGGGGATTGTTATTGTGCCCCCCCCTCCTCTCCTTAACGAACTGCTGCGCATCCACTGAGGTCCCTTGTGGCATACGCCGCTCACCTGTTCCCCGCCGGCTATCTGTTAGCAGACACAGGCGTCGCCTGTCAGGTCTGCAGCGGCAGAGGAGAGAGGCTGTGGAGGCGGGAGCGGAGTTGAGCGGTGGCCGGGGTATACAGGACTTGCACTCACTTCTGGCACGAGGTGTGTGCGCAGTTGATGAGAGGCTTGGCTGGGCTCTCACAGGACTAGCCCTGATACTCATCACTGCGCTACAGTGCTCAGTGTTAATTGGGCTAGTGTTAGAAAGAAAGCATCCAGTATCATACCACTTTTACACCTTTTTTCCCCTGGGAAATTTCAATAAATTAGGGGTAGTTAACCTTGCAGGACTGAGTTAGCATACAGGGGTACCTTGAGCACTACCACACAGCACATTAAACTCTGCTTTGTAGTGGATTACCCTGCTCTTTATCCTCCCTGGACCTGGTATAAAACATCTAATACCAGTAGGATCCTCCTGCTATCACTATACCTGGATTCATTTTATCTAGTATTTTCTGCTGAACAATGATATACTAATCACCTTTTGGCCAGCAGAAGGAGCTATTGCATTATAACCTGCCAACTATCAATAAGCCATTCCTGAAACACTATGGGAAAGTCTGGTGTTAAGCCTCCAAAAGGCACTTCCAAGGCGGCAAAATCTATTACTCAAGCTGATGTTGATCTTTTATGAAAAAAACGGAGTACTAACTCGGATCAACCTAAACCCCCAGAGCACACTGCCTTGACTTATATTGAGGACTCTGACTCTGATATAGAGAGTGACTCGGACATTGGGAGCTCGTCTAGGAATTCTGTGGTGACTCGCTCCTTCATAAAACAAATTTTAGCCAAGGCTCTTGAAACCGATTGGCCAGGAGTTAGCGGAGATTAAGCAGGATCTGAATTTTCAAGGCTACAGAATCGAAACGCTTGAAAATTCCTAACTGTTGTGTCACAGCAAACTAACGCTGTACGTGATGGCCTAACTGTTCATGAGCAACAATTACATGCAATCCATTACACACTAGAGGACCATGAGAACCGGGGAGCGCCGCAACAATATCAGATTAAGAGCCTTCCTGAATTAGTGGTATTTGAGGCTCTAAGCAAAGCTGCACTTGAAATCTTCAAGAGTCTTCTTATGGAAGACGATCCTCAAGACATTGAGTTGATTCATGTCCATAGAGCCTTACGCCCTAAACCGCCACAAGGAGATACACCCTGAAATGTGCTATGCCTTTTCTTGATTACCGAACAAAATCTAATACTCCCAGGCAAGAGGCAAACAGGAAAATTTTTATGAAGGCACTCGTATCTTGCTCTTTCAGGATTTATTAGCCAAACCTTGAAAAAAAGGAGACTCTTGAAACCTTTACTGATGCTATCCTAAAGAAGGGCCACCTTTTTCCGTGGTCTTCCCTTCGGCGTTCATGTTACAGCTGGAGATAAAGGATAACTTTCAGATCTTCTGCAAATTTTTACAGCAGCTTGCTCTACTTTGGATTATATCCGCTTGAATCTTACACAGACCTGGAAGCTTTTCACTTTGCGTCGCAGCTCCATCCCCTTCCAGACCCAGCTTCATGGCAACAAATGATGTCTCCAAAGTCCCAGCGTGCTAAAAGGAAATCGGGCAAAATCACCGACTTCTAAAAAACTTGATGACGCCACCTGAATGCTGTTTCTTCCTAAAGCACCTTCAGTCTGCAATTAGTTTTCCATTGGACAGTTAAAGAAAGAAAGTCACTTCCCCTTTTTGGGGACAAGGTTTAGTCTCTAGAGGGAGAACTGTAACTTCCATTTTGTTCACATCTTGTGCCCTTTAATTTTTTTTTTTGTTTTGTTTATACTTTACAGTTGAAGTATTTGGGAATTTTAGCCTTCGCCTTAATTTACTCCTGGCGGGCCATTAAGCCTTCCATATTTATTTTACCTCGATTGTTTTGAATCTGGTAAAATACCTTTCGTTCTTTGTTTACTTTTATTAAGGTTCCCCCCCCCCCTTTTCTACAACCTCTTTTTCCCTTGCTTCCTGTCCTTCCGTCTTTATCCCCTTCCCTTTCTTCTCCTGTAGCACGAGCACCAGCACTTCATTTGTAACATCAGAAGACATGTCTCACACTTTAAAACTCCAGTAAATTAATTACTTTTGCGTCCATCAATGCTCATGGTCTCAATTCTCCATGCACTAGACATCCAAACTACATATGCTTAAAAAACAAAAGGCAAAAGTTCTCTTTATCCCAAAAGACTCATTTTTTAAAACCCAATAAACTCCCAAATTTTGAACGCTCCATATACGACAAATGGTTCCATGCCACCTCAAACCAGTCGGGCTCGAGAGGAGTCTCTATAGCCCTTTATGAGGGGAGTTTCTTGTCAGTTACGCGAGATTCTCATAGACCCACAGGGACGATATGTTTGCATCAAAGGGCTCCTTGATGGCTCACTAAAAGACCCTCTTTCTGCCTTTACGCACCTAACAAAAAATTGGTGAAATGGTTGATTTTTTACATTAAGAAAATAGATAGTTTTAAAGAGGGTGTACTCTTGATTGGGGGGGACCTTAATGTAGCACTTGAACCCATATTGGATACTTCAAACAAAAAAGCGCTCTCTCTCCTAGGGACTTAGCAAGACTTCATGCAAGTCTAAGATCCATGCAGTACTTGACTCGTGGAGATATCTAAACCCATCCGTTCGGGATTTCACCTTTTACTCTAACCCTCATAAATCTTATCATCGCTTAGACTATATCCTGGTGCCCAGAGCATTGCTGCCCAATCTTTTACCCGGGGAAGCATATCACCGAATGTATACTCAGACCACTCCATGGTACTTGTGACTATACATTATCCAAAAAGCACCCACATAGCAGGTTTGGCAAATTAATGAAACATTGTTGGGTTGGCTGATGTCAGGGCACGACTGAACGGAGGGTCCTTCAATACTTTCAGCAGAATGAGGTGGAGGATCCTCCCCTCAAATACTTTGGGAAGCTCATAAGTCAGTGATAAGAGGTAATTTATATCTATAGCATCTTATTTAACAAAAAGCGTCACGAAGAAACCCAAAAATTTATGATGAAATTATTCAACTGGAGTTTACTTCACAAAAAAAATATTGACCAGTCTACCCTTGACACCCTCCAAATAGGAGGCAAAAACTCAAAGATATCCTGAATGCCAATTCCGCAAAATTATACGCGTCTTGGAAAAATAAAATGTACGCGCATGGTGACAAAGCTTCCAAACTCCTACTATTGCAGCTTCGTAAACGACAAACTCGCACTCAAATAAAATTCTACTAGCTGGGTGCCCGATGCACATGCTCGGGATTCTAGAAGAGCGAGTCTCTGACTCGCAATGGCCGCTGCGCGGCCATGCTTCGGGGGTATCCCCAAAGAACCTGACTCGCGGGAGTGGACTAGAAGGGGGAAAAAACCCCTTTTGCAATTATTTTTAAAAAAAAATTTTGAACCAAGGGATGATGTCCAAAATTTTGCCATATTGAAAGTTTCTTGACTATTATAAGCAAACTCATAATTTAAGGGCCCGGGTGATGGAGGTATAAATTTAAAAAAAAAAAGAATTAAAGGTTACAGAAGTGAACCCCCCCACCTTTTCAAAACCCCAAGAAACAAAATAAGTCAGCCTTTTACGCATGTGGCTCCGTCTGCTCTGTCGAATACCCCAATGGTAAACCTTCTCCTTTCTGCCCCCCCCTTTCAAAGTATGTTGATAATAAGGGGGTTAACCCCTTTCCCCCCTTTGGGGGCCCAAAATATTTATTGCCCAAAGGGGGAAAAAACCGGCTTTTTTAGTGCTTAGGGGAATTCTTGTTGAAGTTTACCAAGTTTTGGTAGCTGAATCTCAGCCCTTTCCGGTTTTTACCAAAATTTATTTTTTTGAACCCAAAAGGGTTTTTGGCGGGGAAAGGG
>JARQOC010000004.1:8374781-8651020 GCA_033576535.1 Allobates femoralis
TTGGTTTTTAGGATGCTGTTTGATCCCTAATGTTCTCACACAAAACTCTGAGGTCTTCACACAAAAAATTATACTCATCTGGACTCAACTTACTAATTATAAGATATTCAGAACTTGGGCTATTTTTTTATAACCTAATCTTGGTTTACTCTTCTCCACAACTTTATCTCTGACCTTTCTGGTGTTTTCCTTGGCTTTCATGATGCTGTGTGATCCCTAATGTTCTTACATCACATAAAAATGATTTTCTTTTGAGGTATTAAACTAAATTCTTCTATATCGCATAAAATCTCAATAAAATTCATTTAAAATTTTGAGTTTAAATTGAAAAAATGAAAAAGTTCATAAGATATGAAGACTTGTTCCATACACTGTATCTAGTATGCATTTGCTTATCAAGTCATCATAGAGTATAAACCTAGTGAAATGATTTCATTGAAATGTAATTTGAAATATTTAACAGACGGATTGTTTTTCTTCTAATCACTGAACTAATCACAAATTCTGTTTTTTCATTTGTCAGATGGTGAAGTTCCAATCAGAACCGTATCACAGAACAGAGGTCCAACTCAAGGAAAAAGAGGTTGAAGTTTTTTTGTCTGTATCCGAAGAAAAGACTGAAGATGCCGTCTGGGATACTCAGCTGACACAGAGTACTTGCTTACATTTTTTCTTTACTCTTTATCCCGCTGCATCTGATCCCCGACTGCATCTGATCCCTGGCTGCATCCAATTCCTGGCAGCATCTCATCCCTATGTGTTGTGCATTGGGTCTTGTCTTGTTATGACCTCATCAATACTGCACATCTTCTCGCTGCATCTGATCCCACCCTGCATCTGTTCCTTGACTGCATCTCATCCCCTGCTGAATCTCATCCCAGCATGTTTGTGCTTCTGGTCTTGGCTTGGTAACGTCTCAATAGCCCTGTCTTGATATGTCATTACCACGCATCTCTTGGTACATATGATCCCTGATTGCATCTCATCCCTGCTGCATCTCATCCCTTTGTTTTGTGCATTTGGTCTTGACTTGGTACGACTCCATCATCATTGCTCACCTTATTGTTGCATCTGATGCATGGCTGCCCCTGGCTGCATCTCATCCCACGCTGCATCCCATCTCTAAGTGCTGAAATCCACAGTTACTCTATACAAAGTTTCCACTTCTTTTCACTTTCACCCCCATACTACTTTATTTCCTACTGATTCCACTCATCCCTCCACCCAGAAACAAAGTTGTGCTGTCTCCCTCCATCCTACGAAGCCATCTCGCTCCCTCCTCTGAACTATTCCTCCACATTCAATCCTTCGTCCCCAGACATGCATACCTGACATGTAACCTCTCCTGCTTCCACCTTCTAACCTTCCTCCTGCTCTTCCTTCTTGCCGGAGACATATTCCTAATGCTGGACCCCCCTATCACATCCCCAGAATCACTTCTACCCCATGCCCACAATCCAACACTAACCTTCACAACCTCAACAACCTTAGACCCATTCCTCCAGCCAGTGGCGTAACTCAGCCCAGGGCCCCGATTGCGGAAATCCATGGGCCCCCAATTATTGCAAATCTTTTTTTTCTATAGGTCAAAGGGACTTTTGGGCCCCCTAGGCTGCAGGGCCCGGTGCGATCGCAACCCTGCCTATTGTAGTTACGCCCCTGCCTCCAGCCCTTGCTCCCCCAGTCCCTGTAAATGGTGCACTCTGGCACGCTTGCTCCATCTACAACAAACTTTCATTCATCCATGACCTCTTTATCACCTACAAACTCTCATTCCTTGGCATCAGTGAAACCTGGCTCACTCCCTCTGATACAGCCTGCCCTGCTGCACTTTCCTACAGCAGACTCAGTCTTTCCCACACACCTTGCCTCTCTAACAAACATGGTGGAGGAGTTGGCTTCCTCCTGGCCAACAACTGTTCCTTTGCCCCTATTCCACTCCCACGCTCTGCTACTCTCCCCTCTTTGAGGTCCATTCCGGCCACATCTTCTCTCCCTGTAACTTTCAGCTGGCTCTCATTTACCGCCCCCCTGGTTGAACCACCCTATCCTTGACCATTTCACCACCTGGCTACTTCACTTCCTCTCTGCGGACATCCCCACTATCATCATCATGTTCTTGTTCAACATCTCCATTAACACTTCCCTCCCAGCCGCCTCGATTTTCACTGACTACCTATTTTGGGCTCTCTCAATGGTCCTCCTCCGCCACTCACAAAGATGGCCACACGCTCGACCTCATCTTCACCCACCTATCTTCTCTCAATAACCTCTCAAACTCACCCCTCCCCCTGTCTGATCATAATCTGCTAACTTTCTCCTCCCTCTCCTCCCTCTTCACTTCCCCACCCCGCAATCTCACTTAGCCTCGCCGAAACCTAAAGCATATAGATTTACACTTATTCTCAGATTCCCTTCTACCCCGCCCCAACATAGCTTCCTACACGACACAGTTACTGCTACCACTCTGCATAACACCACTTTAACTACTACCCTCGACTTGGCTGTCCCCCTCACATACAACAATCCGCGCACAAACAGGCAGCCCTGGCACACCACCCTCACTAAAGACCTGAGATGGGCTTCCAGGGTTGCTGAGTGGAGATGGAAGAAATTTCATTCCATCGAATACTTTATTATGTTCAGGCAGTCCCTCACTAACTTCAAGTCCACACTCACTGCCGCAAAACAAGCTTCTTATCTTTAATATCCTCCCTGTCTCACAATCCCAAACAGCTATTTAAAACATTCAACTCTCTACTCCATTGGACCTCCTTACTCTCCTCTTTTCTCAGCCAAGAAATTTGCCTCTTTCTTCAAACAGAAAATCGATAACATCAGAGGCAGCTTTGACCTGCTGTCCCACAACGTCTCCTTACAACTACACTGCCCTCTCCTTCCAAAGGCTGTTTTCTCCACTTTGTCAGATCAACTCTCCTCTCTCCTGTCAAAATCACACCTCACAACCCACTCCCATCCCACCTCATTCCCAGCCTCACCTCTGTCTTTATCCCAAACCAACCTATCTCTTCAACTTATCACTTACTACTGGTGCCTTCCCCTCATCTTTCAAATATGCCTTCATCACTCCATCCTCATAAAGCCCTCCTTTGACCCATCATGTATTTCTAACTATCGCTCAATATCCTTCTCCCCTTTGCCTCAAAACTACTGGAACACCACGTGCACCTTAAACTGTCCTCCCACCTCTCCTCCTCCTCCCTCTTCGACTGCTTGCAATCTGGTTTCCGACTGCATCACTCCACCGAAACAGCCCTAACCAAAGAAACCAATGACCTATTAACTGCCAAGAGCAAACAACACTACTGTGTCCTCCTGCTCCTCAACCTATCTTCCGCCTTTGACATTATTGATCATTCCTTCTGCTACAGATTCCGGAATCTCTTGGTATCACTGACGTTGCCCTCTCCTGGATCTCCTCATATCTAACTGACCGGACATTCAGCATCACTCTCTCCCACACCACCTCTTCACCTTACCTCTTTTCTGTCGGTGTCCCCCAAGGCTCGGTTCTTGGATCCCTTCTTTTCTCCATCTACACCCTCGGTTTAGGACAGCTAATTGAGTACTTCGGTCTTCAGTATCATCTCTATGCTGATGACACTCAAATCTATCTCTCTGGACCTGACATCACCGCCTTGGTATCCATAATTCCACAATGCTTGTCTGCTATCTCATCTTTCTTTTCTGCTCACTTTTCTGTAACTGAACATGGACAAAACAGAATTCATGTAGCAAAAAAGAGAGGGAGGGGGACAAGAGGCGCAATAGTGCCCTTATCACTAGACACTAGTTTGTGCTATGGTGAGAAATCAGATCCACTCACCTGGTCCAGTTGTGAGACCCACAACTGGTTTGAAGGCTTGTTAATAATATCCTGATGGCTGCTGCTGGACTTCCACTGGCCACACTCACGTGGAGATGCACAAGATGCTTGGGGAAGAAAAGTGTACAACAGTCCGCGCTGCCAGGATCACTCACTTCAATAAATGCACAAGCAGTAGTTGTTTAATCAAATCCTTCATTATTCTCCGACGCGTTTCAGTGCCCTCCTGGCACCTTCATCAGGGAGGGCACTGAAACGCGTCGGAGAATAAAGAAGGATTTGATTGAACAATTACTGCTCGTGCATTTATTGAAGTGAGTGATCCTGGCAGCGCGGACTGTTGTACACTTTTCTTCCCCAAGCATCTTGTAAAACAGAATTCATTATTTTTTCCACAACCCACTCCTTCCCCCTAACTGACCTGCCAATGGCTGCTCACTTTCCCTAGTCTACAAAGCTAGCTGCTTTGAGGTAATCCTCATCTCCGCCCTCTCCTTCAAGCCCTTGCCACCTTCTACCAACTCCAACTCAAAAAATATTTCCGAGATCCATTCTTTCTTTGACCTCGACACTGCAAAAACACTCCATGTCTCCATCATCCCCCACGTCGTATATAACCTCCTGCTCGCTGGACTCCTCTCTTACACTCTTGCACCACTCAAATCTATCCTAAACTCAGCTGCCCGACTAATGCACCAGTCTCCCTGCTATTCCTCAGTCTCTCCGCTCAGCCAAGCCCTTCAGTGGCTCCCCATTTCTCAGAGGTCCCGGTTTAAAACCCTAACTATGACCTACAAAGACGTTCACAATCTGTCTCCTCCGTACATCTGTGACATGGTCTCCCGTTACCTACCCTCACGCAACCTGTGCTCCACTTACGATCTACTCCTCTGCTCTCCCCTTATCTCTTCTTCCCACAACCGCATACAAGACTTCTCCCGTGCATCCGCTATTCTCTGAAACTCTCTACCCCAACATATCAGACTCTCACCTACTCCGGAAACCTTTAAAACAAATCTGAAGACTCACCTCTTCCGACAAGCCTACTACCTGCTGTGAGCCTCGGTCCACCAAACTACGACACGACCAACTCTACCCCCTCCTAATGTATCATTGCCCGACCCCACGAAGATTGTGGGCCCTCACGGATAACGTCCTCTCTCCTTTTGTACCTGTATGCCATATGTTTTCCGTGTACCATGTACTTGTCTTTGTATACTCTTTCCACAAGTAAAGAGCCATGGAATTAATGGCACTATAATAATAGTAATGATAATAATAATAATAATAATTACTCATGTTTATTTACTGATTTATGTATTTATTTTGCAGGTGATATAAAGAACATTGCACAATTGTTGCAACAGATTACAATCCATGAAGGTAAGTGATTGCTTACTAGGCATGGCTAAATTATTAGCAAGAAAATAGATTTTCCTATGAAATTGGAAAAATTAATTGAAGTTGAATTTACCAATGGTTTCGGGAAACTCACCTAAAGTGGTTATGATGTCACTGTTGCTGTAAGAGATGATGCAGAGTAGGAACGTGACTAGGGAGTAGGACCTCGTAGCTTAGTCATATAGGTAGAGACATGATACGCAAAATATATTGTACACCAACTGTGTGAGAGAGCCAGACAAACTAACCATGGCTTAGATGTCATTGCCTGCTAATAACAAAAGAATCACAGATGCAAACAAAAAAAGAAATTAATGAGTGAGGCTCGTTCACAAAGTTCACTCCCATTTGTGTGTAAAATGTGTGAGTGCAATGTGAGAAAGCAGCGTAGTGCACTCGCACCAATGTTAAACAATTGGTCAGAGAATATCAGGGAGTTTCCCATATTCAAAATTTGGCTTGCGGGATAAATCGTAGCATGCTGCAGGTGGCTGCATTCCTCACCAAAATTGGCCACTTTACACGCGGCAACAGGAAGATAAAAAACTGCGGGTGTCAGAGACAATTGTACCTTTTACCTTTAAAACACCTTGAAGTGGCTGTGTGTAATTCAGGTATCTGCAAGGTGTTTCGAAGGTAAAAGGTACAATTGTCTCCGACACCTGCCGGTTTCTATCTTCCTGTTGGCGCGTGTAAAGTGGCCATATAAGTCACTGAGAGCAAGAAAGACATATGGCACCTTGACAGAACATGGATGACACATGCAAAGTATTTTTAACATGATCTTTTACATGCTCTGAAAAGCAAACTAGATAGATAGAGATATGAATAAATAGGATAGAAATATAAATAGATAGATTTGAAACAGTCAAACAGCTATATAATATATCACCTACATAATTATTCTAAGCTTTCATCCTTTAGTGCCTTTCATATGACACTTAAGGGGGTTTAGCCTTCTATTTAATCAGAAAAAAAAAATGTAAAAAAACTGACGTGGGGTCTTCTTGTTTTTAATAGCCAGCTAAGGAAAAGCAGACAGCTGCAGTCTGCAGCCCATAGCTGGCAATTTTACCTTGGCTGGTAATCCAAAACAGAGGTAATCTAATGCAGTTTTTTTTAATTAATTATAAATAAAAAATGTGGGATTCCTCCTATATTGGATCACCAGTCAAATTTAAGTGGACAACTTGGTTCTGCTATTCTCAAAGTGGAAAGGGCCATGGTAATTGGCCCTCCCCAACCTAAAAATAGCAGGCCGCAGCCGCCCCTGAAATGGTGCCTAGACTAATGTGCCAATCCTGGCGCTTAGCCTAGCTCTTCCCACTGCCCTGGTGCATTAGAAAAGTATTTGGGCTTGATGCCCGCTGCGTAATAATGTCAACTGGCATCAATCTCTTGGGTTAGTTATGTTGAGGTGTCTATAGGATACCAGACATTACTAACCCAGTCACTAATAACAAAAATGAACACAACCAAAAATATTTGAAAAAACATTCCCTGACACATACCCTGTTTCACTAATTTAATTTAAAAGATTCCCCCTCACCCAAAAAAATCCAGTAGGCCAGGTATTCCGACATAGTCCACCAAATGCAATGTAGTCCACAAAAGCAAACATGTAAACCATAAAACGTGAGAATTGTTAAACAAGACAAGAGACACCCTCATTCACAAGTTTAAGTGTATTCACTATCCAAATCCCATATAGGTCCGACGAAGTCCCATTGAGGTTCCTTGACAAATCACGTTCCAGCACATGGGCATACATTCAGAGTACACATCCCCCATAGGATGGAAGAGCAGCTACTCCAGCCTCTCTTGCTGCATTCTGCATGAGCCAGGAGTGTGATATATGATAATGCCAGCAGTGAGGTTACTTCAGGTGACACTCACTGGCTCACACAAGGGTTTCCCGCTAGCCTGGGAGTTTGATGTACAGTGATGTCAGTGAGGTTACTGCAGGTCACAGAGGTGGTGACATTTAATAAAATCATATTTTTCTTACAGGAGGATCCACAGAACACTTTGTGGACAGACACAGGAAAAATCTCATTGACAACATCTCTTCAGTAGCAGAAGTTTTAGATGAACTCAGACAGCAGAAACTAATAACTCATGAAGCCTATGATAATGTGCTCAGCAAAAGCACCAGCCAGGACCAGATGAGGGAGATCTACAGATCCGTGGAGTCCTGGGACACTGACGACAAGGATCTATTCTATCAGACTCTGGAGAGACATTACCCTTCCACTATCAGGAAACTAAAAAGAAAGTAAAAGAATGCAGGACATTGCAAGAAGGTTTGGCTGGATGTACATTTAAAGGATTTATAAATAAAGGTTTTATAGAACCTCCATTTGCTTGACAATGTCTTTTATTACACTTGAGCTATATGAATTCTGGAGATATTCTTGCATTGTGGGATTACTGGGACAATGGTGGTGAGCTGATACATTACTACAACTTAAAGAGGACCTGTCACCCCCTGGGTCTTTCTAAACTGAAAGCACCAATGAATGCAGCTCGTCTGCTGCATTCAGGGAAGGGGTCTCCAATGTTTCTAATGCTGTAAAAAACTCTTTTAGAAAGTTTAGAGAAAACGAGTCCGGAGGGACTTACTGTTGTTCCCGCTGTTCCCGTGAGTCCTCCCCGCCTCATTCCTCTCTGTGCCGCCTCCTGCCTCTCTGTGCCGCCTCCTTTATGTTGGTGTCTTGCCTACTCACCTGCTTATTCGCGTCAGCGTCTGAAGTCATGCAGGCACAGAGCGAGGAATTGTTTGGAGCAAGTTGCCGGCCGCTGAAATGCCTCTTGCTCGTGACGTCAGCGTACACATTATGCTGCATGCACATAGCGGGGCGGGTTCCGGTGCTGACATTAAGGTCAAGAGGCAGCACAGAGAGAGAGGGGCTGGGGAGGACCCCCGGAAACAGCGAGGACTGCATAATCAGTAAGTCCCTTCAGACTTGTTATCTCTAAACTTTATAAAGTGTTTTCACAGCTTACAGGGCAGGTAGAAACATGGGAGACCCCTTCCCTGGATGGAGCAGACATGCTGCATTTAGTGGTGCTTTCAGTTTGTTTGGAAAGCACAAGGGGATGACTGGTCCTCTTTAATAATAAGGAAGTAAAAAGGATTTTGTGGCACCCCGCAACGAGTGCGTCACAGGAAGGTATTGCATCCCTGACAGAAGATGTAATATCTTCCGTCTCAGTGATGACATGGTTAAACCCAGAGCTCCATACACCACACAACACCCTAGATGTAGAGGGCCAATCAGGTCCTGGTGGGAGGAGTGAAAGGAGTAGTGTGTGGGGGAAGTTAGAAACTTAGAGTGAGTCGGGAGTTGGAGTAACGTAGGAGAAGATGGAGCAGGGACCTGCACAGTGCCGTGCAGCCCTGAATAAGTAACTTACCGGCTGGGCACCAATAAGCGATGACCTAGACCGAAACACGGGCAGCTACCGAGCGGGTCCAAGCGTACCCGTGCCCAACCCACCGGAAACCGGGACCGAGGCGGACAGGCGTTCATCCCTGTTCTGCAGACTCCGGAGTGAAGGAACTGCTTCTTAGGAGCACCTCACTACAGCCGCTACCTAGCCGTCTTGCCAGCGAGGTAACCACCATAGGGAAACAGGCCCCCTCCAACCGGGGAATTACACCGGCAGGGAATCCTAAAGAAGCCTCCCCTGTACCTCGAACTGGCACACTAAGCCGACAACGGCAACTAGAAAAGACAGTTAGATAAAGGAGGAACACTGTGGAGCTCTGTACTAAGACCAGTAATCGCTGGGATCACCCGGTCCGTTACCTAAAGACTGTATGCCGTGTACTGCACCAACCATTACAGTAAAGACCCGTTACAGAGGAATCTGGTGTCCGTGCTTTTCTTCAGAACTGTTATTAACCCTTGCTCATCAAAACTACTGAGCTGCCGTATTCCATCAAGTGCAGCTCCTGGCCCCGGGGACTCCTGCTCATCCTGTGGGGAGCATCCCATCAAGCTGCCACACATTCCCCGTAGGCCCAAGCAGTGCCGGTGCAATCACTGGAATCCCACAGGTGGCATCACGACACCGATGAAGCCGGGGATCGTGATGTCGGCAGCGGCGGGGACAGTGATAAGTATAAAGATTTTACTTTACAGGTTTCCGGAGCGCGAGGGGGGGTCCCTGGATTACTGAGGCTGCTGGGGCTCCTGCATACGCAAGCCGTCACTGACTCGCGTATAAGCCGAGGGGGGTACTTTTCAGCCCAATTTTTGGGCTAAAAAACTCGGCTTATACGCGAGTATATACGGTACTAGCTGTAGTACCAGGCTACGCCCGGGTTAATAAATAACTGATGTTAGCTATAACAAAATAGAATTTGAATATGTCATATTAATGACCTGTAGGAAAATAGAAGCTGAGCTGTGATTGGTTGCTATAGGCAGCCTAATAAATCTCCAGCCAACAGTAAACCCTCCCCCGGCCGGGCAGTATATGTTACCTCACACATACACATAATAGACAGCTCATGTGACTGACATCTGCCTTAATTCCCTATATGGCACATGTGTTGCACATTGGCTGTTTTTAATCAGATGTTTATTTTTGGAAATTAAACATACCAGACGTATGAGGCGATTTGTGCACATCTGTGTGGTGTATGTGTCCCTGGGGTTTGTGTGTCCAGGGGTGTGCGTTGTCCCTGTGGGGGGTCGTCTCTGTGGTGTGTGTCCTTTTGGGGGGAGGGGTGTCCCTGTGGTGTGTATCCTTGTGGGGGGAGTGGTGTCTCTGTGGTGTGGGTGTGTGTCCATCCCTATGGGGTCTGTGTGTTTCTGTGGGGTGTGTGTGTGTGTGTG
The DNA here is from genome assembly GCA_033576535.1 of Allobates femoralis. Classification (NCBI taxonomy): domain Eukaryota; kingdom Metazoa; phylum Chordata; class Amphibia; order Anura; family Aromobatidae; genus Allobates; species Allobates femoralis. Next base: position 8,384,877 of record JARQOC010000004.1, read on the forward strand.
TGTCTCTGTGTCCCTGTGGGGTGGGTATGTGTGTATGTCCCTGTGGTGTGTGTGTCCCTGTGGGGTGAGTGCATGTGTCCTTATAGGGTGCGTATGTGTGTGTGTCCCTGTGGGGGGGTGTCTGTGTGGTGTGTGTGTCTCTGTGTTGTGTGCGTCTCTTTGTGGTGTGTGTGTTTGTGTTCGGGTGCGTGGTGAGTATCCAATGTTGGGGCTGCACCTTAGCGACTATGCACTTGCTGTTACTCTTTGTGTGCATGTGGTGTGTATACATGTCCCTGTGCGTGGTTAATATTTCATGTCAGGGCCCCACCTTAGTGACTATATGCTGGTATATGCTGTTAGTCTTTGGCGCTGTCATTAAGCCCCTCTCATTCACAACTGTCAACTGGTAACTCACTTTTTCTCCATTATGTAGATAGGGCCAAAATTGTTTGGTGAATTGGAATGCGTGGGGTTGAAATTTCGCCTCACAACATAGCCTATGACGCTCTCGGGGTCCAGACGTGTGACTGTCCAAAATTTTGTGGCTGTAGTTGCGACGGTGTAGATGCCAATCCCGGATATACACACATACACACATTCAGCTTTATATATTAGATATATAGATCAGTTCATATACACAGTGGCGGAATTATGAGGACAATATGGGCGACCGCCCCTGGCCCAGGTCTCTGGGGGGCCCATGGTAAACTGCCCCCATTATCCACACAATGCAGCAGCAAGCAAGCACCGCGGCACTGAATTTGAGCATACGGTAGGCTGTAGCGGAGGCCGTGGCTGCCCCGCCCCTCCTGTTTTCCGTGCGGGAGGACGTAGCAGAGACCGCGGGTGCCTGCTGGAGCCTGGAGGAGATACGCAGCAGTACAGCCTGCCGGAGAGGAGCTCAGTCTCCTGACCTGGCATGCTTTCCTCCCACAGTCATAACCTGGAGGAGGACATAGCAGATTGACCACGGGTGCCTGCTGGAGCCTGGAGGAGACATACGGCACCACCTCTCAACCTGCCGAAGAGGAGCTTTGTCTGCTCTCCTCCCACAGTCATCACCTGCTTCACTCCTTCCTGGGCCTGGCTGAATACAATCATCTACAGCACAGAGGAGGAAAGTGCCTGTGTGTATAGTGTGTGTAATGTGTGCTGTGTGTATAGTGTTTGCAGTGAGTGTGTTGTGTGTGTAGTGTGTGTGCTGTGTGTATAGTGTGTGTTGTTTGTATAGTGTGCTGTGTGTTGTTTGTATAGTGTGTGCTGTGTGTATAGTGTGTGCAGTGAGTGTGTGCTGTGTGAGTATAGTGTGTGCTGTGTGTTGTTTGTATAGTATGTGCTGTGTGTGCAGTGAGTGTGTGTATAGTGTGTGCTGTGTGTATAGTGTGTGGTGCAGTGAGTGTTAATCCTGTTGCTGTGCTGCAGGGTAAAGACCAGGGGCAGACTGGCCCAGGTGGCAGAGGGGCAAGTGCCCCCTGGGCTGGTGGTATAGCCCACATCCAGGGCTGCCCCCCCACAACACGTCGGGCATCAAAAATTTCAACTCAGGGCTGGCAGACCAAAACTGCCACCCGGGACCAGAGGCACCAGCCAGCCCCTGGTAAAGACACATAGAGCATTTGTATTAATGTGGGGTCACTTGGTCAGGGTATGGGAGACAGTGGAGGACTCTCTACACGGTGCGAATGATCATAGATGCTGTTGCTGCACACATTGCCCCTCCATCTTGGATAGTCACATGTGAAATGCCCCTGTATGCTGTGTGTGCCCCTTTAGCTGGATAATTTGCTTGAATCATGTATCGGTATGTAATGGACCACAGCATGCACAGCTATTTCACAAGTGACTATCCAAGATGGAGGGGCAGTGGGGCACAGTGTACAGCAGCATTTATACTGGCCATGTAGTTTCAGTCCACACCTAATTTTATCCACAACTGTAAAGCTTTGTGTCCACAGTGTGTTTATACTCCATTTAGGAGATACATTTTTGGTGCATTTTTTGCAGCTGAAATGGATCCTTTTTGTTGAATAAAAAGCATCACATTCACATAATCTGTTTGTGTTACGTTTTGCTGCACACGCTGAGTATTTGGTGAGTTTTTACCTCAGTATCTGTAAGGCCTCGTGCACACGCTGAGTATTTGGTGAGTTTTTACCTCAGTATCTGTAAGGCCTCGTGCACACGCTGAGTATTTGATGAGTTTTTACCTCAGTATATTCAAGGCCTCGTGCACACGCTGAGTATTTGATGAGTTTTTACCTCAGTATATTCAAGGCCTCGTGCACACGCTGAGTATTTGGTGAGTTTTTACCTCAGTATTTGTAAGGCCTCGTGCACACGCTGAGTATTTGATGAGTTTTTACCTCAGTATATTCAAGGCCTCGTGCACACGCTGAGTATTTGGTGAGTTTTTACCTCAGTATCTGTAAGGCCTCGTGCACATGCTGAGTATTTGGTGAGTTTTTCCTCAGTATCTGTAAGGCCTCGTGCACATGCTGAGTATTTGGTGAGTTTTTCCCTCAGTATCTGTAAGGCCTCGTGCACATGCTGAGTATTTGTGAGTTTTTACCTCAGTATCTGTAAGGCCTCGTGCACATGCTGAGTATTTGGTGAGTTGTTACCTCAGTATATTCAAGGCCTCGTGCACACGCTGAGTATTTGATGAGTTTTTTACCTCAGTATATTCAAGGCCTTGTGCACACGCTGAGTATTTGGGAGTTTTTACCTTAGTATCTGTAAGGCCTCGTGCACCGCTGAGTATTTGGTGAGTTTTTACCTCAGTATCTGTAAGGCCTCGTGCACACGCTGAGTATTTGGTGAGTTTTTACCTCAGTATCTGTAAGGCCTCGTGCACACGCTGAGTATTTGGTGAGTTTTTACCTCAGTATTTGTAAGGCCTCGTGCACACGCTGAGTATTTGGTGAGTTTTTACCTCAGTATCTGTAAGGCCTCGTGCACACGCTGAGTATTTGATGAGTTTTTTACCTCAGTATATTCAAGGCCTCGTGCACACGCTGAGTATTTGGTGAGTTTTTACCTCAGTATTTGTAAGGCCTCGTGCACACGCTGAGTATTTGATGAGTTTTTCCCTCAGTATATTCAAGGCCTCGTGCACACGCTGAGTATTTGGTGAGTTTTTACCTCAGTATCTGTAAGGCCTCGTGCACATGCTGAGTATTTGGTGAGTTTTTTCCTCAGTATCTGTAAGGCCTCGTGCACATGCTGAGTATTTGGTGAGTTTTTCCCTCAGTATCTGTAAGGCCTCGTGCACATGCTGAGTATTTGGTGAGTTTTTACCTCAGTATCTGTAAGGCCTCGTGCACATGCTGAGTATTTGGTGAGTTGTTTACCTCAGTATATTCAAGGCCTCGTGCACACGCTGAGTATTTGATGAGTTTTTACCTCAGTATATTCAAGGCCTTGTGCACACGCTGAGTATTTGATGAGTTTTTACCTCATTATATTCAAGGCCTTGTGCACACGCTGAGTATTTGGTGAGTTTTTACCTCAGTATCTGTAAGGCCTCGTGCACACGCTGAGTATTTGGTGAGTTTTTCCCTCAGTATCTGTAAGGCCTCGTGCACATGCTGAGTATTTGGTGAGTTTTTTCCCTCAGTATATTCATGGCATTGTGCACACGCTGAGTATTTGGTGAGTTTTTACCTCAGTATATTCAAGGCCTTGTGCACACGCTGAGTATTTGGTGAGTTTTTACCTCAGTATTCTCAGTATTTGTAAGGCCATGTGCATACATTCAGTATTTGGTGAGTTTTTTACCTCAGTATATTCAAGGCCTCGTGCACACGCTGAGTATTTGATGAGTTTTTACCTCAGTATATTCAAGGCCTCGTGCACACGCTGAGTATTTGGTGAGTTTTTACCTCAGTATATGTAAGGCCTCGTGCACATGCTGAGTATTTGGTGAGTTTTCACTCAGTATCTGTAAGGCCTCGTGCACATGCTGAGTATTTGGTGAGTTTTTCCCTCAGTATCTGTAAGGCCTCGTGCACACGCTGAGTATTTGGTGAGTTGTTACCTCAGTATATTCAAGGCCTCGTGCACACGCTGAGTATTTGATGAGTTTTTACCTCAGTATATTCAAGGCCTTGTGCACACGCTGAGTATTTGGCGAGTTTTTACCTCAGTATATTCAAGGCCTCGTGCACACGCTGAGTATTTGGTGAGTTTTTACCTCAGTATCTGTAAGGCCTCGTGCACACGCTGAGTATTTGGTGAGTTTTTCCCTCAGTATCTGTAAGGCCTCGTGCACATGCTGAGTATTTGGTGAGTTTTTACCTCAGTATTCTCAGTATTTGTAAGGCCATGTGCATACATTCAGTATTTGGTGAGTTTTTACCTCAGTATATCAAGGCCTCGTGCACATGCTGAGTATTTGGTGAGTTTTTACCTCAGTATATTCAAGGCCTTGTGCACACGCTGAGTATTTGGTGAGTTTCTTACCTCAGTATATTCAAGGCCTCGTGCACACCTGAGTATTTGGTGAGTTGCTACCTCAGTATCTGTAAGGCCTCGTGCACACACTGAGTATTTGGTGAGTTTGCTACCTCAGTATCTGTAAGGCCTCGTGCACACCTGAGTATTTGGTGGTTTTACCTCAGTATCTGTAAGGCCTCGTGCACACACTGAGTATTTGGTGAGTTTTTCCTCAGTATCTGTAAGGTCTCGTGCACACGCTTGAGTATTTGGTGAGTTTTACCTCAGTATTTGTAAGGCCTCTGTGCACACGCTGAGTATTTGGTAGTTTTCCCCTCAGTATCTGTAAGGCCTCGTGCACACGCTGAGTATTTGGTGAGTTTTTACCTCAGTATTCTCAGTATTTGTAAGGCCATGTGCATACCTCCCAACTTTTGAAGAACAGAAAGAGGGACAAAAGATGTGGCGCACATAGTGCGCCACGCAAATGTTAGCCATGCCCCTAACCACGCCCAAGCCCACCCATTTACAAGTGACCAACAATCAACAGATGGCCTTATTAATATTAAACTTCTGATTATTGCATTTTTGCTGCATTTTTTTTTGCCTTTTCCATTTCATTTGATGCGGTTTAGTGCAGTTTAGTACTGCGATGTCGCGTTCCTGGTGCGGACGAGACTGCGTGATGTGTGCGCAGGCATACGCCTGCGCACAAATCACATATGGCAGTGAATGTCTGCGCACTATCATGCGCAGCACCGTGCGCTCCCATTATAAACATAGGGCTTGCGGTGCTGCGGTCACATTGCGGATCCCCTCCGCAGAACGCTGCGGAGGGGAACACAAATGTGAAGGTAGCCTGACTCATGCATCACTCACATACAGCACACGCATTACTGACACACATGCATCACTAACTCATGCATCACTCACACACTACACGCACCACTCACACACATGCATCACTCACAAGCATGACACTAACACACGCATCACTCTAACACACAGCACACACATACCTTACACACACGCATCACTCACACACTACACACATCATTCACACATCACATGCATCACTCACAAACAGCACATGCATCACTCACAGCATCACACACATCACACACACATCACACATACTGTCATACATACATGAACACATATATACTCACTCTCTTCTTCAGTGGCAGTACAGCAGTGGGGGAGGCCTGAAGTTGGAATCATCATGCAGGAGGCCTCCTTCTCCTTCTCTCTCCCCTCCTCCTGCTCCCGACAGCAGAGCAGTTAGTGAGATTACAGGAGGGAAGGGGCTCCTGTGGCTGCTCCGCTCTCCCCTCTCCTCAGGGCAGACTGCCTTGTGTTTCTCCCCCTCCCGCACAGACTTGGCCCGCCCACCTTCTGCTACAGAACGACGTCCCTCTCCCCTCACTGATGCTGGGCAGTGCACTCACTGCAGAACGATTGATGAATCCTCAGCAACAGCTGGGGTGAGGCGGGAGAGCAGTGTGCGGAGGGAACTGCTGAGGTCGCAGGGCAGTGTCAGCAATCCCCGCATGTGTACGAGCGGCACGAAACTTTATTAAAAACAAAAACAAAAAAGACACTTGAACTGGACATTTGGAGGAGAGCACTGATGATCCATGACACAGAGTGCTAAAAAGTCTAGGGGGCGTGGCCGGCAGCTCACTGCAGTGCGGGCAGCGGCGTAGCAACTGTTTGTGGCGCCCTGGGCGGTCGAAAAATTTGCTGCCCCTTTGGTTGTTGATAATCCGGAAGTATACATAGTAATACACTGTCTGCCCCTATATACAAGAATACCATACCTCCCAACTTTAGAAGAGCAGAAAGAGGGACAAAAGATGCGGCGTGCGCAGCACGGCGCGTACATTTTAGCCCCGCCCCTGACCCCGCCCAAGCCACACCCATTTACACAGGATACACAGGGGTACAGGACAATGACGCTGGGGTACAGGACAATGACGCTGGGGGTACAGGACAATGACGCTGACGCTGGGGGTACAGGACAATGACGCTGACGCTGGGGGTACAGGACAATGACGCTGGGGGTACAGGACAATGATGACGCTGGGGGTACAGGACAATGACGCTGACCTGGGGGCACAGGACAATGACGCTGGGGGTACAGGACAATGACGCTGGGTACAGGACAATGACGCTGGTGGGGTACAGGACAATGACGCTGACCTGGGGGCACAGGACAATGACGCTTGGGGCACAGGACAATGACGCTGACACTGGGGGCACAGGACAATGACGCTGGTGGGTACAGGACAATGACGCTGGGGGTACAGGACAATGACGCTGACACTGGGGCACAGGACAATGACGCTGGGGGCACAGGACAATGACGCTGGGGGACAGGACAATGACGCTGGGGGCACAGGACAATGACGCTGGGGGCACAGGACAATGACGCTGACACTGGGGGCACAGGACAATGACGCTGGGGGTACAGGACAATGACGCTGACGCTGGGGGACAGACAATGACGCTGGGGGCACAGGACAATGACGCTGACACTGGGGGCACAGGACAATGACGCTGACACTGGGGGCACAGGACAATGACGCTGACACTGGGGGCACAGGACAGACTGACACTGGGGCACAGGACAATGACTGACACTGGGGCACAGGACAATGACGCTGACACTGGGGGCACAGGACAATGACGCTGACGCTGGGGGTACAGGACAATGACGCTGACCTGGGGACAGGACAATGACGCTGGGGGCACAGGACAATGACGCTGACACTGGGGGCACAGGACAATGACGCTGACACTGGGGGCACAGGACAATGACGCTGACACTGGGGGTACAGGACAATGACGCTGACGCTGGGGGCACAGGACAATGACGCTGGGGGCACAGGACAATGACGCTGGGGGCACAGGACAATGACGCTGGGGGCACAGGACAATGACGCTGGGGGTACAGGACAATGACGCTGACACTGGGGGCACAGGACAATGACGCTGGGGGCACAGGACAATGACGCTGGGGGCACAGGACAATGACGCTGGGGGCACAGGACAATGACGCTGGGGGCACAGGACAATGACGCTGGGGCACAGGACAATGACGCTGCACTGGGGGCACAGGACAATGACGCTGACACTGGGGCACAGGACAATGACGCTGACGGGTACAGGACAATGACGACTGGGGGTACAGGACAATGACACTGGGGGACAGGACAATGACGCTGGGGACAGGACAATGACGCTGGGTGGACAGGACAATGACACTGGGGGTACAGGACAATGACACTGGGGGTACAGGACAATGACACTGGAGGTACAGGGTAATGACACTGGGGGTACAGGATAATGACACTGGGGTACAGGATAATGACACTGGGGGTACAGGACAATGACACTGGGGGTACAGGACAATGACGCTGACGGCACAGGACAATGACACTGGGGTACAGGACAATGACACTGGGGTACAGGACAATGACGCTGACGCTGGGGGTACAGGACAATGACTCTGACACTTGTTCTGATGTAATGGGAAAGCTGGGTGCAGAGGAAATGGTGTATAGCACAGCAGGGGATGGGAAAGAGCTTGTTTCCCTCAGCACCCCCACCTTTTCCACCCCCTGCTCTGCTATACACCTTTTCCCAAGCACTCAGCTTTCCCATGCTCTTCTATCCCTCAGCACTCAGCTTTCCCATGCTCTTCTATCCCTTAGCACTCAGCTTTCCCAGGCTCTTCTATCCTCTATCCCTCAGCACTCAGCTTTCCCATACTCTTCTATCCCTCAGCTTTCCCATGCTCTTCTATCCCTCCGCACTCAGCTTTCCCAGGCTCTTCTATCCTCTATCCCTCAGCACTCAGCTTTCTCAGGCTGTTCTATCCTCTATCCCCCTCAGCACTCAGCTTTCCCAGGTTCTTCTAGCCTCTATCCCTTAGCACTCAGCTTTCCCATGCTCTTCTATCCCTCAGCATCCAGCTTTTCCATGCTCCTCTATCCTCTTTCCCTCAGCACCCAGCTTTCCCATGCTCCTCTATCCTCTTTCCCTCAGCACCCAGCTTTTCCATGCTCCTCTAACCTCAGCACTCAGCTTTCCCATGCTCCTCTATCCTCTTTTCCTCAGCATCCAGCTTTTCCATGCTCTTCTATCCTCTCTCCTCAGTCTCAGCTTTTCCATACCCTTCTATCCTCTTTCCTCAGTCCCAGCTTTCTCATGCTCTTCTATCCTTCTTTCCCTCAGCACCCAACTTTGCCATGCTCTTCTAATCCTCTTTTCCTCAGCACCCAGATTTCCCATGTTCTGATTTCCCTCAGCACCCAGCTCTCCCATGATAGCAGAACATGGGAAAGTTGGTTGCTGAGGAAAAGAGGATAGGAGAGCATGGGAAAGCTGGGTGCTGAGGAATAGAGCTTCTTCCCCTCAGCAGGCAGTTTTCTCATCCTCTGCTGCTATCACTTTCTTCCTTCGGCTATATGGTGGACGTGTCACTTACAGCACAGCCAGCAGGTTTTGGCACAGTCAATGTAAGGCCCCTTTCACATCAGCGTTTTGTCCAGATCCGGTGGATCCGGACAAAAACCACATCTGCCGCAAGTGCCGAACCACGGCTATACCGCACTTGTCGGACCTGCCGCAAGCCCCTTAGACAATGCATGGGGCTTGCCACAAGTGCACTGCAAGTGCGGCCGTTAGGTGGCAGATGAGGTAAATCTGCTGCAATCAGCGAAAAATGTGAACGGGGCCTAAGGCTGATTTCACACTAGCGTTTGTGTCTATATGAGTCTGACATGCAGATGCAAACGTAGTCATACTGATGTGAACGCAGTGGGGATTCTCCGCATGTCTTCACATAGTATGCTGCCCAGCCAGCCAATCAGCTGTCTCGGCGGTGGCCTGGAGATCAGCAGTGTCCGCTACTGATCTCCCGGTGGCCGCCTCTGATTTCTATGGAGATTTCAATAAATCCGCAGCATCTGCCTGCACTGTCATGCGGAGGACACTGCGGATCCATTGAGCTCCATGCATTCTTTGTGCACTTGCGGTCACTTGCTGATAAAATAAGCCCCCGCGAACGCACAGAAATAGCAACATGTTGCATTCAGAGGGTGCTATTAAAAAATGCATCTGAACGCAAATGTAACCAAACGCAGCCATAGGCAGGTACTATGCGTTCCCATATTAAACATAGGAATGCAATGCGCATGCGTTTGGTTACACTGCATTCTGTACGCAAATGTGAAACCGGCCCAATAGCCCCAGCCCTCCTCTCACAAGCAGTCACACACACACACACCCTCCCTGGGCAAGTATAGGATGGAGAAACGGAGATGTAAAGAACTCTATACACCCCCCCAAACACACACATAATAACACACACACACACATATATATACACACACACACACACACATACACACACACATATACACACACACATTCACAGACACACACACACATAAACAAACACAAGCTCTATAATTTCATCCCCTTGTGGCCTCCTCCCCTCTCTGTTTTCTCACCCATGTGCTCTGTCTTCTTCCTGAGCTGCACCGTGACTGACTTCACAGCACCGCCCCGCAGCTGACGTCACAGGCATCTGCCGGCTCATGAGTATTCATGGCCCACGCAGTCTGGAAGCTGGGGAGGAGAGTACAGCAAGGGGAGGGGGAGGAAGAAAGCCGACAGGGACATGTTACTCCCGGGGCACAATGTGTCGGCTTCTTCTCAGTGCTCCGCGGACATTTAATGTCCCGGGAGGGATAGAGGGACTGACCATCAAATTCGGGAAAGTCCCGGCGGATCCGGGACGGTTGGGAGGTCTGATATAACTACTATACTAAAACACAAAGAGAAGGGGTGCAATTGGGGGGTAAGTATTGGGCCAAATGGCCACTCACCTATTGGGGATGTCACTGTGCACCGCCACCTCTGCACAACCCCAGTAACAACAAGCAGGACTCAAGGAGGGCCTGGGGCCGGAGCAATTTTTTGCCGCTGTACTGTGGAGTTGATAGTGTAATATAAATTCAAAAAACGTTATTCTTAATATTATGTCACAATACCGGGATCTGAGGATCTTCTATTTCGAGGTCAGGGGCTCTCTGATGCCATGTTGCTGTCTGCCTCGCTGTTGTCCTCTTTTGACACTGCAGTGCGGTGGACAAGAGAGCATTAACTGGTTAATAACGAGAAGTATGGAGTGTGTACTAACTGAGCCATTAATCCTCCCCATACCAGTAGGATTACTATATGGATTTTAGTATTAGGGTACGGACACACTGGCGTGAAACTCTGATGAGTGCAATGTGTGATTTTCTCGCATTGCAATCAATCTCTGAGAGCACATTGGCGAGTGTCGGACGCGTTTTACTCTAGGAAAGCTGAGTGCTGAGGAAAGAGGGATAGAGGAGCCTGGGAAAGTTGAGTGCTGAGGAAAGAGGGATAGAAGAGCCTGGGAAAGCTGGGTGCTGAGGAAAGAGGGATAGAAGAGCCTGGGAAAGCTGGGTGCTGAAGAAAGAGGGATAGAGTGCCTAGGAAAGCTGAGTGCTGGGGAAAGAGGATAGAGGAGCCTGGGAAAGCTGGGTGCTGAGGAAAGAGGGATAGAGGAGCCTGGGAAAGCTGGGTGCTGAGGAAAGAGGGATAGAGGAGCCTGGGAAAGCTGGGTGCTGAGGAAAGAGGGATAGAGGAGCCTGGGAAAGCTGGGAGCTGAGGAAAGAGGGATAGAGGAGCCTGGGAAAACTGGGTGCTGAGGAAAGAGGGATAGAGGAACCTGGGAAAGCTGGGTGCTGAGGAAAGAGGGATAGAGGAGCCTGGGAAAGCTGGGAGCTGAGGAAAGAGGGATAGAGGAGCCTGGGAAAGCTGGGTGCTGAGGAAAGAGGGATAGAGGAGCCTGGGAAAGCTGGGTGCTGAGGATAGAGGGATAGAGGAGCCTGGGAAAGCTGAGTGCTGAGGAAAGAGGGATAGAGGAGCCTGGGAAAGCTGGGTGCTGAGGAAAGAGGGATAGAGGAGCCTGGGAAAGCTGGGAGCTGAGGAAAGAGGGATAGAGGAGCCTGGGAAAGCTGGGTGCTGAGGAAAGAGGGATAGAGGAGCCTGGGAAAGCTGGGAGCTGAGGAAAGAGGGATAGAGGAACCTGGGAAAGCTGAGTGCTGAGGAAAGAGGGATAGAGGAGCCTGGGAAAGCTGGGTGCTGAGGAAAGAGGGATAGAGGAGCCTGGGAAAGCTGGGAGCTGAGGAAAGAGGGATAGATGAGCCTGGGAAAGCTGGGTGCTGAGGAAAGAGGGATAGAGGAGCCTGGGAAAGCTGGGAGCTGAGGAAAGAGGGATAGAGGAGCCTGGGAAAGCTGGGAGCTGAGGAAAGAGGGATAGAGGAACCTGGAAAGCTGAGTGCTGAGGAAAGAGGGATAGAGGAGCCTAGGAAAGCTGGGTGCTGAGGAAAGAGGGATAGAGGAGCCTGGGAAAGCTGGGAGCTGAGGAAAGAGGGATAGAGGAGCCTAGGAAAGCTGGGTGCTGAGGAAAGAGGGATAGAGGAACCTGGGAAAGCTGAGTGCTGAGGAAAGAGGGATAGAGGAGCCTAGGAAAGCTGGGTGCTGAGGAAAGAGGGATAGAGGAGCCTAGGAAAGGTGAGTGCTGAGGAAAGAGGGATAGAGGAGCCTAGGAAAGCTGGGTGCTGAGGAAAGAGGGATAGAAGAGCCTGGGAAAGCTGGGTGCTGAGGAAAGAGGGATAGAGGAGCCTGGGAAAGCTGGGTGCTGAGGAAAGAGGGATAGAGGAACCTGGGAAAGCTGGGTGCTGAGGAAGGAGGGATAGAGGAGCCTGGGAAAGCTGAGTGCTGAGGAAAGAGGGATAGAGGAGCCTGGGAAAGCTGGGTGCTGAGGAAAGAGGGATAGAGGAGCCTGGGAAAGCTGGGAGCTGAGGAAAGAGGGATAGAGGAGCCTAGGAAAGCTGGGTGCTGAGGAAAGAGGGATAGAGGAACCTGGGAAAGCTGGGTGCTGAGGAAAGAGGGATAGAGGAGCCTGGGAAAGCTGGGAGCTGAGGAAAGAGGGATAGAGGAGCCTGGGAAAGCTGGGTGCTGAGGAAAGAGGGATAGAGGAGCCTGGGAAAGCTGGGTGCTGAGGAAAGAGGGATAGAGGAGCCTGGGAAAGCTGAGTGCTGAGGAAAGAGGGATAGAGGAGCCTGGGAAAGCTGGGTGCTGAGGAAAGAGGGATAGAGGAGCTTGGAAAGCTGGGAGCTGAGGAAAGAGGGATAGAGGAGCCTGGGAAAGCTGGGAGCTGAGGAAAGAGGGATAGAGGAGCCTGGGAAAGCTGGGAGCTGAGGAAAGAGGGATAGAGGAGCCTGGGAAAGCTGGGTGCTGAGGAAAGAGGGATAGAGGAGCCTGGGAAAGCTGGGAGCTGAGGAAAGAGGGATAGAGGAGCCTGGGAAAGCTGGGTGCTGAGGAAAGAGGGATAGAGGAGCCTGGGAAAGCTGAGTGCTGAGGAAAGAGGGATAGAGGAGCCTGGGAAAGCTGGGTCTCATCTGCTTCTCATTCTCTGTGCAGTATCCTGACATCTGATCCTCATTGTGTGTGCTATTGTTCTCAGTCATTCACTCCATGTGTCTATGATGTCAGCCTGTCACCACACTTGTGTGTTATCAGCTCCATGTTTCTTCCTCATCACCCCCTTGTGTCTGCTGTGTGGTATCAGCCTTCCATGTCTTGTGGTGTGTCCCTCTGCTTGTGATACCTGTGCTCCTGGGTCCTGTGCTCCTGGGTCCTGTGCTCCTGGGTCCTGTCCTCCTGGGTCCTGTGCTCCTGGGTCCTGTGCTCCTGGGTCCTGTGCTCCTGGGTCCTGTGCTCCTGGGTCCTGTGCTCCTGGATGCTGTGCTCCTGGATGCTGTGCTCCTGGGTCCTGTGCTCCTGGATGCTGTGCTCCTGGGTCCTGTGCTCCTGGATGCTGTGCTCCTGGGTCCTGTGCTCCTGGGTCCTGTGCTCCTGGGTCCTGTGCTCCTGGATGCTGTGCTCCTGGATGCTGTGCTCCTGGATGCTGTGCTCCTGGGTCCTGTGCTCCTGGATGCTGTGCTCCTGGATGCTGTGCTCCTGGATGCTGTGCTCCTGGATGCTGTGCTCCTGGATGCTCCTGGGTCCTGTCAGTTCCCCCAGTCAGAGGCAGACAGATCTGGCTCCAGGGTAAAGCAGAGCCCCTGTGTCCCGGCCTCCATCCATCGCTGCTGCTGCTGGAGAGAGAAGTTCAAAGAGGCCGCGCTCAGTCTGGATTGGGGGAGTGAACTCCTCCCCCTCTACACAGTGCAGGAGAGAGGTCACATGACTCACTCTCTGCACTGTGATTGGAGCTCCGTCCTCAGTGCTTGCAGAAGACATCCGGGGAGATATTCAGGGCTGCAGCCCCGGATGTTTGATGCCTGTGACGCCCCTGCTGACAGGGGATGGAGCGTCCAGCAGCCATGGTAACACACAGCGCTGTGAGGGGGCGTGGCCTGCAGATACTCACTACAGTGCGGGAAACTTAGTCTCCCGGGCGGAACAGCGGGACCACGCCCCCAAATCGGGACTGCCCTGCTGGATCCGGGACGGTTGGGAGGTATGCATGATGTGCATACATTCAATATTTGGTGAGTTTTTACCTCAGTATCTGTAAGGCCTCGTGCACACGCTGAGTATTTGGGGAGTTTTTACCTCAGTATCTGTAAGGCCTCGTGTACACGCTGAGTATTTGGTGAGTTTTTACCTCAGTATCTGTAAGGCCTCGTGCACACGCTGAGTATTTGGGGAGTTTTTACCTCAGTATCTGTAAGGCCTCGTGCACACGCTGAGTATTTGGGGAGTTTTTACCTCAGTATCTGTAAGGCCTCGTGCACACGCTGAGTATTTGGTGACTTTTTACCTAAGTATCTGTAAGGCCTCGTGCACACGCTGAGTATTTGGTGACTTTTTCCCTCAGTATCTGTAAGGCCTCGTGCACACGCTGAGTATTTGGTGAGTTTTTACCTCAGTATCTGTAAGGCCTCGTGCACACGCTGAGTATTTGGTGAGTTTTTACCTCAGTATTTGTAAGGCCTCGTGCACACGCTGAGTATTTGGGGAGTTTTTACCTCAGTATCTGTAAGGTCTCGTGCACACGCTGAGTATTTGGTGAGTTTTTACCTCAGTATATGTAAGGCCTCGTGCACACGCTGAGTATTTGGTGAGTTTTTTACCTCAGTATCTGTAAGGCCTCGTGCACACGCTGAGTATTTGGTGACTTTTTCCCTCAGTATCTGTAAGGCCTCGTGCACACGCTGAGTATTTGGTGAGTTTTTACCTCAGTATTTGTAAGGCCTCATGCACACGCTGAGTATTTGGTGAGGTTTTACCTCAGTATTTGTAAGGCCTCATGCACACGCTGAGTATTTGGTGAGGTTTTTACCTCAGTATCTGTAAGGCCTCGTGCACACGCTGAGTATTTGGTGAGGTTTTATCTCAGTATTTGTAAGGTCTCGTGCACACGCTGAGTATTTGGTGAGTTTTTTTCCTCAGTATCTGTAAGGCCTCATGCACACGCTGAGTATTTGGTGAGGTTTTTACCTCAGTATCTGTAAGGCCTCGTGCACACGCTGAGTATTTGGTGAGTTTTTCCCTCAGTATCTGTAAGGCCTCGTGCACACGCTGAGTATTTGGTGAGTTTTTTACCTCAGTATTTGTAAGGCCTCATGCACACGCTGAGTATTTGGGGAGTTTTTACCTCAGTATCTGTAAGGTCTCGTGCACACGCTGAGTATTTGGTGAGTTTTTACCTCAGTATATGTAAGGCCTCGTGCACACGCTGAGTATTTGGTGAGTTTTTACCTCAGTATCTGTAAGGCCTCGTGCACATGCTGAGTATTTGGTGTTTTTTACCTTAGTATCTGTAAGGCCTCGTGCACATGCTGAGTATTTGGTGAGGTTTTTCCTCAGTATCTGTAAGGCCTCGTGTACATGCTGAGTATTTGGTGAGGTTTTACCTCAGTATATGTAAGGCTTCGTGCACACGCTGAGTATTTGATCAGTTTTGACCTCAGTAATTGTAAGGCCTCATGCACACGCTGAGTATTTGGTGAGTTTTTACCTCAGTATCTGTAAGGCCTCGTGCACACGCTGAGTATTTTGGTGAGTTTTTACCTCAGTATCTGTAAGGCCTCGTGCACATGCTGAGTATTTGGTGGGTTTTTACCTCAGTATATGTAAGGCCTCGTGCACACACTGAGTATTTGGTGAGTTGTTACCTCAGTATCTGTAAGGTCTCGTGCACACGCTGAGTATTTGGTGAGTTTTTACCTCAGTATCTGTAAGGCCTCGTGCACACGCTGAGTATTTGGTGAGTTGTTACCTCAGTATTTGTAAGGTCTTGTGCACACGCTGAGTATTTGGTGAGTTTTTACCTCAGTATCTGTAAGGCCTCGTGCACACGCTGAGTATTTGGTGAGGTTTTACCTCAGTATATGTAAGGCCTCGTGCACACGCTGAGTATTTGGTGAGTTTTTACCTCAGTATCTGTAAGGCCTCGTACACACGCTGAGTATTTGGTGAGTTTTTACCTCAGTATTTGTAAGGACTCGTGCACACGCTGAGTATTTGGTGAGGTTTTACCTCAGTATATGTAAGGCCTCGTGCACACGCTGAGTATTTGGTGAGTTTTTACCTCAGTATCTGTAAGGCCTCGTGCACACGCTGAGTATTTGGTGAGTTGTTAACTCAGTATCTGTAAGGCCTCGTGCACACGCTGAGTATTTGGTGAGTTGTTACCTCAGTATTTGTAAGGCCTCGTGCACACGCTGAGTATTTGGTGAGTTATACCTCAGTATCTGTAAGGCCTCGTGCACACGCTGAGTATTTGGTGAGTTTTTACCTCAGTATCTGTAAGGTCTCGTGCACACGCTGAGTATTTGGTGAGTTTTTACCTCAGTATCTGTAAGGTCTCGTGCACACGCTGAGTATTTGGTGAGTTTTTTACCTCAGTATCTGTAAGGCCTCGTGCACACGCTGAGTATTTGGTGAGTTTTTACCTCAGTAGTGTAAGGCCTCGTGCCACACACTGAGTATTTGGTGAGTTTTTACCTCAGTATCTGTAAGGCCTCGTGCACACGCTGAGTATTTGGTGAGTTTTTTACCTCAGTATCTGTAAGGCCTCGTTTCACACGCTGAGTATTTGGTGAGTTTTTACCTCAGTATCTGTAAGGCCTCGTGCACACGCTGAGTATTTGGTGAGTTGTTACCTCAGTATTTGTAAGGTCTTGTGCACACGCTGAGTATTTGGTGAGGTTTTACCTCAGTATCTGTAAGGCCTCGTGCACACGCTGAGTATTTGGTGAGTTTTTACCTCAGTATTTGTAAGGACTCGTGCACACGCTGAGTATTTGGTGAGGTTTTACCTCAGTATCTGTAAGGCCTCGTGCACACGCTGAGTATTTGGTGAGTTTTTACCTCAGTATCTGTAAGGCCTCGTGCACACGCTGAGTATTTGGTGAGTTTTTACCTCAGTATCTGTAAGGCCTCGTGCACACGCTGAGTATTTGGTGAGGTTTTACCTCAGTATATGTAAGGCCTCGTGCACACGCTGAGTATTTGGTGAGTTTTTACCTCAGTATCTGTAAGGCCTCGTACACACGCTGAGTATTTGGTGAGTTTTTACCTCAGTATTTGTAAGGACTCGTGCACACGCTGAGTATTTGGTGAGGTTTTACCTCAGTATATGTAAGGCCTCGTGCACACGCTGAGTATTTGGTGAGTTTTTACCTCAGTATCTGTAAGGCCTCGTGCACACGCTGAGTATTTGGTGAGTTGTTAACTCAGTATCTGTAAGGCCTCGTGCACACGCTGAGTATTTGGTGAGTTGTTACCTCAGTATTTGTAAGGCCTCGTGCACACGCTGAGTATTTGGTGAGTTTTACCTCAGTATCTGTAAGGCCTCGTGCACACGCTGAGTATTTGGTGAGTTTTTACCTCAGTATCTGTAAGGTCTCGTGCACACGCTGAGTATTTGGTGAGTTTTTACCTCAGTATCTGTAAGGTCTCGTGCACACGCTGAGTATTTGGTGAGTTTTTACCTCAGTATCTGTAAGGCCTCGTGCACACGCTGAGTATTTGGTGAGTTTTTACCTCAGTAGTGTAAGGCCTCGTGCCACACACTGAGTATTTGGTGAGTTTTTACCTCAGTATCTGTAAGGCCTCGTGCACACGCTGAGTATTTGGTGAGTTTTTACCTCAGTATCTGTAAGGCCTCGTGCACACGCTGAGTATTTGGTGAGTTTTTACCTCAGTATCTGTAAGGCCTCGTGCACACGCTGAGTATTTGGTGAGTTTTTACCTCAGTATATGTAAGGCCTCGTGCACACGCTGAGTATTTGGTGAGTTTTTACCTCAGTATCTGTAAGGCCTCGTGCACACGCTGAGTATTTGGTGAGTTTTTACCTCAGTATCTGTAAGGCCTCCTGCACACGCTGAGTATTTGGTGAGTTTTTACCTCAGTATATGTAAGGCCTCGTGCACACGCTGACTATTTGGTGAGTTTTTACCTCAGTATCTGTAAGGCCTCTCCGCATGCGCACAAGTACTCTGCCTTTTGTAAACACTGCGGTGATTCCCTGAGTGATCTGGGAACAAACACACATTCAATATGTGTTTGTCTGAGGTCGGGTGGTGGTTAGGGAAAGGGGAATTGAATAGATTTAATGTGTTGGCTATGTTATTTAAGTCCCAGGATTCAAATAGTACCACATTAGGGATACAGTATATGTCTGTAAGACTTACAGTGTCTTTATATAGGAGAGGGGAATTCAAAGGGGTGTAGAGGTAACAACTCCTAACATACTCCAATTGGAGAATATGGGGCATCTATAGCCTGACCAGGGAAGGAATAGAGGACATATATTTCTAACCAAAAAAAACTTAATATAGAGATCATATCATATGTCATATAGTCTATTGTTCATTCCATCTAATTGCTAGGTCGGCATTGTCACTCACCAGTGATAATTCAGGACGGCGCTGTCACTCACCAGTGATTATGCAGGACTGTGCTGTCACTCACCAGTGATTATGCAGGACGGCGCTGTCACTCACCAGTGATTATGCAGGAAGGCGCTGTCACTCACCAGTGATTCTGCAGGACGGTGCTGTAACTCACCAGTGATTATGCAGGACTGTGCTGTCACTCACCAGTGATTATGCAGGACGGCGATGTCACTCATCAATCATTATGCAGGATGGAGATGTCAATCACCAGTGATAATGCAGGACGGCGCTGTCACTCACCAGTGATTATGCAGGACGGTGCTGTCACTCACCAGTGATTATGCAGGACTGTGCTGTCACTCACCAGTGATTATGCAGGACTGTGCTGTCACTCACCAGTGATTATGCAGGACGGCGCTGTCACTCACCAGTGATTATGCAGGACGGTGCTGTAACTCACCAGTGATTATGCAGGACTGTGCTGTCACTCACCAGTGATTATGCAGGACGGCGATGTCACTCATCAATCATTATGCAGGATGGAGATGTCAATCACCAGTGATAATGCAGGACGGCGCTGTCACTCACCAGTGATTATGCAGGACGGTGCTGTCACTCACCAGTGATTATGCAGGACTGTGCTGTCACTCACCAGTGATTATGCAGGACTGTGCTGTCACTCACCAGTGATTATGCAGGACGGCGCTGTCACTCACCAGTGATTATGCAGGACGGCATTGTCAGTCACCAGTGATTATGCAGGACAGCGATGTCACTCACCAGTGATTATGCAGGATGGCGCTGTCACTCACCAGTGATTATACAGGACGGCATTGTCAGTCAGCAGTGATTATGCAGGACGGCGCTGTCACTCACCAGTGATTCTGCAGGACAGCATTGTCAGTCACCAGTGATTATGCAGGGAGGTGCTGTCACTCACCAATCATTATGCAGGATGGCGCTGTCACTCACTAGTGATTATGCAGGATGGTGCTGTCACTCACCAATCATTATGAAGGACGGCGCTGTCACTCACCAATCATTATGCAGGACGGTGCTGTCACTTACCAGTGATTCTGCAGGGCGGCATTGTCACTCACCAGTGATTATGCAGGACAGCGCTGTCACTCACCAATCATTATGCAGGACGGCGCTGTCACTCACCAGTGATTATGCAGGACGGTGCTGTCACTCACCAGTGATTATGCAGGACGGCGCTGTCACTCACCAGTGATTATGCAGGACGGCATTGTCAGTCACCAGTGATTATGCAGGACGGCGATGTCACTTACCAGTGATTATGCAGGACGGCATTGTCAGTCACCAGTGATTATGCAGGACGGCGCTGTCACTCACCAGTGATTCTGCAGGACGGCATTATCAGTCACCAGTGATTATGCAGGAAGGTGCTGTCACTCACCAATCATTATACAGGACGGCGCTGTCACTCACCAGTGTTTCTGCAGGATGGCGCTGTCACTCACCAGTGGTTATGCAGGACGGCATTGTCACTCATCAGTGATTATGCAGGACGGCGCTGTCACTCACCAGTGATTATGTAGGATGGCATTGTCACTCACCAGTGATTATGCAGGCGGCGCTGTCACTCACCAGTGATTATGCAGGACGATGCTGTAACTCGCCAGAGATTATGGATTATGCAGGACAGCGCTGTCACTCATCAGTGATTAAGCAGGATGGCGCTGTCACTCACCAGTGATTATGCAGGACGACATTGTCACTCATCAGTTATTATGCAGGACGGCGCTGTCACTCACCAGTGATTATGCAGGACAGCGCTGTCACTCACCAGTGATTATGCAGGACGGCATTGTCACTCACCAGTGATTATGCAGGACGGCGCTGTCACTCATCAGTGATTATGCAGCACGGTGCTGTCACTCACCAGTGATTATACAGGACGGTGCTGTAACTCGCCAGTGATTATGGATTATGCAGGACAGCGCTGTCACTCACCAGCGATTATGCAGGATGGTGCTGTCACTCACCAGTGTTTATGCAGGGCGGTTCTGTCACTCACCAGTGATTATGCAGGACGGCGCTGTAACTCACCAGTGATTATGCAGGACGGTGCTGTCACTCACCAGTGATTATGGATTATGCAGGACAGCGCTGTAACTCACCATGGATTATGCAGGACAGCGCTGTCACTCACCAGTGATTATGCAGGATGTCACTGTCACTCACCAATGATTATGCAGGACAGTGCTGTAACTCACCAGTGATTCTACAGGACAGCGCTGTCACTCACCAGTGATTATGCAAGACTGCGCTGTCACTCACCAGTGATTATGCAGGACAGTGCTGTCACTCACCAGTGATTATGCAGGACAATGCTGTCACTCACCAGTGATTATGCAGGACAGTGCTGTAATTCACCAGTGATTATGCAGGACGGTGCTGTCACTCACCAGTGATTATGCAGGACAGCGCTGTCACTCACCAGTGATTATGCAGGACAGCGCTGTCACTCACCAGTGATTATGCAGGGCGGTGCTGTATCTTACTAGTGATTATGCAGGATGGCGATGTCACTCACCAGTGATTATGCAGAACGGTGCTGTCATTTACCAGTGATTATGCAGGACGGTGCTGTCATTTACCAGTGATTATGCAGGATGGCGCTTTCACTCACCAGTGATTATGCAGGACAGCGCTGTAACTCACCAGTGATTATGCAGGATGGTGCTGTCACTCACCAGTGATTATGCAAGACGGTGCTGTCACTCACCAGTGATTCTGCAGGAAGGCGCTGTCACTCAGTGGTGATTCTTCAAAATGGAGGCAATGATAAGAACATGAGTGGCCAATTCTGCAGAGTCTATATCCGTTGTATGTCTGTCTGCTCACTGTATACTGTCACTGGGGCTGACACTTTGCGTGGCACTGCAGTTTACCCACTGCTACATGACTGTAAAGCCCTTAGAGGTTAATTCTTCGCCCTGATCCTCTTCCTCGCAGTGGTCAGTTTGTGCAATAAACATATCCTCCCCTTCTCCTCCTGTAGCCACCTCCACCGGGTATATAGGGGGTCGGGTCTTTGGCCATATTGCCTCTCCCCCTGCAGTCTTCTTACCCCAAGTGAAGTTTCCCACCCCTTCTCCCTATGGTTGGAATTCCAGTCACAGCGGTGGAGAGAGTGATTTGAAAGCTATCCTGCGCTGGACGCCCAGTGGCAGACGACTCCTGCACTCACGTGACCTGGCGGATTTGTGCCTTCCTCGAGCTGCGGCCTTTAATTCCTTTATCCACAAAAGAAAGAAAGTGAAAGTAAAAGTTATGAGCAATGTGTTATGTGGATACCTCTCATGAAAGCGTTGAAAAGTTAACTGTTGTGGTGTGTTTCCTGTGCGGCGAAGGGGAAGGAATTCAGGGTGGGTCTGGACAGTCTCTCTGTATTAATCTCATTTCCTTATTGGTGTAATTCTACACTAGTGTCAGAGCTTTCACATCTGAGACTTCACAAATCCAGCAATGGCGACTAAGCGCGGAAACACAGGTAAGAACTGAGACGACTCTTGTGACTGAGTGCACTTAGGGGAATAAAGTTACTGCAACACTGAACACATTAATGGAGGGGAAATTCCTAATGGCTATAACATGGAATGCAGGATTGTCTGTGCAGCTGAGGAATGCATATGGGATAAGTGAACTTAGTAAATACTATACTGAAGACTTAGCGACATCACTGACATCACTGTGAAGAGCCCGGTAACTGCGCCAAAGTGCTCTCAAGCTTACCGGGTCCTACTCTGACACTGTATGTGGACCTGCACAGTAAGGTGATGCCAGTCCTTCATATATATATATAATTCAACTTTTTTGACTGTGTTCCCTTCCCCCGCCCAGTAGCTTCGCCCACACCTCCATCTTGCTGTAGCCCTGGTCCTGGTACAGACCATTACCAGCTGTTTTTTAATTGCAGAACACAGACACATAACCCTCATCCTAGCAATATATACTGCATATAGTGTCAGAGTAGGACCTGGTAAGTTTGAGAGCACTTTGGCGCAGTTACCGGGCTCTTCGCAGTGACGTCAGTGATGAAGTTATGTCTCTCAATTCATTTATTCCAGTGCAGTATTTAGGCTGCCTTCAGACTTGCAGATGCATCTGCAGCGTTTTGCAGATGCATCTGCAAGCATCTGCATGCAGACCGCGGCCCCTATGTTTATAATGGTGCGCACGGCGGTCTGCAGATGCTTGCGGACCGCCGTGCGCACCCATTCACTCCTATATGTGATCTATGCGCAGGCGGATGCCTGCGTACAGCTCACACACTCTTGTCCGCACCAGGGACGCGACATGCTGCGTCCCGGGTGCGGACGCGGGACACCGGAAGGAGCAGATATGGTCAGCATCCGCACCCGAACGCAGCAAACGCTGCCAAACGCAGGCACTATGCGTTCCTATGTTAAACATAGGAACGCAGTGCGCATGCGTTTGAATGCGTATGGGAACGCAGCATAAGCTGCGTTCACATACGCAAATGTGAAGGCAGCCTTACTGAGTTAATTTATCACATATGCATTTCTTAGCTGCACAGACAATCCTGCAATTCATGTTATAGATATTATGCTTTTCCACTCCATAAATGTGTTCAGTGTTGCAGCAACTTTATTCCCCTTAGTGCACACACACATATTTTTTGCTTGCACCTGCACATTAAGGTGATGCCAGTCCTTCATATATATAATTCGACTCCTCTTGTGACTGAGTGTCCATTACTTGTGTGTGATGAGGACGGATTTCTATGTAGGGTCAGACTCTACTAGGTCATTACATAGGAGATGGCGCTGCACTGATTCTCTGCTTTATGTCAGTTCTCTGCAAACTGCCAATAACTGTGCCTGGCCAAACTATTAGAGGAGACAGTAGTATAGCTTGGATATGTAGCCGGGTGATCAGGGCCTGTTTACACCAGACCATTAGGACATCTGCTATGGGGCCCCATGATAGCTATGTACATCCCTGATAGATATCATAATGGTAGACTTCAGTTGTCAGGTCGTGTGTTCACCTAGTGAGGTAGTGCTGCTACCAGAGGCTGCCTTCACACTTGCGTTTCTGTCTGCATGCTTATACCATGCAGATGCAAACGCAATGCAAACGCAGCCCATACTGATGTAAACGCAGCGGAGAATCTCCGCATGCGTTCACATTAGTATGCACCCCTGGCCAGCCAATCAGCTGTCTCATGGGCGGCCAGGAGGAGGAGATCAGCGGTGGATATCTCCTCCTCCCGGCCACAGCTGATCTCCCGCCGCTGTCAGCACGGGAGATTTGAAGAAACAGCTGATATCAGTGCAGGTGCTTCTAATCGCTGCTTCTAATCTCCCGCGCCGACCTCATTTATTCGGTGTCGGCGCGGGAGATTTACATAGCTGTCAGATCAGGTGTATCTTCAAATCTCCTGCACTGACCGGCAGGAGAGCAGCGGCGGCTCTAACTGATCTCCCGGTGGCCGCCAGGAGACATTTCAGTGTGATCCACAGCATTCTCCTGCGCTGTCATGCGGAGGACACTGTGGATCCATTGCTTCCAGTGCATGGTTTGTGCGCTTGCGGACGCTCGCAGATAGAACAAGTGCCCGCCACCGAACAAAAAATGCAACATGCGTTCAGAGTGCCCTCGGAGGGTGCACAAATTGTGCGCATCCAAACACAACCAAACGCAGGCACATGCTTTCCCATGTTAAACATAGGAATGCAGTGCGCAAGACCTTGGCTGCATTCGGTACGCAGCATTCACGAACGTAAGTGTGAAGGCAGCCTAAGACCTTTGTTATCAGGAGGCCACTCTCAAATGCCACTTCAGATACAAAGGAAATCCCTCTAAGCCAATTCATGATATCATGTACCCCTCTAAGCTAATTCATGGTCATGTACCCCTCTAAGCTAATTCATGATATCATGTACCCCTCTAAGTTAATTCATGGTCATGTACCCCTCTAAGCTAATTCATGATATCATGTACCCCTCTAAGCTTACTCATGATGTCATGTACCCCTCTAAGCTAATTCATGGTCATGTACCCTTCTAAGCTAATTCATGATGTCATGTACCCCTCTAAGCTAATTCATGATATCATGTACCCCTCTAAGTTAATTCATGATGTCATGTACCCCTCTAAGCTAATTCATGATGTCATGTACCCCTCTAAGCTAATTCATGATGTCATGTACCCTTCTAAGCTAATTTATGATATGATGTACCCCTCTAAACTAATTCATGATGTCATGTACCCCTCTAAGCTAATTCATGATGTCATGTACCCCTCTAAGCTAATTCATGATGTCATGTACCCCTCTAAGCTAATTCATGATGTCATGTACCCCTCTAAGCTAATTCATGATGTCATGTACCCCTCTAAACTAATTCATGATGTCATGTACCCCTCTAAGCTAATTCATGATGTCATGTACCCCTCTAAGCTAATTTATATCATGTACCCCTCTAAGATAATTCATGATGTCATGTAGGCCCAAATCGTCTAATGTCAATATCATTCACTCTCCTTTTCGTTTCTAACATTCCTTTTTTCTTTATGTCTTTTTGTGGAGTCACTTTTATTTTACATACTGAGCAATTTACTGTATATGGATACACCTAAAATTGGAATGGTTGGTGATATCAACTTCATGTTTGTGACAGACTAACAAAGACCCCACCCCATGCCAAGTAAAGATACAACAGTGAATAATCAATTTTCCAAAAACTTTATTTGGGAGGCATCAACGTAATACCAGCCCAACATTATTTTTAACTTCTTTGGTGGATTATATTTATTGGCCGCAGCAAATGTCCGGTACAAACCCACCTATAATTGTGAGTGAAGAAGGCACTCTACCACTGGCCGCCCAGTGCAGGCTTACCCTCACCAGGTCACTCCTTCCAGCCCTGCGACAACCGAAAATTCCTTAAAGCAGGAAGGGAGGGTGGGCGATAACAGCCCCGGGTGCAGATGTCAGGGAAAAGGTAAGATGGCCCCCAGAGCAGCCCCATATATACCCAAGGGGCGGGAAGAACTACAAAAAGGAGGACACTACTCCATAAGGCTTCACACAGTGATAGGGCGGG
Source organism: Allobates femoralis (assembly GCA_033576535.1). Lineage (NCBI taxonomy): Eukaryota > Metazoa > Chordata > Amphibia > Anura > Aromobatidae > Allobates > Allobates femoralis. The sequence goes on from JARQOC010000004.1 coordinate 8,410,352, forward strand.
GGGAAAGCTTAATTTACTCGGCAGAAACATTAACCGTTTCAGGGGCTTGTGAGTCAGGGGCAGTGGAGATAACGCCGCAGTGCCCCACAGACTAACAAAGACTTCACCCAAACCCCATGCCGAGTAAAGACACAACAAAGAATAATCAATTTTCCAAAAACCTTATTTGGGTGGCATTAACGTAATACCAGCCCAACATTATTTTTAACATCTTTGGTGGATTTTATTAATTGGCTGCAGCAAATGTTAGGCACAAACCCGCCTATAATTGTGAGTGAAGAAGGCACTCTACCACTGGCCGCCCAGTGCAGGCTTGCCCTAACCAGGTCACTCCTTCCATCGCCAAGGAGGAGCGAAGGTCCTGACCTGAGCTGCGACCCCACCCTAACCCAAAAGACCTCAAAGCTTGCTCGATCCCATCTTGCAGACCTGACAAAAATATGTCTAGGCCGATATCATCCAAGTGGACACCATCTTGTAACATTAACCTCCTGGTATCCGTCTCCAGCTGAAATGTGCCTGATAGAAATGCCCCCTTTAAAGACCACAAAGCGCGATATCCGGCTATTCAGGGTTCTCCTAGACCTTTCCAGTGCAGCTCCCTCCTTGGCACCTTGCCATACAACCTGGGGGACAACCTCGGACCAAACTAACCTGAGCTCAGAAAAAAAACTGTAAAATTTGTCTAGGTCCGCTCGAATCAGAGTCAGCAGCTGCGTAAGGCGGTAACCGACAAGGTCGTTGCCCCCAGCATGTATGACAAGCACCACCGGGCCTGACGCCACCCTGGAAATCCAGACACCCTCAGGGAGAACTTGCGACCATGTGAGTCCTCGTATACCCCTCCAATTCACGCTGAAGTCATAGAATTCAAGAGACCGACTGCCAGGCTGCGTTTCCGCTTTTGCAGAGCCCAAAACACGTACGAGTGTGCCAAGATCCAAATACTGGGCCGTGCCTCATCAGAAAAGAAAAAACAATTACCGTATATACTCGTGTATAAGCCGAGTTTTTCAGCCCAAAAATTGGGCTGAAAAGTCCCCCCCTCGGCTTATACAGGGGTCAATACGGTACTTGGTCGCCCCCAAATGCTGGCACTCGCCCCCCCCTCTGTTGTAAGGGCCCCCCCGCTGCTTAACTTACCATCCTCGGTCTTCTGCACCGCCGGTCTTCTGTGCTCCGTCCTCCATGCTCCCGTCTGGCTGCATCCTGGATCCCCGGCCGTCGCACGATGACGTCATCGTTACTGCGACGGCCGGGGATCCAGGATGCAGCCAGACGGGAGCATGGAGGAAGGAGCACAGAAGACCGGCGCGGTGCAGAAGACCGGGGATGGTAAGTTAAGCAGCGGGGGGAGCCTTACAACAGAGGGGGGGGGGGCGAGTGCCAGCGTTTGGGGGCCTGTACACCACTGGGGCTGCTATACACCACTGGGGCTGCTATACACCACTGGGGCTGCTATACACTACTGGGGCTGCTATGTACCACTGGGGCTGCTATGTACCACTGGGGCTGCTATATACCACACCACTGGGGCTGCTGTATACCACTGGGGCTGCTATATACCACTGGGGCTGCTGTATACCACATCACTGGGGCTGCTATATATCACTGGGGCTGCTGTATACCACACCACTGGGGCTGCTGTATACCACTGGGGCTGCTGTATACCACTCCACTGGGACTGCTATATACCACTGGGGCTGCTGTATACCACACCACTGGGGCTGCTATATATCACTGGGGCTGCTATATACCACTGGGGCTGCTGTATACCACACCACTGGGGCTGCTGTATACCACTGGGGCTGCTGTATACCACACCACTGGGGCTTCTGTATACCACTGGGGCTGCTGTATATACTGCTGGGGCCTGTATATACCACTGGGGAGGCTGCTGTATACTACCACTGGGGAGGCCTGTATACCACTGGGGGGCCTGTATACCACACTGCTGGGGGCTGTATACCTGTGCTGGGGTCCACCCTCGGCTTATACACGAGTCAATAGGTTTTCCCAGGTTTTGGGGGCAAAAGTAGGGGGGTCGGCTTATACACGAGTATATACGGTAACCACTGAAACAGAAACTGCAGTCGCATCAACCACCAACTCCATCAAGTCCGTTAAACCAGATCCGGCCTAACATAATGCCTAAAACAATCAGATTTCCACCTTCCCACCTTCCTGATACCCTTGTCAGAAATACCCTCCTGCGAAGCCTCCGTAGCGGCGCCAATCCTAAAAGAATGGGTTCCATATTCAAGCGGGGAGGAACTGATCGTGGACCCGGCTGGGAAAGACAGGTGATGAATGGACCTGAATTCCCTGGGATCCTTCTTAGAAACTAACCCCAAAGGTTCTTAAAAGGAGGGGTCAAAAACGGACCCTCCATCCTACCGAGGGAAACCACCTTTGCCAATTTTTTTTCCAAAACCCGAGGTGACTCTCTGGCCGATTTGAAATTTGGGGCAAACAAACCAGACCTGGAAAACTTAAATGGTATAAAAAATGCAAACGTGAAACCGCTAGCAACGTCGCGGCGGCCTTCTTATTGGGGTACCTGTTTAACCAAGGTGCCATCGCGGTTACGCTCACTGGCATCCTTGGATTCTCCCACTGCTGAGGGTTTTCCTGAACTGACTTTCTGCTGAGATCGGGTATACTTCGGGGCGATATGTGGTCCCCCACAGGTGGAGCATTCGTGTTTATATTTAAAGGAATTCTGGAACCGGCAGTGGCCCTCATTAAACAGCCAACAGCATCCTGCTCGTCGCACTGCCACAGCCCCGGAGGAGGACGCACCTGAGGGAAGGCCGAAGATGAAAAGGGCTGCGCCGATTTTTGGGCGACCATCAAGCGGAGCCAAGTCAGTAGCTTTGACTCCTCAACCTAACTGAGGGTTCAAAGCGAGTCGGCGACGGAAGTCTTCATCATACTTCCACCAGGCCGACCGGCCATGGGATTTATAAGAAGTATAGATGGAATCCATATAAGTAAAGAGTTCAGAGCACCTCTCTGGGTGTTTCTGACCCATCACACTACCCAGCACACAGAATGCTTGTAACCAATTGGTCATTGTTTTAGCCAGCTTCCGCTTCCTTTCATAAGGGCAGTCGGCCGTGCGACGCTCCCGGTCAACCATATTCTGATCGGCAGACTGTAAAGACCACAAATATATATACTCGTTCACCCAAATTTTTTGCATCGTGTCTGAGTCAAGGTGAGTGCCTAATGGCGGAACCCCGCAGAAGAAAGTGTATTTATGCAAATCAAGGCGGGGGGTTCAGGCTTCACCGGCTGCAACGGCAAGGTGTTAAGCCCGCCCTTTCCCGATAACAATCTAGCTAATACCTCCAACACACCCGAATTACGGCCCATCCCACGCCCCCGTACAACTTAACTCACCGCCTTGAAGTGATGTAGCTGTAGCCATCACTCCTTCCCTCTGCTGTATGGGAACTTGTGGGGTGTTGTCATCAATTCGAGATCCCGCCATCCTACTGGCACTGCGCCTGGGAGTCCGGGACCGAGGCCGGGAACGGCGGGAGCCATCTGAAGAGGAAGAAAAACTTCTCCGTGAACGGGATCTTCTGTGACTCCTGTGGAACCTTGATCTACCATGGGATCTGCAGGACCTCAAACGGCTCCTATGGACCTGGACTGGAATCTACCTCTGGACCTATGTGATCCTCCGCTACTCCGGCTAGTGTAGCTTCGTTCCCTGCTGCGGGAAGGTGCTGTGGATCCGGCAGTCCAGCTGCCATGGCTATCACGACTCCCAACGGCCGCAGGTACCGGCACTGCTACCGCTTCATCCCCTGACTGCCTTGACGACACCTGCTGAGACATCGCCGTGTCCAACGGCACCAGCTGCTGCGGGTCCTGGAGGAACCCTGTGGGTGCAGTCTTAGGGCAGGGTAAGAAGGGGTAGGCTGCACTTGCAACAATTCAGTGGCTGAGCTGAGGACCTGCTGGGATAGAGGGGGAGTCAGTAAATGCCCATAGCCTAAACCCTCCCAGCTACCATGCTGCACAAGCTGCCATCACTACCCCCTAAGCTAACATGTGAAGGCCCACACTCACCCTTTCCCTCCCTGGTGGGGGGGTACCTAGAAGCCTGATTGCCTCCCATTGATAACCCTGTGACACCCAAATCTGGAATCCCCACTATGACCTCCTGCTGAGGGATGTTTCTTGCAGCTGGGGCTACTTCAGGCAGGGATCTGCCCCGTGGTGGAATGCTCTGCAGCGCCGCTAAAACCGGACCGGTGTGTATGAGGGGAAATGGGTGGAGCCTCCCTCGGAGCGCTCGCAGCCGCACTGCACATGCTCCGAGAGCAGTTGGCCTCAGGACTCAGGCGCTGCGGCGGGCGGGAAATCCTTCCAGACCTACGCCCGCCGAGCTCCACGCGCGCATCGCTCAGAGGAAACGCCGCTGCTACTAACCAGAGCCACCAACCATGCGGCACCATCCAGTGGGTCCATCAGGTGGCCAGCAGCTGATAACAGCCCCGGGTGCTGATGTCAGGGAAAAGGTAAGATGGCCCCAGCGCAGCCCCATATATACCCAAGGTGCGGGAAAATGTACAAAAAGGAGGGCACTACTCCATAAGGCTTCACAGTGATAGGCCGGGGGGCTTAATTTACTCGGCAGAAACATTAACCGTTTCAGGGGCTTGTGAGTCAGGGGCAGCGGAGATAACGCCGCAGTGCCCCACACACTCGTATATGTGAGAGGGAATACTTTTCCAGATGAGTGGTGACCATGGTGGCCATTTTGAAGTTGGCCATTGTGAATGCAACTTTATTTTTTATCAATGGGAAGAGGGTCATATGACACATCAAACGTATTGAGAATTTCATAAGAAAAACACTCTTGACACACTGATAGCAACACTGCAGAAGGAATGCTGCACAGGCTTCCAGGATCCGCTGTTCCAGATGCTGCACATCTCGTATCTTCACAGCATAGACAATTGCCTTCAGAAGAGGGATGAGGAAAACTTTTTTGTGAATGGTGAAGTTAACACACAAAACCAGCGCTATTGGTCTGACACTAACCCACAGTGGATAGATCCCTCCAAGACTGCTGGGACACAAACATTGATGGTATGGTGCGATATATGGGGTACAAAGATAGTGGGGCCATTCTTCATCAATGGAAACCTCAATGCCGCTGGATATCTGAATCATTTAGCAATTTCAGATATCCAGTGACATTGAGGTTTTTGATGTTAAAGAATGGCCCCACTATCTTTGTATCCCATAACCACACCATGTGTCACATGACCCTCTTCCCATTGAAAAAAATAAAGTTGGATCCAAAATGGCTGACTTTAAAATGGCCTCCATGGTCACCACCCATCTGGAAAGGTTTTCCCACTCACATATACTAATGTGCTACAAAGAGGAAGTTGATGTCACCAACCATTCCCATTTTATTTAGGTGCATCCATATAAATAGCCCACCCTGTATTTTTTTTAACTCTGTTCAACCACTAGGGACTTCTAAAACAATGAGGCAGATGAGCCGCTCAGTAAGATGGTTACTTCCTCCATATTCAGAGCAGAAAATACCTGAAGACTGTTCAGGTCACATAATGAAGTCCAGTACCCTCCCCCTTCTTCCACACCTGAATTCACTTCTTTGAGTATATCTTACAAACCTACACATCTGCTTCAGACATGTCTGCTTTTTTGTCTCATAAAAGTGTCAAAATATGAAATAGACCAGAAATGAACAGGAGTTGACTGGGATAGACTTGAAGGTAATGGGATAGAAAGCAACTGAAAACAATGTGTATAATTCTTTTCACTGTCAATCTTTGCTATGTCTCTTATTTCACTCTTTGTTTTCCTATGTGCTTTTGCCACCCACTTTCACTACCCCATCCCCCCTCCATCATAACTCATCAACATCAGCCCCTCTCTTCATCCCTACCCTATGTTCATGCCATCTTCAGTTACTGAAGAATCACAGCCCATCATATTCCAAAGTTTTGCATAATAATCCGTCTTAAATCCAAAAACTATTTGATCTTTTTGCTGCTGCTCCTGTCAGGTGATCTCTCTCCCAACCCTGGTCCACCCTCCGACAACTTCAATTCCTCTCCCACCTCACATAGAAACCCCACTAACCTCATTAACATTATCTGCACACCTTCATCTCCCTCTTTAATTTTGCTATCTGGAATCCACGGTCTATACGCAACAAGCTTCACTTTGTTCACAATTACATTCTTACCAACTCTCTTAATCTGCTGGCCCTCACAGAAACCTGGATCCAGGATTCAGACACTGATTCCATTTCTGCAAAAACTTCTCCCATTCACCGACACCTGGGAACAGACTTGGTGATGGAGTCGGCCTACTTGTGTCCCCACAATGTACTTTCCAGGTTATCCCTCCAGCCCCATCACTCTTATTTCTTTCTTTTGAGGTCCACACCATTAGGATCTTCCATCCCCTCCTCAGAGTAACAGTTGTATACTGCCCCCAGGGTCACCTACCCAGTTCCTCGATCATTTCTCCATGTGGTTGCCGCACTTCAGGTCCTCAGAAATACCAACCCTTATTCTGGGAGACTTTAACATCCCAATAAACAGCCTCATCTCACCATCTGCATCCCAGCTCCTATCTCTAACCACCTCTCTTGGCCTCTCACAGCTCTCAACCTTTGAAACACACAAAGACGTTAACACCCTTGACTTGGATCTTTTTCCAGCTCTGTTCAACCTCCTCCTTAGATAATTCACCTCTTCCCCTATCTGAACACAACATTCTCTCCTTCACGCTCACAAACCCTCACCCACCCTAACACACTGCTACCTATCACACATTCAGAAATCTACAGGCCATTAACTCTTATACACTCACAGACTCTCTACACTCATAACTGTCCCAATCTCCTTATTCTCCTGTCCCGATCTGGCAGTAAATCACTATAATGACACTTTCAGAAGCACCCTGGACCAAGTAGCACCCCTCACGCACAGAAACTCAAAACAGAATAAAACAACCCTGGCTCACATCTCAAACTCAATTCTTCCAGCGATGATCTAGGAGTGCTGAATGCCTATGGAGGAAAACTCGCTCACCAGAAAGCTTTATCCTTTATAAATTAATGTTGAAAACCTATAACTCTTCAATTCACCTTGCCAAACAGACCTACCTCACCTCCCTGATATCCTCACTATCCAACAATCCAAAAAAAAAATCTTTGACACCTTTCACTCTCTCCTCAGTCCTAAAGTTCAGGGCCTCATCACGGAGTGTGCTGATGATCTGGCTTCTTACTTTATGTAGAAAATTGACAACATCGGCCAGGAAATCAGCTACCAGACTAAAAGCGCTGCAACTCCCATTCTTCCCACATTTCCTCCAGCTCACTCTGCACATTTGACCCAGTCACAGAAGAAGAATTCTCCAGGCTCCTCTCTTCCTCTCGTCCCACTACATGTACCACTGACCCCATTTCCTCACACCTACTCCAGTCCCTCTCTCCAGTCATCACTACTCACCTAACCAATATCTTCAATCTCTCCCTCTCTTCTGGCATCTTCCCCTCCTACTTCAAACACTATCATTACTCCATTATTAAAGAAATCTTCTCTTGACCCATGCTGCACAAATAACTTTAGATCAGTCTCCAATCTCCCCTTCATCTCTAAACTCTTGGAGAGCCAGGTCTACACCCACCTAACCTGTTACCTCTCCACTCACTCTCTTCAAGATCCATTACAGTCTGGTTTCCGCCCCTTACACTCTACAGAAACTGCCCTCATCAAAGTGACCAATGACCTCCTGATGGCAAAACGTAATGGTGACGACTCTCTGCTTATTCTTCTCGAGCTCTCTGCAGCTTTTTACACAGTCGACCACCATCTTCTACTCTCCATGCTGCACTCCATCAGCATAAAGGACATTGCTCTCTCCTGGTTCTCATCCTATCTTTCTGACCGCTCAGTGTACCATTCACTGGCTCCACTGCCTCTCCTCTTCCTCTCACTATTGGGGTCCCTCGGGGTTCAGTCCTTGACCCTCTTCTCTTCTTTCTCTACACGGCCCTGACTGGACACACCATTAACAGATTTGGCTTCCAGTACCATCTCTATGCTGATGACACACAACTATACACTTCAGCCCCTGACCTTACCCCTTGTGAGGTAGCGACGTTGGTTGGCACGACGGGAGGCAGTGACCCAGGCATTTGTTCACACAACACACAGATCAGGAATTTACAGACCTCCAGGTTCTGGGAGCAGACGGTATAACCCTGTACATCCAACACACAGACTGGTATGCTTTGTACCTCTGCCAGGCTCTGTCCTGGCCGGGTCCACTGACAAGGGCCCAATCCTCACGGCTAGGCTGTGTTTACTCAGCTCACAACCTTTCTTTCCTCACGGTCCACTCATTAGCTTCATGAACGTCCACTCTGAGAGAGCTCCCAGGCTGTGTTAAAACTTCACACAGCCCTCCACACACCAGCTCCTGCTGTTCTGACACTTCTTTCCCTTCCTAGCCTCTGCAGGTGGAAATCAGTGTGAAATCAGCACTTTACTCAGATCTAACTGTTGTTAACCCTGTGAGTGCTGCCACAGAGCAAAAGATACAATCCCCCATGTGCTGTATACCAGCCATGGGGCACATGCCGGTCACATCACCACACCCTGCGGCTTTAAAGAACACCAATGACTGTGTCTAGCTGCAGTTTCCAACATTTGTCCACTCTCTATTTGAAACTCAACCTTTCCAAAACTGAACTTCTCCTGCTCCTGCCCTCCACTAACCTCCTTAAATCCGAAGTCTCCCTCTGTGTGTGGCACCACATTAAGGCCCCATTCCCACACTGCTTTTTTTGCTGCATATTTTTAAGCACAAGCTCATCACAAACCAGGAGTGGGTGACTAAACATATAAGTGGAGCACTTGTGTCACGTCCTACTGACGGACCCCACACGTGGACCCACTGGACCGCGTAGTGCGGATGCTGATACCGGGATGATAGAGAGACGGACCAGTACAGTAGAGTCAACAGATTTATTGAAGAACACAAGAACCCACGCCCCAGGGGAGGGCCACACGGCCACAGCACCGGAACACCACCGAAGGAAGCCCCGGAGCGCTTGATCCCTATACAGGGATACCGCCGGTACCAACCTCGGAAGGACCAATAAAGCGGACACGGGTGTTAAACCGACCCAAGGCAACGTGGAAACAACACAGCAACCGGGTATAAGATAGGACACGGAAACCGGAAACACGGAGAATCCAGAGCAGGACCTGAGTCAGTAATTCCAGCTTGGAAGAGATCCAGGTAGTAGGCCCAGAACACGGGAGTCAGCAAGGAGCCGGCAGGGAGGAGATCTGCAGGAAGGAACACACAGACATCAGATATCATGCAAAACAAGGAACAACCTGACCAGACCAGGATTAGCAACTTCACAAGGTAGAAATTGCCCTGGCAAAGACAGACAGGAAACAGGAGGTTTATATTACAGCAGGGCACTCCTGATTGGCAGGACACAGAGGCTTGGTGATTGGCTGAGGGGAGGAGGATGATCCCTGCAGCCTCTCCAGCATTCACTGATTTGGAGATGGAGTTTCATGCGCTCAAGCAGTAGCCTCGGAAGTGAGGAGCTGAGCGGCGCTATTCCAGCAGAGGGCGCTGGAACCCTGCGGCAGACCCCCGAGTGGTTACAGTACCCCCCCCTCTACGCCACCCCCCCAGACGGAAACCGGTCAGGAACCTGCGCAGAAGGCTCGGGGCATTGACGTCCGCCTCCATGGTCCCGAGGGCTCCGGCAAGGGCAGAAGGGGCCCGAGGGCAGTTGCTTGGGCGTCTTGCGTGGAGCACAGGAGGAACAGGTGGAGACATAGTCGGAGACGTCCCGACGCATCCGCGGCCACCAGTAGTACCGACCAATCAAGTGTATGGTCTTCGCCACCCCCGCATGGCCTGCAATCCTGGATGAATGGCCCCAGCGAAGGACGTACCTCCAATCAGCCTCGGGTACCAGCGTCTTACCTGGTAGGGACCGACGGAGAGGTGCCGCCATGCAGGTGGTGGACGGATCGATGATGGAGCATGGCTCCTCCTCTCGACATTCGGACGTTGCTTGAGTTTCGGCAGGGTTCAATGGGTAGACACGGCCCTTCGGGAGTGGAGCCCCCGGCACCAGATCAACGGGATAAACATAGGGTCCGTGCGGAGGTCCTGTCTTGGCCTCCTTCTGGTCGAGGACGTCGGCAGACGACCATCAGGCCGAGGGCTGCCCGGGCAGCGCTGCCAGGGAAGGTGGCAGCCGGAGGGGAGAAACGGGAAGAAGGCATCGGCTATGGCACGCCTGCCCCCACCGCAGGACCTCACCTGTTCGCCATTCCAGTACTGGTTCATGAATGCGGAGCCATGGAAGACCGAGCAGAAACGGAGGAGACAGGACCGGCAGGACATAGAAGGCGAGGCGCTCAGTGTGACGAGGACCGACTTGTATTTCCACCTCTCCGGTGACACCCGTCACAGCGTCTTGTAAGGGCCTCCCATCGATCGAGGTGATGACGTGGGGATGCTGCAGGGGGTATACGGGAATCCCGTAGCATTGTGCCGCTTCCAGTTGCACAAAGTTACCTGCGGACCCGGAATTCAGGCAAGCCACCTCCGGATGGCGTTTGTCTCCGACCTTAACCTGGATAGCAATGGTGAGAGGTGGAAAGGACTCGCTCTCCGTTAAGTTGGCCTCTCTTACCTGCCCTAGATGGAGGTTCTCTGGCCGCTTGGGACATTGGCGGCGAAAGTGGCCAGATCCTCCACAAGAAAGGCACAGGCCCTGTGTGATCCTCTCCTCCCTCCTCTGGATCCGGAGCTGGACACGATCCACCTCCATGGCCTCGTGACCTACCAGAGGTGCCGCGGGTTCCGGAAGGAAGGGTCCACTCTCCTGCGTCCTCTCCTGCGTTCTCTCCTGGTACCGCTCCTGAAGACGACGGTCAATTCGGATAGCGAGGGTGATGTACTCCTCCAGGGAGCTGGGCAGGTCCTGAACCGTTAGTTCGTCCTTGATACGGCTTGACAACCCCCGGCGGAAGACACCAACCAAGGGCTCATCCGCCCAGCGGAGCTCGGCAGCCAGAGTACGGAAACGGATGGCATACTGCCCAACAGACTGGTTACCTTGTCGCAGGTTTAAGAGCGCCTCGGTGGCGGAGGCCACCCGTCATGGCTCATCAAAGCCCTTATGAAAGGTGTCCAGGAACGCCCGCAGGTCGGAAACGATGGGATCCTCTCTCTCCAACAACGGGTTGAACCATGCCAGTGCCTCTCCTTCGAGGTGCAAAGCCAGAAACGCCACTTTCGCCTCATCCGTCGGGTATTGGTGAGGTAATAACCGGAAGTGGAGCTGGCACTGGTTAATAAACCCCCGACATGCTTTAGAATCCCCAGTGTACCTGGTGGGCTGGCACAGCCGTGGTGAAGACACAGCTCCAGCCGGAGCTCCAGGTGGCAGCACGGGGACGGAACCTGGGCTTCCTGTTGTGCTCTGTAGGCTGGTAAGCCGATCATCCATGGAGGACATATGGGATGACATCCGAATCTGTCTCTCTCTCAGATGGTCCAATTCCTGGTGGAGACTCAGCACCTGGGAAGAGAGAGTGGGATCAATGGTAGAGGGCGCCCCCAAGCGGGCCTCTAGAGACTGGATAAACGCCACAACCTGGTCGTGACTCTGGCGGAGTGCGGCTAGCTCTCTTTGGGCATCAAACCTGGTATCAGCGGGGTCCATGGCCAGGGCAAGATCTGTCACGTCCTACTGATGGACCCCACACGTGGACCCACTGGACCGCGTAGTGCGGATGCTGATACCGGGATGATAGAGAGATGGACCAGTACAGTAGAGTCAACAGATTTATTGAAGAACACAAGAACCCACGCCCCAGGGGAGGGCCACACGGCCACAGCACCGGAACACCACCAAAGGAGGCCCCGGAGCGCTTGATCCCTATACAGGGATACCGCCGGTACCAACCTCGGAAGGACCAATAAAGCGGACACGGGTGTTAAACCGACCCAAGGCAACGTGGAAACAACACAGCAACCGGGTATAAGATAGGACATGGAGAACCGGAAACACGGAGAATCCGGAGCAGGACCTGAGTCAGTAATTCCAGCTTGGAAGAGATCCAGGTAGTAGGCCCAGAACATGGGAGTCAGCAAGGAGCCGGCAGGGAGGAGATCTGCAGGAAGGAACACACAGAAATCAGATATCATGCAAAACAAGGAACAACCTGACCAGACCAGGATTAGCAACTTCACAAGGTAGAAATTGCCCTGGCAAAGACAGACAGGAAACAGGAGGTTTATATTACAGCAGGGCACTCCTGATTGGCAGGACACAGAGGCTTGGTGATTGGCTGAGGGGCGGAGCATGATCCCTGCAGCCTCTCCAGCATTCACTGATTTGGAGATGGAGTTTCATGCGCTCAAGCAGTAGCCTCGGAAGTGAGGAGCTGAGCGGCGCTATTCCAGCAGAGGGCGCTGGAACCCTGCGGCAGACCCTCGAGTGGTTACAACTTGTTTCTATTAGACCTTTCCTCTGAGTGTGCCACTCCCAGTTTTGAATGTTCCACTCCTGGCTTTTTTTAAGCTTGTGCGTAAAAATAAGCAGCAAAAAAAGTAGAGTGTGAATTGGGCCTAACACCTAGGCAGCAGGCTTGCTGTTTGGGTGTTATGTTTGACACCGATCTCTCATTCACCTCACATATACAATCTCTCTTCTGCTGTTGTCACTTGCACCTGAAGAACATCTCTAGAGTCCACCCGTTTCTCACCATTGAAACAACAAAACCCTCACCGTGGCCCTAATGCATTCCCGCCTTGACTAGTGCAATTCTCTATTAATCAGCCTCCCCCTCTCTAGAATTTCCCCTCTCCAGTCCATCCTTAACGCAGCAGCCAGGATCACGCATCTATTTGCCATCACTGCACTGGCTGCCCATACTCTACAGGATCCAATTCAAGCTGCTTGTTCTCACCCACAAAGCTCTTCACAAAGCAGCACCCCCTGCATCTCCTCCCTCATCTCTGTCTATCACCCCACCCGTTTTCTACGTTCTACAAATGACCTTTGACTAACATCTGCACTAATCCGAACCTCCCACTCCCGGCTCCAAGACTTCTCCTGAGCTGCACCAATTCTCTGGAATGCTCTACCCAAGAAATCAGGACAATCCACAACTTGCATAGCTTCAGACACTCCCTAAAAACACATCTTTTTAAGGCGGTCTATCATGCTCCCAAATAGAAGTCCTTTATACTGTATGTAGCCCATTCACTATCTCTCTGGACATAACTCATCTTCAAACCACCAAACAGAAAAGCTCTACAGAGATGTCTGGTGACCATTCATGTAACTTTATTTCTATCCCACACTCCCTCAAGAGGCGTGGACCATCACTGTAATGAGCCCCTGTACTTTGTGTAACACCAATGCCGATTGTAAGCTCTTTTGAGCAGGGCCATCTTTATTTTTGTTTTAATTATTGTATTGTACTTTTTACACTGCTTCTATGCTTATTGTATTGCATCTAATGTACTGTAATTTACATTGTTTCTATGCTTTAATTATTGTACTTTTTACATTGATTCTCTACTTTAATTAGTTACTGTAATATATTTTATTGTAACCTATGACCGTTTGTATACGAACCACTGTATTGTAAAGCGCTGTGGAATATGTTGGTGATATATAAATGAAGAATATTATTATTATTATAATTATTATTATTATATTTTGTTTTCTTTTGAATAAACCTGATATTCCTACTAATCCTCTTTCTCAATTAGCAGTGACATTTTTTCTTTTATCTACATAAAATGTTGTGTGTCTAATGCAAGTTTTAGGCAATTTCATTCTTGTATCGTCTCCATTTCCTAGATGATTATGAGACCCAGGAGTTTCTTCAGCACCTTTGTCAGTATGAAGACCGTGCACTGAGGATGATGTATGAGTATTTCCAGGATGATCTGCTCCACATTGTAGAGAACTTAAACCCTCAATTACTTCTGACTGAGCTGAATTCTCGGAATGTCCTTGATGATATTCAGGTGAGAGGAACCTGGCCAGTGCTGTATACAAGTGTCCCCGTGTTATAGGAGCAGGTTACTCCATGTCTCCATCCTGATGATCAGGTGAGAGGAGAGCGGCCAGTGCTGTATACAAGTGTCCCCTGTGTTATAGGAGCAGGTTACTCCATGTCTCCATCCTGATGATCAGGTGAGAGGAGAGCGGCCGGTGCTGTATACAAGTGTCCCCGTGTTATAGGAGCAGGTTACTCCATGTCTCCATCCTGATGATCAGGTGAGAGGAGAGCGGCCAGTGCTGTATACAAGTGTCCCCTGTGTTATAGGAGCAGATTACTCCATGTCTCCATCCTGATGATCAGGTGAGAGGAGAGCGGCCGGTGCTGTATACAAGTGTCCCCCATGTTATAGGAGCAGGTTACTCCATGTCTCCATCCTGATGATCAGGTGAGAGGAGAGCGGCCAGTGCTGTATACAAGTGTCCCCTGTGTTATAGGAGCAGGTTACTCCATGTCTCCATCCTGATGATCAGGTGAGAGGAGAGCGGCCGGTGCTGTATACAAGTGTCCCCGTGTTATAGGAGCAGGTTACTCCATGTCTCCATCCTGATGTCAGGTGAGAGGAGAGCGGCCGGTGCTATATACAAGTGTCCCCGTGTTATAGGAGCAGGTTACTCCATGTCTCCATCCTGATGATCAGGTGAGAGGAGAGCGGCCAGTGCTCTATACAAGTGTCCCCGTGTTATAGGAATAGGTTACTCCATGTCTCCATCCTGATGATCAGGTGAGAGGAGAGCGGCTGGTGCTGTATACAAGTGTCCCCCGTGTTATAGGAGCAGTTACTCCATGTCTCCATCCTGATGATCAGGTGAGAGGAGAGCGGCCAGTGCTGTATACAAGTGTCCCCGTGTTATAGGAGCAGGTTACTCCATGTCTCCATCCTGATGATCAGGTAAGAGGAGAGCAGCCGGTGCTGTATACAAGTGTCCCCCGTGTTATAGGAGCAGGTTACTCCATGTCTCCATCCTGATGATCAGGTGAGAGGAGAGCAGCCGGTGCTGTATACAAGTGTCCCCCGTGTTATAGGAGCAGGTTACTCCATGTCTCCATCCTGATGATCAGGTGGGAGGAGAGCGACCGGTGCTGTATATAAGTGTCCCCGTGTTATAGGAGCAGGTTACTCTATGTCTCCATCCTGATGATCAGGTGAGAGGAGAGCGGCCGGTGCTGTATACAAGTGTCCCCCGTGTTATAGGAGCAGGTTACTCCATGTCTCCATCCTGATGATCAGGTGGAGGAGAGCGGTCGGTGCTGTATACAAGTGTCCCCGTGTTATAGGAGCAGGTTACTCCATGTCTCCATCCTGATGATCAGGTGAGAGGAGAGCGGCCGGTGCTGTATACAAGTGTCCCCGTGTTATAGGAGCAGGTTACTCCATGTCTCCATCCTGATGATCAGGTGAGAGGAGAGCGGCCGGTGCTGTATACAAGTGTCCCCCGTGTTATAGGAGAAGGTTACTCCATGTCTCCATCCTGATGATCAGGTGAGAGGAGAGCGGGCGGTGCAGTATACAAGTGACCCACATGTTATAGGAGCAGGTTACTCCATGTCTCCATCCTGATGATCAGGTGAGAGGAGGGCAGCCGGTGCTGTATACAAGTGTCCCCTGTGTTATAGGAGCAGGTTACTCCATGTCTCCATCCTGATGATCAGGTGAGAGGAGAGCGGCCAGTGCTGTATACAAGTGTCCCCTGTGTTATAGGAGCAGGTTACTCCATGTCTCCATCCTGATGTCAGGTGAGAGGAGAGCGGCCGGTGCTATATACAAGTGTCCCCCGTGTTATAGGAGCAGGTTACTCCATGTCTCCATCCTGATGATCAGGTGAGAGGAGAGCGGCCAGTGCTTATACAAGTGTCCCCGTGTTATAGGAATAGGTTACTCCATGTCTCCATCCTGATGATCAGGTGAGAGGAGAGCGGCTGGTGCTGTATACAAGTGTCCCCCGTGTTATAGGAGCAGGTTACTCCATGTCTCCATCCTGATGATCAGGTAAGAGGAGAGCAGCCGGTGCTGTATACAAGTGTCCCCCGTGTTATAGGAGCAGGTTACTCCATGTCTCCATCCTGATGATCAGGTGGGAGGAGAGCGACCGGTGCTGTATATAAGTGTCCCCGTGTTATAGGAGCAGGTTACTCTATGTCTCCATCCTGATGATCAGGTGAGAGGAGAGCGGCCGGTGCTGTATACAAGTGTCCCCCGTGTTATAGGAGCAGGTTACTCCATGTCTCCATCCTGATGATCAGGTAAGAGGAGAGCGGCCGGTGCTGTATACAAGTGTCCCCCGTGTTATAGGAGCAGGTTACTCCATGTCTCCATCCTGATGATCAGGAGGAGAGCGGCCGGTGCTTGTATACAAGTGTCCCCGTGTTATAGGAGCAGGTTACTCATGTCTCCATCCTGATGATCAGGTGAGAGGAGAGCGGCCGTGCTGTATACAAGTGTCCCCCGTGTTATAGGAGCAGGTTACTCCATGTCTCCATCCTGATGATCAGGTGGAGGAGAGCGGCCGGTGCTGTATACAAGTGTCCCCTGTGTTATAGGAGCAGGTTACTCCATGTCTCCATCCTGATGATCAGTAGAGGAGAGCGGCCGGTGCTGTATACAGTGTCCCCGTGTTATAGGAGCAGTTACCCATGTTCCATCCTGTGATCAGGTGAGAGGAACGGCGTGCTGTAACAAGTGTCCCCTTGTTATAGGAGCAGGTTACTCCATGTCTCCATCCTGATGATCAGGTGAGAGGAGAGCGGCCGGTGCTGTATACAATGTCCCCGTGTTATAGGAGCAGGTTACTCCATGTCTCCATCCTGTGATCAGGTGAGAGGAGAGCGGCGTGCTGTATACAGTGTCCCCGTGTATAGGAGAGGTTACTCCATGTCTCCATCCTGATGATCAGTGAGAGAAGCGGCCGTGCTGTAACAATGTCCCGTGTTATAGAGCAGGTTACCCATGTCTCCATCCATGTCAGTGAGAGGAGAGCGGCCGGTGCTGTATACAAGTGTCCCCGTTTAAGGACAGTTACTCCATGTCTCCATCCTGATGATCAGGTGAAGGAGAGCGGCCGGTGCTGTATACAAGTGTCCCCGTGTATAGAGCAGGTTATCCATGTCTCATCCGATGATCAGTGAGAGGAGAGCGGCCGGTGCTGTATACAAGTGTCCCCCGTGTTATAGAGCAGTTACTCCATTCTCCATCCTGATGATCAGGTGAGAGGAAAGCGGCCGGTGCTGTATACAAGTGTCCCCTGTTAAGGAGCAGTTACTCCATGTCTCCATCCTGATGATCAGGTGAGAGGAAGCGGCCGTGCTGTATACAATGTCCCGTGTTATAGGAGCAGGTTACTCCATGTCTCCATCCTGATGATCAGTGAGAGGAGAGCGCGTGCTGTATACAAGTGTCCCCGTGTTATAGGAGCAGGTTACTCCATGTCTCCATCCTGATGATCAGTGAGAGGAGAGCGGCCGTGCTGTATACAATGTCCCGTTTGGACAGGTTACTCCATGTCCCATCCTGATGATCAGGTGGAGGAGAGCGCCGTGCTGTATACAATGTCCCCGTGTTATAGGAGCAGGTACCAGTCTCATCCTGATATCAGGTGGAGAGAGCGGCCGGTGCTGTATACAAGTGTCCCGGTTATAGGACAGTTCTCCATGTCTCCATCCTGATGATCGTGAGAGGAAGGGCGGTGCTGTATACATGTCCCGTGTTATAGGAGCAGGTTACTCCATGTCTCCATCCTGATGATCAGGTGAGAGAGAGCGGCCGGTGCTGTATAAAGTGTCCCCGTGTTATAGGAGCAGTTACTCCATGTCTCCATCCTGATGATCAGTTGAGAGGAAGCGGCCGGTGCTGTATACAAGTGTCCCGTTATAGGAGCAGGTTACTCCATTCTCCATCCTGAGATCAGGTGAGAGAGAGCGGCGTGCTGTATACAAGTTCCCCGTGTATAGGAGAGTACTCCTGTCTCCATCCGATGATCGGTGAAGGAGCGGCCTCTGTATACAAGGTCTATAGGAGAGTTACTCCTTCCCTCCGAGATATGAAGGAAGCGCCGTGCTGTAACAAGTGCCCGTTTATAGAGCAGTTACCCATGTCTCCATTAGATCAGGTAGAGAACCGATGATCAGGTGAGAGGAGAGCGCCGGTGCTGTATACAAGTGTCCCCGTGTTATAGGAGCAGTTACTCCATGTCTCCATCCTGATGATCAGGTGAGAGGAGAGCGGCCGTGCTGTATACAAGTGTCCCCGTGTTATAGGAGCAGGTTACTCCATGTCTCCATCCTGATGATCAGGTGAGAGGAGAGCGGCCGGTGCTGTATACAAGTGTCCCCCGTGTTATAGGAGCAGGTTACTCCATGTCTCCATCCTGATGATCAGGTGAGAGGAGAGCGGCCGGTGCTGTATACAAGTGTCCCCTGTTTATAGGACAGGTTACTCCATGTCTCCATCCTGATGATCAGGTGAGAGGAGAGCGGCCGTGCTGTATACAAGTGTCCCCCGTGTTATAGGAGCAGGTTACTCCATGTCTCCATCCTGATGATCAGGTGAGAGGAGAGCGGCCGGTGCTGTATACAAGTGTCCCCGTGTTATAGGAGCAGGTTACTCCATGTCTCCATCCTGATGATCAGTGAGAGGAGAGCGGCCGGTGCTGTATACAAGTGTCCCCGTGTTATAGGAGCAGGTTACTCCATGTCTCCATCCTGATGATCAGGTGAGAGGAGAGCGGCCGTGCTGTATACAAGTGTCCCCGTGTTATAGGAGCAGGTTACTCCATGTCTCCATCCTGATGATCAGGTGAGAGGAGAGCGGCCGGTGCTGTATACAAGTGTCCCCCGTGTTATAGGAGCAGGTTACTCCATGTCTCCATCCTGATGATCAGGTGAGAGGAGAGCGGCCGGTGCTGTATACAAGTGTCCCCTGTGTTATAGGAGCAGGTTACTCCATGTCTCCATCCTGATGATCAGGTGAGAGAAGAGCGGCCGGTGCTGTATACAAGTGTCCCCCGTGTTATAGGAGCAGGTTACTCCATGTCTCCATCCTGATGATCAGGTGAGAGGAGAACGGCCGGTGCTGTATACAAGTGTCCCCGTGTTATAGGAGCAGGTTACTCCATGTCTCCATCCTGATGATCAGGTGAGAGGAGAGCGGCCGGTGCTGTATACAAGTGTCCCCCGTGTTATAGGAGCAGGTTACTCCATGTCTCCATCCTGATGATGAGGTGAGAGGAGAGCGGCCGGTGCTGTACACAAGTGTCCCCCGTGTTATAGGAGCAGGTTACTCCATGTCTCCATCCTGATGATCAGGTGAGAGGAGAGCGGCCGGTGCTGTATAAAAGTGTCCCCCGTGTTATAGGAGCAGGTTACTCCATGTCTCCATCCTGATGATCAGGTGAGAGGAGAACGGCCGGTGCTGTATACAAGTGTCCCCGTGTTATAGGACTATCCTGTAGATTTATCACTTTATAGAGAAGCTCAACATGAAATAACTGTATTTAGGGCTCTTTCACATCAGCGTTTTACGCTGATCGCGGTAGTTGCGGTGGAAAAAAATGCAACTGCCGCGATTACTGCATAACGACTGCACTTGCGGTTCACTTGCAGCAAGCCCCATGCATTGTCTATGGGGCTTGCGGCAGGTGCGGCAACTGTGATATAGTTGCGGTTTCGCCAATTGCGGCCGCGAAAAAAACGCGGTCAGCTGTGGTTTTCCCGCGGGCGCATCTGCCGCAAGCGCTGAAACCACACTTGTCGCACCTGCCCCACACTTACCGCAAGCCCCAGAGACATTGCATAGGGCTTGCTTCAAGTGTGATGCGGTAATCGTGGCGGTTGCGGTTTTTTCACCGCAACTGCCACGATCAGCGCAAACCGCTGATCTGAAAGCAGCCTTAACCCTTCTTTACTCTGTTTCTTCATGTGGGATCTTTCTTGTGTTCCAGAAATACCAGAGTCTAGAGAATGATAGAAAAACATTTGCCCAGATTTTACTCCAGGATATTAATGATAGAGGAAGAGAAGCCGTGATCGGATTGTGGGTCAGTCTCTTTGTGCTACACAGAAGTCATTATTCCCCCAGCCTGGACGCTGTACTGGACGAGCTCCGACACAGAGGTAACATTGTGTATGACGGGTCAGCCATGTTATTATATCTTACATTTTCCATAATAGTCTGTATGCATCTGATGAATTTTCTGACTGCTCTCTAAGCCGAAAAAAAGTGTCTATATTTACCGTTGGTCACCGAAACAGTCACGTGATATACCCTACATTAATAAATACACATTATACACTGGTGAATAAAATTAGAGAACAACACACAATTTCCTTAATGCTAAGGTCAGTGTGTTGTAAAATAGTGTAATGGGTAAAATAGCCGTGTTTTAAGCTTATTTCATACATTGAAAATATTCTAAAGCTCAGAATAAAAATGTAAATGATATTAATGACCAGAAATGACGTTGTAGCTGTGCGTCATACTATGAGGAGGAGGTGGGACTTTCAAAATATGGGGTGCACAGGAGAAGAAATGATGACACCCAGTGGGACATAACAAGAGCAGGGAGGGGGTTGAGAATGGAGACCCGAAGACTGCTTATGTTAGTCTACACAGTAGCCTGGATGCCTCATTACCATAGGAAAATGTAATTTACTAAATTGTTTTTCTCAAGCATTACCGTATATTGCAGTTTTAGCTCAGACAGGGACGGTTAGGAATTTGCTAGCAAGGTGCAGGGACAATTAGTGGTAGGTTAGGAGGTAAATATGAGTGTGGCACCCTGCCCTTACAGGTAGCCACAGAACCACCTTGCGCATGGAGGGATTTCCACAGTAGGTACCCACACACACACAACACCTTCCACCACAGCCCTGTAGGGGGGGCTCCACCAGCTGCCTTTTATCAAGATCCCCTATAAATACTGGTGCTGGGGGAGGAGTTAGGCAGTGCAGTACTGTGGAGAGTCCAGTACAGAGCAGTACTGAGAGAGACGCCCTGGTAACGGAGCCGCGCTAGGTCCGAACCAGTGGACAGCATTAGCCAAAGTGAGGGTCGTAGGCAAGGCGAGAGACAGATCGAGGAGCAGACTGGGGCAGAGAAGCCATACCAGTTCACCCCAGGAAGCAACCCGGACACCGGAGTCCGAGTCTGCAGAAAACACCAGTTCACCGAGGAGACTCCAGTCTCCCGGACACCTGTAGCGCAACCAACATGAGGGCCAGGAGCCGCAGGAGAAGTAATAGTAGTAGTCCACAAAAGGTTCTCAACACCACAATACGGGTGAGAGAGACGCAGAGGAGGCCAAGCCTAGTTCCTTACAGGTAAGGGGCTTCACCACGGGGAAAGAGACAAGGAAGCCTTACAACCCACTCACTGTGGAAATCCCGAAGTGCTTCCCGACCACCTGGAGTATAACCTGGACAGTGCCTGCCATAACATCAGTAAAGGTACGGAAACAGCTCCTAGCGTGTGTGTCAGTCATTTCAGCTCGGAGCCCATAAAGCCCAGAGGCTGTAGAAGCAGCCCGGTTCCACAGCCACCTCCCTGTGCAAACCCCATCACCGCATCGCTGCCCTGGGGACCCTGCTCCGCTTGCAGGGAGTGACGACATCTGGCTGCCTACCCACCGTCCCAAGATGTCTGCCGGCAGCACTAATGCCTTCACCAGAGTCCGCAAGTGGCATCACGAGACTTTGTTTTTATTTTTATCCCCCATTTTTAAGTGACCACCAGGGCCACGAGCCTGGGCAGGCCACCCGTGATATCCCCTTACAGTAACCGCCTGGGTACTGAGTCCCCACCGCCTTGGGGCGAATCATGAGTTGACAGGTTCTCTTTATTGATAGATCCACCACCAGATATGCCAGCTCTGGAGGATGTTATCTTCCTCACCAATTCACCACAGGGCAGATGGTGCTTCAGCACCACAACTGGATCAGCCCACACAGGACATATGTCGCCTGGAGCTCCACTATGCTACCCTCATGGTCAGGGTTCAGAGGAAATCCTAAAGAGGTCATAGTCAGGAGGTGATCAATTTCCCATGCCAGCTGGGAGCAGCAGATGTCACACTCAGGAGGATCTTGCAGCATGCCTGGCGTTATTACACCTGCAACTGGTGCTGCAGCTGCTGGATTGCCAAATGCAGGACCAGGAGCATGATGAGGAAGCTAAGGAGCATCAGGAAGAACAGAGGGTAGTAGACGCAGAAGGCCCTGTTTCCCAGCCTTATGTAGAACCCCCGAAAGAAGCCTTCAACTGCGAGAATGCCATTTGGGGACCCCTACCCCATCCATACAACTATCTGATATGGCATGAACCACCTTGATCTGTCTCCTTTTTTGAGATTTGGCGCACGGATGCCATTGCCCAATAGTGGTTGCATGGAATTTAAGGCCAATGACTTTGACAAAAGTACCCAAGACCAGGTTGTGGTATTTATCCAGCAGAGGGGGTTTGGCTTCATAACCGAAGTAGGAACTGCTCATTGGAGCTACATCAACCAGTACATTCTGCTGCATGACCATCTTCACAAAAGACTACGCACCATTTATGCTGGGGAGCAGGTCATCTTCATGAAGGTCAAGGACAGGAAGGGGTGGTTCGTGGTTGGCGTAAATCAGGTTGCCACCACCGACGACATTGAAAGTGGCAGCAGGTGCCCGACCTGAAGAGAATGATGCATCAGATGAGGGCCAGGCATCTCTTGTTTAGCCAGCCAGCCATCTATCCTGATGGCATTGCCCAAGTTGCTCCCGGAGCCCGGGAACTCTAGGCGGGCAAGGGGTGGTGGGTTTAGAGACAGTGTATGGGCCAGCAACTCAGGTGACAGAGGGTAGATATAGAGAAGGGTAGAAGGAAGGAGTCAGTAGGCCAAGGTAGGCTGAGATGCAAAGACCAGAAGCACACGTCCTGGAAGAGTGGGGTGGAAGGAGCGCAGAATCTGGAGAGCCAGTGTGAGCCACAGAGAGAAAGCCCATCCGGAGCCAGCACCCCAGGAGTGTGAGGGAAGAGAGGACCAATGATACTGGGTCCTAGAAATACGGCTGAGACGGCAGACTGCAGGTGGAGTAGCCCTCCTATTGAACCCAAAGTACACGGTTAGAAGGAGCCTAAATGAGCCTTGACCAGGAGGACTATTGGAGGCTAGGCTAGCAGCACAGTGTCGACTCTGAAGGGGACCGACGCTCCTCCCGGTTTCCCCAAATTAACAGACGGGGGACCCTGGCTTTATGTTAGGGTTCCTACCCCAAAGTACAGGAAGCCCAGTGGCAATCACGAGTGCCCACAGGGGTCCGAGCCACTGCCATACCGTCTGGAGACACACACCAAGTAGAAGAGAGAGTGAAAGCCTAGAAGGACAGAGAAAGAGTGAGGGGTCATAGAAAGGAACAACCTGGCTGCAGGGAGTAAAGAAACCCGGAGGGGAGAGTTGAGCCCTTGTAAGACTTGGGCTGTATACTGTAACTGGAACTGTGACTAAGGCTGCTTTCACATTGCGGATTTTTAATTTCCGATGCTGTCCGATAAAAATCGGACAGCATCGGACCGATTTTGGGCCCCATGCAGCCCTATGGGCATCGGACCAAATCGGATGTGCACTAAATGCCATCCGATTTGGTCTGATACGATTCTGTCCGATTTTTTTATCGGTGCAAAAATCGGAGCATGCTCCAATTTTTGCACCGAAAATAAAATCTGACAGAATCGGATCAGACCGAATCGGATGCCATTTAGTGCACATCCGATCAGACCCGATCAATTTGACATGGGGCCCTATGGAGAAGGGTCCGAGGAAACATCTGATGTCTTCTCGGACCCGATTTTAGTGTACTGAGTATCCTCAGTACACTAAAATAGCTCCTAAAAGTGAAGTAAGGGGTTAAAAAAAAAATAAAAAAATCTATACTCACCTGTCCACGAGGCCCCTGGAGTCTCCGATGTCTTCCGGTGTCTTCCTGTCTGTGCTGACAGGACCTGCCGTGATGTCACAATCACATGACTGCCAGTAACCAATAACCGGCAGTCATGTGATTGTGACGTCACGAGAGGTCCTGGCAGCACAGAACAGCAAGACACCAGAGACGCGCGGGACCGTGCAGAAGTCGTGGACAGGTGAGAAAAGATTAGGGGAGAGGAGGACAAGGGGAGAGGAGGACAAGGGGAGCGCAATGGAGGACAAGGGGAGAGGAGGACAAGGGGAGAGGAGGACAAGGGGAGCGCAATGGAGGACAAGGGGAGAGGAGGACAAGAGGAGCGCAATGGAGGACAAGGGGAGAGGAAGACAAGGGGAGCGCAATGGAGGACAAGGGGAGAGGAGGACAAGGGGAGCGCAATGGAGGAGAAGGGAAGAGGAGGACAAGGGGAGAGGAGGACAAGGGGAGCGCAATGGAGGACAAGGGGATAGGAGGACAAGGGGAGCGCAATGGAGGACAAGGGGAGAGGAGGGGGGAGGACGGGGGACCATATTGAAGGACCGGGGAGAGACAGCTGATGACAGCTGATGACAGCTGACAGGGAGCGAGGTGAGGGCGGGCATCAGATAAAATGTCGGAATCGGATGCCTATTTGGCATCCGATTCCAGGTATCAGAAGAATCCAATGCTGTCCGATTTATATCGGACAGCATCGGATTTAAAAAAATCGTTATGTAAAAGTAGCCTAAGCTGTTATGCTGGAAAGTCTGAGAAGTAAACACGGTGAACCCTGCCTCTGACTCCCTAGTGTGATTTCCTATTGCCTGCATAGGATTCCCTCCAACAGAACCGCAGAGGAATACAACCTGCAACTGGAGAGCCACAGCCTGTCAGCGCTAAACCCTGGAGAAGAATTCTGCAGCATCAGGACTGTAAGTGAATTGCACTCTTCACAAGCCTACACTACACCATAGACTCTAACATCATGACTGCCCCGGGGATCTCAGTTCTACCCGCGGAGAACTATTCCATCTTTAGCTGCCATAACATCATCCCCGGAGGTTCTGCAGCAGCGGTGGTCCCAATATTGACCACAAGCTGTGGGTGGCGTCACGACAAACTCTAAATCCCCTGTAAATATTCCCCTTTTATTTGCCAGGGCCCGGGACACGGTCCGGACAAGGACCTCCGTGACATCCCCAGTAGTTAACCCCGGTCCGGTACCGAGTACCCCGTCCCAGTGGGCTCGACAAATGCGAAATACTTTTATCTGAAAACAACACCTTGGACCACTGACAACAGTATTCCTCGGACCAGCTAAGAGTGTCAGAAAGATAGGAAGAGAAGCAGGAGATTGATTGGAGCATAGTGAGTAGGAGATGATGATCAACAGTGTCAAAAGTTTCAAGAGGTCAAGATGATTAAGAGAGTGGTCACCATTACGTTTTGCATCAGAAGGTCATTGGTCACTTTGAGGGCAATTTCTGTAGAGTGAAGGGGGCGGAAACCAGACTGTAATGGATCTAGAAGAGATTGAATGGAGAGGTAACGGGTGAGGCGGGAATAGACCAGGCACTCCCAAGAGTTTAGAGATGAAAGAGAGATTGGAGACTGGTCTGTATTTATTAGTGCAAGATGAGTTACCTGATCTATCACAATAAATTATATCATACTTTGCCCTGTACCCGAAGTCCGCTGCCTTGGAGTGATCCTTGACTCTGCCTTATCCTTCAGACCACACAATCAAGCCTTACCACCTCCTGCCGCCTCCAACTCAAAAATATTTCCAGAATCTGTCCCTTCCTCAACCCTCAATCTACTAAACTACTAGTGCATGCCCTCATCATCTTCCGTCTCGACTACTGCAACCTCCTCCTCTGTGGCCTCCCTGCTAACACCCTTGCACCTCTCCAATCTGTCCTTAACTCTGCTGCCCAACTAATAGACCTCTCTCCTCGCTCCTTCTCCACTTCTCCCCTTTGTCAAATCCCTCCAATGGCTCCCAATTCCCCAGCGTATCCAATTCAAACTACTAACATTGACTTACAAAGCTGTCCACAATCTGTCCCCCCATATATCTCTGAACTAATCTCCCTATATCATCCAACTCATAATCTTTGATCCTCCCAAGAACTCCTCCTTTCCTTCACACTTGTACATTCCTCATCTAACCACCTGCAAGACTTCACCCAAGCATCCCCCATCCTCTGGAATTCTTCACCTCAAAATGTACGACTGTCCCCTACACTCAGAGCCGTCAAGTGGAATCTGAAAGCCCACCTCTTCAGAACATCCTACAGCCTGCAATGACCACAGTGCCACCTCAACACCACTGGACCCGACGCTCCACCACCAATGAACCCGGTGCTCCACCACCACCCGAGTAGACTGCTGTTTCCCTCCCTATTGTTCTGTAGAATGTAAGCCCGCAAGGGCAGGGTCCTCTCTCTCCCCTCTGTACCAGTCTGTCACTGTTAGTTTGTTCATTGAATGTTTAACTTGTTGGTACATATCCCTTTCTCGTGTACAGCACCATGGAATCAATGGTGCTCTATAAATAATAAATAATAATAATAATAGAAAAAATGAGTCAAGAGCAGATTTCTTTAACAATGGAGTAACAGTAGAGTGTTTTGAAGGAGCAGGGGAAGATGCCAGAGGACAAGGAGAGATTTGAAGATTTTGGTTAGGTGAGGAGTGATGACCGGAGAGACTGGAGTAAGTGTTATGGGTTGGGGTCAGTGATGCATGTAGTAGGACAAGAGGAAGAGAGGAGCCTGGAGACGTCTTCTGTGACTGGGTCAAATGTGGAGAATGTGACAGAGGAGATGGGGAGGGATGGGAGTAACAGCACTTAGAGGTTGGAAGGTGCTTTCCTGGTGGATATTTTCTATTTGTTCTGTAAAGTAGGAAGTGTCGAGCCTATTATGGGACGTGGTACTCGGTGCCAGACCAGGTCTTCTACGGGTGATGTCACCGGTGGTCCTTGTCCGGACCGTGTCCCTGGCCCGACAGTGAAAAGGAATATTTACAGGGGATAATGTCAGTCGTGACGCCACCCACGGTATGTGGTCAATTTGGGGGACCACCGCTGCTGCAGAACCTCCGGAGATGATGTGATGGCAGCTAAGATGGAATAGTTCTCCGCGGGCAGAACTTTATTCCCCGGGGTAGTGATGATAAAGTCTATGGTGCAGGCCTGTGCTGGGTGCGATGCACTTACTGTCCTGATGATGCAGAAGTCTTCCTCCAGCGTTGAGAGCGGACAAGCTGTGGCTCTCCAGGTGGGGATCTTCTGCAGACCTGTGTGGAGGGAATCATGTGCAGGCAGAAACATGCAAGGGAGTCAGATTCAGGGTTCACCGTGTTTACTTCTCCAAGTTCTCTCAGTTACAGTTACAGTTACAATTCACAGTCACAGTTTACCCATGCATTACTCTCACCTCCGGGTTCTCTTACTCCCTGCAGCCAGGTTGTTCCTTCTATGACCGCTCACTCATTCTCTGTCCTTTCAGGCTCTAATTCTCTCTCTCTTTCTCGCTTGTTGTGCGTGTCTCCGGACAGTATGGCGGTGGCTCGGACTCCTGTGGGCCCTCCAGGTTGCCACTGAGCGACCTGTCCTTTGGGGTGGGAACCCTAACGTGTAGCTAGAGTCCCCCGTCGGTTGTCTGGGGATACCGGGTCAAGCGTTGGTCCCCTTCAGAGCCAACACTCTGCTGCTAGCCTAGCATCCAAAAGTCCTCAGGGGTGAGGCTTTACCAGGCTCTCTCTAACCGTGTCTTCAGGTTCAATAGGAGGGCTACTCCGCCTGCAGTCTGCCGTCTCAGCCGTGTTTCTAGGACCCAGTGCTACTGGTCCTCTCGTCCCTCACACTCCTGGGGTGCTAGCTCCGGACGTGCTTTCTCTCTGTGGCTCGCACTGGCTCTCCAGAATCTGCGCTCCTTCCACCCCACTCTTCCAGGACATGTGCTTCAGTCTGTACTGCTCAGCCTACCTCGGCCTACTGCTGTCTCTCAGCCTGTGCCGTTCTCCTCAGCCTGCTGCTGGTCTGTGTCTTTGCTGCTCGGCACCCTGGGCCTACTGACTCCTTTCTCCTCTCCCTGCTCTATATCTACCCTCTGTCACCTGACTTGCTTGCTGACCCACCCACTGTCTCTAAACCCACCACCCCTTGCCTGCCTAGAGTTCCAGGCTCCGGGTTGGGTGCTGACCTCTACTGGTATGTGGGTTGTGTGGGCTATGAGGGTGTTGGTGTTCAACTGTCATTCCTACCTTCCTGGCTGCAGTTCCCTTTGTGGCCTCCTGGTCGCAGGGGTGCCACAGAAGTCATTATAGGACTGAGGAGAGTGTGAAAGTTGTCAAACAGTTTTTTGGGATTTTTCAATAGTGAGCAGATCAGGGTGGTGAAGTTCTGTTTGGCGAGGTGAAGTGTAGAGTTATAGTTTCTTAACATAAATTTATAGTGGATAAAGTTTTCTGGTGAGTGAGTTTCCCTCCATAAGCATTCAGCACTCTTAGAGCATCACTGGAGGAATCGAGTTTGTGATGAGAGTCAGGGCTGTTTTACTCTGTATTTGGAGGTTCTGAGGGTGAGGGGCGCTACTTGGTCCAGGGTTCTTCTGAGAGTATCATTGTAGTGATTCACAGCCAGATTGGGGCAGGAGAAGGAGGAGATTGGGGACAGTGATGAGTGTAGAGAGTCTGTGAGTGTATGAGGGTTAATGGACTGTAGATTTCTGAATGTGTGATAGGTCGGACTGTGCTGTGATGGTCGAGAGTTTGTGAGTGTGAAGGAGAGAATGTTGTGGTCAGAGAGAGGAAGAGGTGAGTTATCTAAGGAGGAGGTTAAACAGAGCTGGGTAAAAACAAGGTCAAGGATGTTAGTTTTTGTGCGTCTCAGAGGTTGAGAGCTGTGAAAGGCCATGAGAGTTGGTTAGAGATAGGAGCTGGGATGCAGATGGGGAGGTGGGGCTGTTTATGGGGATGACAGTTACAGCAATGACTGTAACACAGAGAAAGATTACAACGTAATGTTTTGAAGGTTACAACAGTCACCAATCAGTAGGAAGTGTACAGGCCTTTGCTGTGTACAGACCTTTGCTTTGTACAGGCCTTTGCTGTGAATGACTTCAGCACATCTGCGACCACAGGACATCACTAGTCTCTCTCTGCTCTGGGGGATTTTGTCCCACTCTCCTTCCATTCTCTTCCACAGTTCTGTGACTGTTGGGGGTTTCATGGCCATAACTTTGTCACCAAGGATTCTCCAGAGGATTTCCATTAGGTTTGGATGAGGACATGGCCATTTCATTGGTTCAATGTTTTCTGTTTTATGGAACTGCT
Organism: Allobates femoralis; assembly: GCA_033576535.1. NCBI lineage: Eukaryota > Metazoa > Chordata > Amphibia > Anura > Aromobatidae > Allobates > Allobates femoralis. The sequence continues at coordinate 8,439,742 of JARQOC010000004.1, forward strand.
TTACCCATTTTGCTTTGTGATGAGGCATTGTCCTGCATTAAAATTGCTGGTTAAGTGTATTGAACACAAGTAAGGTACTACATGTTTTTAAAGAAGGTTCTGATCCACACTTGCATTCACTATGCCATGTAGCTGTATGAGTGGTCCAACCCTTGCAGCATACAACATTCCCCAAACCATCACACTTCCTCCACCACTTTTCACTGACTTTTTTGCGCACTTTGGGTTCAGTCTCTCCCCAGTTTGTCGACAAACATAATGTTTCCTATCAGACCCAAATAAATTAAATTTGTTTTCATCACTAAAATTAACTGTGGACCCCTTCTCTGTCCACACAGCATGTTCCTCACCAAAGGTGAGTCTAACTTTTTGATTTTTTTCTGCTTATGAGAGGCTTGGTCACTGCAGAGTGGGCTTTCAGTCCAAATGCTCTTAAATGTTGTGACACTGTATGACGAGACAAATCCTCTCTTGCACTCGTCTTTCAAAGGCGACCGGCCTACATGTGGGGGGACTTGAAAGAGTTTGTGATGATGTAAAGATGCAAAATTCTACAAATCACAGACTTGGATCAACCAACTTCTGTTGCTATGGCTGATAGATAGGGAGAACTCTTTGGCCTTCAATTGGACAATATGCTGGTTTCAGTCACTTTGGAACGGCACACCATGTTTGCAAAGTAAGCGCAAATTGGAAAGTTAGGCGGCCTGTTAAATATGGTTTGTTAAATAATAAAGGGAATTAGCACAAGGTGCAGATTAACACCAGTAACCTGCAGGTTCATTTCTCATTTACTTATTTATTCTTTGCTTTTGAATATTTTCAATTTATGAAATGAGCTTACAATACTGCTATTTAACTAAAGTTAGCATATTTTCACATGGAACAACACAATGACCTTAACATTAAGGACATTGTGTGTTGCTTTCTAATTTTGATCACCACTGTATGTATATATACATACAGTTGTGGCCAAAAGTATTGACACCCCTGCAATTCTGTCAGACAATACTCAGTTTCTTCCTGAAAATGATTGCAATCACAAATTCTTTGGTATTATTATCTTCATTTAATTTGTCTTCAATGAAAAAACACAAAAGAGAATGAAGCAAAAAGCAAAACATTGATCATTTCACACAAAACTCCAAAAATGGGCCGGACAAAAGTATTGTAGATTCTTGGACAAAGTGCTTCGGTGTCCGCGCTGCTGCTCCGAGACCAAAGAAACACAGACACGGGAATGTCTGGTACAGCTACAGCCTTTATTTTCCGACGCGTTTCTGAGCCTACTCCCGAGCTCCTTCCTCAGGATGTTCCCTGAGGAAGGAGCTCGGGAGTAGGCTCCGAAACGCGTCAGAAAATAAAGGCTGTAGCTGTACCAGACATTCCCGTGTCTGTTTCTTTGGTCTCGGAGCAGCAGCGCGGACACCGAAGCACTTTGTCCAAGAATCTACATCACGACCACGGTCACCGTTGAGAGTGCGGTCCCTGCAGCAGCTGCTTGTACGCTATTCTACCAGTTGTGGGTTTCACAACTGCTAAAGGTGAGCAATTCCACATCGACAAGTGAAAGTGTGTTATTGAGATAAGACCCTATATGTGCATTCTTTCTTTCACAGACAAAAGTATTGGCACCCTCAGCCTAATACTTGGTTGCACAACCTTTAGCCAAAATAACTGTGATCAACCGCTTCCGGTAACCATCAATGAGTTTCTTACAATGCTCTGCTGGAATTTTAGACCATTCTTATTTGGCAAACTGCTCCAGGTCCCTGATATTTGAAGGATGCCTTCTCCAAACTGCCATTTTTAGATCTCTCCACAGGTGTTCTATGGGATTCAGGTCTGGACTCATTGCTGGCCACCTTAGAAGTCTCCAGTGCTTTCTCTCAAACCATTTTCTAGAGCTTTTTGAAGTGTGTTTTGGGTCATTGTCCTGCTGGAAGACCCATGACCTCTGAGGGAGACCCAGCTTTCTCACACTGGGCCCTACATTATGCTGCAAAATTTGTTGATAGTCTTCAGACTTCATAATGCCATGCACACGGTCAAGCAGTCCAGTGCCAGAGGCAGCAAAGCAACCCCAAAACATCAGGGAACCTCCGTCATGTCTGACTGTAGGGAGCGTGTTCTTTTCTTTGAATGCCTCTTTTTTTCTCCTGCAAACTCTATGTTGATGCCTTTGCCCATAAAGCTCTACTTTTGTCTCATCTGACCAGAGAATATTCTTCCAAAACGTTTTAGGCTTTCTCAGGTAAGTTTTGCCAAACTCCAGCCTGGCTTTTTTATGTCTCGGGGTAAGAAGTGGGGTCTTCCTGGGTCTCCTACCATACAGTCCCTTTTCATTCAGACGCTGACGGATAGTACGGGTTGACACTGTTGTACCCTCTGACTGCAGGGCAGCTTGAACTAGTTTGGATGTTAGCCGAGGTTCTTTATCCACCATCCGCACAATCTTGCGTTGAAATGTCTCGTCAATTTTTCTTTTCCGTCCACATCTAGGGAGGTTAGCCACAGTGCCATGGGCTTTAAACTTCTTGATGACACTGCGCAGACACAGGAACATTCAGGTCTTTGGAGATGGACTTTTAGCCTTGAGATTGCTCATGCTTCCTCACAATTTGGTTTCTCAAGTCCTCAGACAGTTCTTTGGTCTTCTTTCTTTTCTCCATGCTCAATGTGGTACACACAAGGACACAGGACAGAGGTGGAGTCAACTTTAATCCATGTCAACTGGCTGCAAGTGTGATTTAGTTATTGCCAACACCTGTTAGGTGCCACAGGTAAATTACAGGTGCTGTTAATTACACAAATTAGAGAAGCAACACATGACTTTTCTAACAGTGCCAATACTTTTGTCCACCCCCTTTTTATGTTTGGTGTGGAATTATATCCAATTTGGTTTTAGGACAATTCTTTTTGAGTTTTTTTGTTTTTTTTTTCATTGAAGACAAATTAAATGAAGATAATAATACCAAAGAATTTGTGATTGCAATCATTTTCAGGAAGAAGCTGAGTATTATCTGACAGAATTGCAGAGGTGTCAATACTTTTGGCCACAACGGTGTATATATATATATATATATACATATATATATATATATAATATACTAGATGGTGGCCCGATTCTAAAGAATCGGGTAGTCTAGAATCTATATATAGTTTATTTAGTAATAGGGGAGTGCTGTGAAAGTAATTGTGAGTATACGGTGGCTCAGTGGTTAGCAGTGAATGCGGTGGCTCAGTGGTAAGCAGTGAGTGGGGTGGCTCAGTGGTCAGCAGTGAGTGCGGTGGCTCAGTGTGTCAGCAGTGAGTGCGGTGGCTCAGTGGTTAGCAGTGAGAGCGGTGGCTCAGTGGTTAGCAGTGAGAGCGGTGGCTCAGTGGTTAGCAGTGAGTGCGGTGGCTCAGTGGTTAGCAGTGAGTGCGGTGGCTCAGTGGTTAGCAGTGAGTGCGGTGGCTCAGTGGTTAGCAGTGAGTGCGGTGGCTCAGTGGTAAGCAGTGAGTGCGGTGGCTCAGTGGTCAGCAGTGAGTGCGGTGGCTCAGTGGTCAGCAGTGAGTGCGGTGGCTCAGTGGTCAGCAGTGAGTGCGGTGGCTCAGTGGTCAGCAGTGAGTGCGGTGGCTCAGTGGTCAGCAGTGAGTGCAGCACAGGCTGGAGGGGGCAGAGGAGGGAGGAGGCAGAGGACGGAGGAGGCAGAAACTGGAGGGGTTAGAGGAGGGAGGGGTCAGGGGAGAGCGGAGGCAGGGGAGAGCGGAGGCTGGAGGGCAGAGGAGAGCGGAGGCTGGAGGGCAGAGGAGAGCGGAGGCTGGAGGGCAGAGGAGAGCAGAGGCTGGAGGCCAGAGGAGAGCGGAGGCAGAGGAGAGCGGAGGCTGGAGAAGAGCGGAGGCAGAGGAGAGCGGAGGCTGGAGAAGAGCGGAGGCAGAGGAGAGCGGAGGTAGAGGAGAGCGGAGGCTGGAGAAGAGCGGAGGCAGAGGAGAGCGGAGGCAGAGGAGAGCGGAGGCTGGAGAAGAGCGGAGGCAGAGGAGAGCGGAGGCAGAGGAGAGCGGAGGCTGGAGAAGAGCGGAGGCAGAGGAGAGCGGAGGCAGAGGAGAGCGGAGGCTGGAGAAGAGCAGAGGCAGAGGAGAGGCGGAGGCAGAGGAGAGCAGAGGCTGGAGAAGAGCGGAGGCAGAGGAGAGCGGAGGCTGGAGAAGAGCGGAGGCAGAGGAGAGCGGAGGGCAGAGGAGAGCGGAGGCTGGAGAAGAGCGGAGGCTGGAGAAGAGCGGAGGCAGGGGAGAGCGGAGGCAGGAGGGCAGTGGAGAGCAGGGGAGAGCGGAGGCAGGGGAGAGCGGAGGCAGGGGAGAGCGGAGGCTGGAGGGCAGGGGAGAGCGGAGGCTTGAGGGCAGGGGAGAGCGGAGGCTGGAGGGCAGAGGAGAGCGGAGGCTGGAGGGCAGAGGAAAGCGGAGGCTGGAGGGCAGAGGAGAGCGGAGGCTGGAGGGCAGAGGAGAGCGAAGGCTGGAGGGCAGAGGAGAGCGGAGGCTGGAGGGCAGAGGAGAGCGGAGGCTGGAGGGCAGAGGAGATCGGAGGCAGGGGAGAGGGAGGCAAGGGAGAGCGGGGGCAGGGGAGAGCGGGGGCAGGGGGAGAGCGGGGGCAGGGGAGAGCGAGGGCAGGGGAGAGCGAGGGCAGGGGAGAGCGAGGGCAGGGGAGAGCGGAGGCTGGAGGGCAGGGGAGAGCGGAGGCAGAGAAGAGCGGAGGCTGGAGGGCAGAGGAGAGCGGAGGCTGGAGGGCAGGGGAGAGCGGAGGCAGGGGAGAGCGGAGGCAGGAGGGGAGGGAGCGGAGGCAGGAGGGCAGAGCGGAGGCAGGAGGGCAGAGGAGAGCGGAGGCAGGAGGGAAGAGGAGAGCGGAGGCAGGAGGGCAGAGGAGAGCGGAGGCAGGAGGGCAGAGGAGAGCGGAGGCAGGAGGGGAGAGGAGAGTGGAGGCAGGAGGGGAGAGCGGAGGCTGGAGGGCAGAGGAGAGCGGAGGCTGGAGGGCAGAGGAGAGCGGAGGCTGGAGGGCAGAGGAGAGCGGAGGCTGGAGGGCAGGGGAGAGCGGAGGCTGGAGGGCAGGGGAGAGCGGAGGCAGAAGGGCAGAGGAGAGCGGAGGCTGGAGGGCAGAGGAGAGCGGAGGCTGGAGGGCAGGGGAGAGCGGAGGCTGGAGGGCAGGGGAGAGCGGAGGCTGGAGGGCAGAGGAGAGCGGAGGCTGGAGGGCAGAGGAGAGCGGAGGCTGGAGGGCAGAGGAGAGCAGAGGCTGGAGGGCAGAGGAGAGGGGAGGCTGGAGGGCGGAGGCAGGGGAGAGCGGAGGCAGGGGAGAGCGGAGGCAGGGGAGAGCGGAGGTAGGGGAGAGCGGAGGCAGAGGAGAGCGGAGGCAGAGGAGAGCGGAGACTGGGGGGCATAGGAGAGGGGAGGCTGGAGGCCACAGGAGAGCAGAGGCTGGAGGCCACAGGAGAGCAGAGGCTGGAGGCCACAGGAGAGCAGAGGCTGGAGAAGAGCGGAGGCAGAGGACAGCGGAGGCTGGAGGCCAGAGGAGAGCGGAGGCTGGAGGGCAGAGGAGAGCGGAGGCAGGTGATAGCGGAGGCAGGGGATAGCGGAGGCAGGAGATAGCGGAGGCAGGGGATAGCGGAGGCAGGGGAGAGTGGAGGGAGGGGAGAGCGGAGGCTGGAGAAGAGCGGAGGGTGGAGGCCAGAGGACAGCGGAGGCTGGAGGCCAGAGGACAGCGGAGGCTGGAGGCCAGAGGACAGCGGAGGCTGGAGGCCAGAGGACAGCGGAGGCTGGAGGGCAGAGGAGAGCGGAGTCTAGAGGAGAGCAGAGGCTGTAGGGCAGAGGAGAGCGGAGGCTGGAGGGCAGAGGAGAGCGGAGGCTGGAGGGCAGAGGAGAGCGGAGGCTGGAGGGCAGAGGAGAGCGGAGGCTGGAGGGCAGAGGAGAGCGGAGGCTGGAGGGCGGAGGAGAGGGGAGGCTGGAGGGCGGAGGCAGGGGAGAGCGGAGGCAGGGGAGAGCAGAGGCAGGGGAGAGCGGAGGCAGAGGAGAGCGGAGGCAGAGGAGAGCGGAGACTGGGGGGCACAGGAGAGGGGAGGCTGGAGGCCACAGGAGAGCAGAGGCTGGAGGCCACAGGAGAGCAGAGGCTGGAGGCCACAGGAGAGCAGAGGCTGGAGGCCACAGGAGAGCAGAGGCTGGAGGCCACAGGAGAGCAGAGGCTGGAGGCCACAGGAGAGCAGAGGCTGGAGGCCACAGGAGAGCAGAGGCTGGAGGCCACAGGAGAGCAGAGGCTGGAGGCCACAGGAGAGCGGAGGCTGGAGGCCACAGGAGAGCGGAGGCTGGAGGCCACAGGAGAGCGGAGGCTGGGGGGCAGAGGAGAGCGGAGGCTGGGGAGAGCGGAGGCAGGGGAGAGCGGAGGCTGGAGAAGAGCGGAGGCAGAGGACAGCGGAGGCTGGAGGCCAGAGGAGTGCGGAGGCTGGAGGGCAGAGGAGAGCGGAGGCAGGGGATAGCGGAGGCAGGGGATAGCGGAGGCAGGGGATAGCGGAGGCAGGGGATAGCGGAGGCAGGGGATAGCGGAGGCAGGGGAGAGTGGAGGGAGGGGAGAGCAGAGGCTGGAGAAGAGCGGAGGGTGGAGGCCAGAGGACAGCGGAGGCTGGAGGCCAGAGGACAGCGGAGGCTGGAGGCCACAGGAGAGCGGAGGCTGGAGGCCACAGGAGAGCGGAGGCTGGGGGGCAGAGGAGAGCGGAGGCTGGGGAGAGCGGAGGCAGGGGAGAGCGGAGGCTGGAGAAGAGCGGAGGCAGAGGACAGCGGAGGCTGGAGGCCAGAGGAGTGCGGAGGCTGGAGGGCAGAGGAGAGCGGAGGCAGGGGATAGCGGAGGCAGGGGATAGCGGAGGCAGGGGATAGCGGAGGCAGGGGATAGCGGAGGCAGGGGATAGCGGAGGCAGGGGAGAGTGGAGGGAGGGGAGAGCAGAGGCTGGAGAAGAGCGGAGGGTGGAGGCCAGAGGACAGCGGAGGCTGGAGGCCAGAGGACAGCGGAGGCTGGAGGCCAGAGGACAGCGGAGGCTGGAGGCCAGAGGACAGCGAAGGCTGGGGGGCAGAGGAGAGCGGATGCTGGAGGCCAGAGAAGAGCGGAGGCTGGGGGGCAGAGGAGAGCGGAGGCTGGAGAAGAGCGGAGGAAGAGGACAGCGGAGGCTGGAGGCCAGAGGATAGCGGAGGCCAGAGGACAGCGGAGGCAGGAGGCCAGAGGACAGCGGAGGCTGGAGGCCAGAGGACAGCGGAGGCTGGAGGCCAGCGGAGGCTGGAGGCCAGAGGACAGCGGAGGCTGGAGGCCAGAGGACAGCGGAGGCTGGAGGCCAGAGGAGAGCGGAGGCTGGGGGGCAGTGGAGAGCGGAAGGTGGGGGGCAGAGGAGAGCGGAGGCTGGAGAAGAGCGGAGGCTGGAGAAGAACAAAGGCAGAGGAGAGCGGAGGCTGGAGAAGAGCGGAGGCTGGAGAAGAGCGGAGGCTGGAGAAGAGCGGAGGCAGAGGAGAGGGGAGGCTGGGGGGGCACAGGAGAGGGGAGGCTGGGGGGCACAGAAAAGGGGAGGCTGGGGGGGCACAGGAGAGGGGAGGCTGGGGGCACAGGAGAGGGGAGGCTGGGGGGCACAGGAAAGGGGAGGCTGGGGGGCACAGTAGAGGGGAGGCTGGTGGGGCAGAACACTCACCGGGCTGTCGGCGGGGCTGTGTGCGGGGCCGGTGGCGGAATGGTGGTCCCTGATGGAGGAGGAGAGTGGGCGGTGCCGGCGGAGGGCGCAGACCGGAGTGTGGGCCGGGCTGGTTCCCGGATGTGGGTGGTACTGAGGGTGCATCTAGCCACCCTGCCGCCGGAGCCGATCGGAGGGCGGGGGGGTGCTGGCGGGTCTAAGCCCCGCCGCCCCTGCAGCGTCCGCTCGGCCCCGCCGCCCTGCAGCCTACAGTGCCACAGCGTCCGTCTCTCCTGAGGCCGGCGCTGATGTTGGTGACCCCGCCCCCTTATGTCATGCCGCTTCCCCTGGCTGCCGCCGCTCTGGACTCAGGGCTCACACTGTCCAATGGACAGTGCGGCCCTGGGTGGGAGCAGACGGTTCTGTGTGGGGGGGCGGTGGCGGGATAGCGGCGAGTGGTGGCGCTTTAGCGCCCACTGCGAGCCGCTATGCAGGTTTGACAGCGGCTCGTGGTGAGCGCTACGCGCTCACCGCTCGTGGGTCTGGAACTTCCGGTTCCGGTCTGTGACACAGGGCAGAGACCGTCACGGAAGTTGGCCAGATTCCACAGGAAGTGGCCTTCGGGTTTTATATATAAGATAATATGTGTGTGTGTGAGGTAGCAGATGTAAGTTAGGGCAAAAGCACTATGCACCGCAAGACGGCACACAAATAGTTGTAATGCAGCACCTCCAGCGTTGCTCAGACCATAATTACAGCGAGCATAAATAAACAATAGAGAGAGACGGCACTCACCAGTAGAAAGTATTTAAACTTCTCTTTAATCCTTTTTACGGAGGTTCTTTACAAATGCAGGGAGGGGGTGCCAGAGGGTGGATAACGGTTTTGACTATGAAAATTGTAGATTCACACTTCAAGGCATCAAAACTATGAATTAACACATGTGGAATTATATACCTAACAAAAAAGTGTGAAACAACTGAAAATATGTTTTATATTCTAGGTTTTTCAAAGTAGCCACCTTTTTGCTATGATTACTGCTTTGCACACTCTGGGCATTCTCTTGATGACCTTCAAGAGGTAGTCACCGGAAATGGTCTTCCAACAGTCTTGAAGGAGTTCCCAGAGATGCTTAGCACTTGTTGGCCCTTATGCCTTCACTCTGCGGTCCAGCTCACCCCAAACCATCTCGATTGGGTTCAGATCTGGTGACTGTGGAGGTCAGGTCATCTGGCGTAGCACCCCATCACCATCCCACCTCCTCCTCCATGCTTCACGGTGGGAACCAGGCATGTAGAGTCCATCCGTTCACCTTTTCTGCATCACACAAAGACACGGTGGTTGGAACTAAAGATCTCAAATTTAGACTCATCAGACCAAAGCACAGATTTCCACTGGTCTAATGTCCATTCCTTGTGTTCTTTAGCCCAGACAAGTCTCTTCTCTTGTTGCCTGTCCTTAGCAGTGGTTTCCTTGCAGCTATTTTACCATGAAGGCCTGCTGCACAAAGTCTCCTCTTAACAGTTGTTGTAGAGATGTGTCTGCTGCTTGAACTCTGTGTGGCATTGACCTGGTCTCTAATCTGAGCTGCTGTTAACCTGCGATTTCTGAGGCTGATGACTTGGATGAACTCATCCTCCGCAGCAGAGGTGACTCTTGGTGTTCCATTTCTGGGGCGGTCCTCATGTGAGCCAGTTTCTTTGTAGCGCTTGATGGTTGTTGCAACTGCACTTGGGGACACTTTCAAAGTTTTCCCAATTTTTCGGACTGACTGACCTTCATTTCTTAAAGTAATGATGGCCGCTCGTTTTTCTTTACTTAGCTGCTTTTTTCTTGCCATAATACAAATTCTAACAGTCTATTCAGTAGGACGATCAGCTGTGTATCCACCAGACTTCTGCACAACACAACTGATGGTCCCAACCCCATTTATAAGGCAAGAAATCCCACTTATTAACCCTGACAGGGCACCTGTGAAGTGAAGACCATTTCCGGTGACGACCTCTTGAAGCTCATCAAGAGAATGCCAAGAGTGTGCAAAGCAGTAATCAAAGTAAAAGGTGGCTACTGTGAAGAACCTAGAATATAAGACATATTTTCAGTTATTTCACACTTTTTTGTTAAGTATATAATTCCACCTGTGTTAACTCATAGTTTTGATGCCTTCAGTGTGAATCTACAATTTTCATAGTCATGAAAATACAGAAAAATCTTTAAATGAGAAGGTGTGTCCAAACTTTTGATCTGTACTGTATATATATATATGTTTTATGCTTTACTACATTTATGGAAAAAACATACTTTTCCCACCAGTTGTGTCCCCGAGTGCTCCTGTGTTCTGTAACATGAGAACAAGGTGCTGGGCAGCCATTGTGCTGGGTCCTTCTCTCCTCCAACTCCATCTGTCGGGGGAAGGGAGGGAGGCCACACACACATCAGACTGCAGACAATCTTTCCCATAATGGTGGGTTGTTGTGACATCTGTGTCAGAGCCTGTCCTTCCTGGATCTGTTTTGACCGCCAGGTGGTGCCATGCTCTTAGTGCAGATGACACATGGTGACCTCTTTGGTTCCGTGTTCTCATGTTCTTGTAGTTGTGTCCATACTGGGACATCAGGAGTTAGTTTTTCAGTGTTTGTTCCCTTCTCTATCTGTACGAAATTGACCAAAACTTTTTCCTAGGTGACGTTCTGGTGAAGGAAATCATTCTGGATAAACATGGACACCAACTACCCCCAGAACTGAGAGGTAAGTGGACAATATATGGACGGGTTCTGTAGAAGGTTTATTAGTACCTCGCCCCCTATTAGTGTCTGACTACACATAGATGGAGGTTTATTATAGAATGGCCCTGGGTTTATTAGAAGGAAAATATAACTTGAAATATGAATGTTCTCTCACTACATATTCTATCGGAGGGTTCAGTAACATTACGCCTGAATTTGATTATATTTCTTATTTTCACAAAATATTTCAATGAGCAAGTTAGGTAAAAAAACAAAACCCTGAAAAGGTGTAATACATTAGAACATAGCCCAGCATCTCCTCTCTTTATATACATTTTTTTATATAAATAATGTATACATATTTAATGTATTTTGTGTCATTTTGCCATTAAGAATTTGATCTCGGTGTCTCCTGAGATCGGCCATTTCCCCTCCTCCTTCTCACTGTCCTGTGTGCGGCTGTAAGACAACTGGCTGCAGCAGAAGCCTCCCTGCTGTGCGGAGTCTATGGAAGGACACAAGATTGGGAAACCATACCCCTTTGTCCATGGAGGTGGAAAATTAACCCCATGTGACTGCTTCATATAGGGCCGTTTAGGTCAATTGACCCAATAATTGTGCCAGGAATTGCAACTAAACAATAAGCAGACATTGAGCTTGATTTACTAAGCTACATGTGTCAGAATTATGGCTTAATTTGGGCCAAAGATTGTGTCATGCCATGTGACTTAAGGGCCCGTCACACACAACGATATCAGTAATGGTATTGTTACAACGTCACCGGTTTGGCGATGTAGCAACAATGTCAAAACGACATTGTTGCGTGTGACACTATCAACGATCAACGATCAGTCGGCTGATCAATGATCGTAGATTTATGGCCAGGACCATAAATCTATCTTTGGTTGCCCGCTGGAGGCGCAGCATTGCTGTGTGTGACAGCGGGAGACCACCGATCAGCGAGCTCCCAGCAACGCTGGGAGCTGGTATCCAAGGTAAATAGCGGATAACTAAGCACCGCGCGGCGCTTTGTTACCCGCTGTTTACTTTGGATACCAGCATGCTCGCCGATCCTGATCGCTGGTGAGTCTGTCTGTGTGACAGCTCACCAGCGATCAGCTACCGATGTCCCAGCGATCCCACCAACGTCGGATCATTGGTGGGATTGCTGGGGCATTGAAGCGTGTAACGGGCCCTTTAGACATTTAACCCCTTTGATGTGTAATGAATGGCTGTGGTTGTACTGAGCGGTCTCAGGAGCTGAGCCTGCACCACACCTGGCCAGTGCTGTCTGTATTATACAGCCGGTATCTGGATGTAACGGTGAAACTCCAATCACGGCATTCAAACACATGATCTACGGGTACATCATTCCACCGAGAAGTGATCCCAGGGCTCTGATGGGCTGTCATGGTAGATAGGACGTGTAAAAAAGAACAATCCATACATTGTATGGACCCCAAAATGGTGTCAATAAAAGTGTAATGTGGCCACACTGAAAACCCCCTGCCCCATCAAAGGAAGAATAACAAACATTACACCTCTGTGTCAATACAAACTATTTTTTTTTCTGAAAACAAATAAAACAATTTTTTTATCGCCATAATTGGCAGCTGAGGTATAGCAGTAATGGATTACCGGGAACTCCGCCGGACGGTCTGTGATTTGTATTATGGAGGCGATTTAGTTAGGTGTGAGCTGATGGGACGTACTAAGCAAATTGTGACAAATATTATGACACCTGCACCATTTGTGCAGATTCATAAACCCATCAGATGATGGCGCTATTGATAAAGATTCATTTCTTCACATCAATTACCGTATATACTCGTGTATAAGCCGACCCGTGTATAAGCCGACCCCCCTACTTTTGCCCCCAAAACCTGGGAAAATCTATTGACTCGTGTATAAGCCGAGGGTGGACCCCAGCACAGGTATACAGCCCCTAGCAGTGTGGTATACAGCAGCCCCAGAGGTATATACAGCAGCCCCAGTGGTAGTATACAGCAGCAGCCCCAGTGGTATATACGGCAGCAGCCCCAGTGGTATATACAGCCCCAGTGGTAGTATACACACAGCCCCAGTAGTATATACAGCCCTAGTAATATATACAGCCCCAGTGGTCGTATACACGTAGCCCCAGTAGTATATACAGCCCCAGTAGTATATACAACCCCAGTGGTAGTATACACGTAGCCCCAGTAGTATATACAGCCCCAGTAGTATATACAGCCCCAGTAGTATATACAGCCCCAGTGGTAGTATACACGCAGCCCCAGTAGTATATGCAGCCCCAGTGATATATACAGCCCCAGTGGTAGTATCCAGCAGCCCCAGTAGTAAATACAGCCCCAGTGGTAGTAGACAGGCAGCCCCAGTAGTATATACAGCCCCAGTGGTAGTATACAGGCAGCCCCAGTAGTATATACAGCCCCAGTGGTAGTATACAGGCAGCCCCAGTAGTATATACAGCCCCAGTGGTAGTATACAGGCAGCCCCAGTAGTATATACAGCCCCAGTGGTAGTATACAGGCAGCCCCAGTAGTATATACAGCCCCAGTGGTAGTATATAACAGCCCCAGTGGTATATACAGCCCCAGTGGTAGTATATAGCAGCCCCAGTGGTAGTATACAGCATCCCCAGTAATGCAGGGCCCCCCCAGCCTTGCTCCGGTCACCTGTAAAGCAAATTATACTTATCACTGTCCCGCTGTCCGCGCCCGCCGCTGCCGACATCCGCGATCCTCCATCTTCATGCGTCTTCTTCCTGTTTCCTGTGTTCGGCGCCGGTAATGATGTCATTGTCTGCGACGAACACAGGAAACAAGAAGAAGACGCATGAAGATGGAGGATCGTGGATGTCGGCAGCGGCGGGCGCGGACAGCGGGACAGTGAGTATAATTTGCTTTACAGGTGACCGGAGCGAGGCTGGGGGGCCCTGCATTACTGGGGATGCTGGGGCTGCTGTGGGGCTGTATGGCTGCCGTCACTGACTCGCGTATAAGCCGAGGGGGGTACTTTTCAGCCCAATTTTTGGGCTGAAAAACTCGGCTTATACGCGAGTATATACGGTATATGATTTCCACAAATGTTACAATCCTCTGTAATAAACGTATTGCAATAAATCCTCATTGTGTTTCCTCTTCTGATCTTCACCTTATTTTCTCTATTTTTTCTACAGACGTCCAGTACAGTCACAAGAAACATTTATATGAAAAAATTAAGAAACTTTCAGAGAACCGACCTCTGGGATATCACCAAGGAGGGGAGAGTTTCTCATTCTTCGCTCGTTATGTGAACCTCATCATTGTCTCCACTGATCACTTCAGACAACGTTCAGAGAATGAGCTCATAGAGACCGGGGTAAAACATGAGCAATATTCAAAGAGAAAACAAAATGTTCTACAGCGTATTTCCCTCAACAAGTTATTCCGCTGGTGTCACCGATCCAGAGAGGTGCCACGTATGGTGATGGTGAGCGGAGTGCCCGGGGTAGGGAAGACCACCCTGATGCAGAAGTTTGTCTATGACTGGACGAGGGGCGCTCTCTATCAAATATTCTCCTTTGTCTTTTTCTTCAAATTCCGGGAACTGAACAGATTGGATAATGTTAGTCTGGAGACCCTGATCCTCCATCAGTACCCCTATCTGGAGCCGCAGCTCAGGAATATCTTACAGGATCCAGAGAAACTTCTCTTTATATTTGATGGCTTAGATGAAAGTCTTCATACAGTGGATTTCACATCCCGTCACTTGTGCTCTGATCCTAAACAGCTCGGACCTTGTGGTCAGATTGTGGTTAGTTTGGTGAGAAAGTCTCTTCTGGATGGTTGTTCTGTTCTGATGACGAGTCGCCCGACCAGACTGGCATCTATAGATTGTAATGTTTTCCAGAGAATAGTGGAAATCAGTGGATTTTTTCCAGAAGAACGACGGTTGTACTTTGAGAATTTCTTCTCTGACCCTGAACTGGCAGAAAAGGCTTTCCATTATGTGAAGCAGAACGAGACATTGTACACGTTCTGTTACCTCCCGTCCTACTGCTGGATCATCTGTACTGTGCTGTCCTGGAGCTTCCAGCCCTCAAGTTATCAGCCCGTGTCATTATTACCCAAAACTGTGACACAAGTATTCGCTTTATACATCGCCAACATCCTGTCCAATCACAGCCTGCACAAAGGTGATGCTCAGCCGCTCCTGCGCTCCATCGGGTGGATGGCGGAACATGGGGTCATGAATCACAGGGTTATTTTTGATGACCGAGATCTGGATTCTTTCCATGTGGACAAGAAGTCAAAGCTTTTATCAAGTTTTCTGATGGAATCAGATGATCCTGTGACCTATTCCTTCTTACATCTCACTGTGCAGGAATTCTTCTCCGCCTTGGTCCATTATGTGGATTATTCTCCTGAGAAGTTACAGAGATCGCTATGCAAAGCTAAATCGTATTCTGATGGACGAGGAGAAATATTCCTCCGCTTCCTGTGTGGTCTATTAGACGGCTCCACCAGGTCAATACTAGCAGAATACCTGGACCCAGGAGCAGCTCAGGCCTCCAGAGACGTCATCACTTGGGTGAGGGACTTCATTATAGAAAAACAGAGACTGGAGGAAAGTAAAGACGACAACCGACATCTCCTCAATACATTTTATTACCTGTATGAAACCCGGAATAAGGCTCTAGTGCAGGAATCGTTGAAATCACACAGCCGATTTGACCTCTCTATGGTTCACATATCGGCTCTAGACTTCACAGTGTTGGCATTTATCCTGGAGACCTGCACAAATATAGAAGAACTCGATCTAACTGAGTGTTTGATACCCGCTGAAGGACTAAAGATACTTGCACCAGCGTTACACAACCTGCAGAGTCTGAGGTAAGACAATGTTACATCTCAAGTTCTGACAATTATATGACTGACTTCTTTCATGTATACCTTGTGTCTATTATTATGGGTCATAGTAAAAAGTAGAGCATGATCTCACTGGCAGGAGGATTGTGCGGAGACTCTGACCCAAGTGGTTGTGTTGGGAGGAGATGTCATGAAGCTTCCACGTGGTCAATGGGGTCCGCAGACCCGGCCCCCCCATACCTGGTATCAGGGTTCATAGTAGTTAGACCCGGATGGTTAAATGTTTATGACTCTTGAAGTCCATTTACTTTACATTTCTAAGGTGAAAATCCCTTTCTTGTTTTAGCTCACACGGATGAGCGCTCAAGTTTCCCGTGTCTTGTCCGCACATTTTTGGATAATGAGGATGATCTTTATAACATCTCCTCATATATACAGTACTAGATGGTGGCCCGATTCTAACGCATCGGCTAGTCTAGAATATGCATGTAGTTTATTTATGAAGATTTAACAATAATGCAAGGAGTACACGATATCTATCACCTACCTATTTGTCTATCGTCTATGTATTTTTTGGATATTTTATCTTTATAAACTAAGGTTCTTGGTACACATATTGGCCAATACCTGTTTGCCCATCAACCAGCTTCAAGGTGACCTTAGATCTGATGGGTCCCTATCCTACCTTGTCACTCTTTCCTTGGGCTCAGCTAAGCCTCCATTTTTACTATTTCTCAGTGGGAGCCACCATACAGTGCTAACCACTGAGCCACCATACAGTGCTAACCACTGAGCCAACATATACAGTGCTAACCACTGACCCACCATATACAGTGCTAACCACTGAGCCACCATATACAGTGCTAACCACTGAGCCACCATATACAGTGCTAACCACTGAGCCACCATATACAGTGCTAACCACTGAGCCACCATATACAATGCTAACCACTGAGCCACCGTATACAGTGCTAATCACTGAGCCACCATACAGTGCTAACCACTGAGCCACCATATACATTGCTAACCACTGAGCCACCATATACAGTGCTAACCACTGAGCCACCATATACAGTGCTAACCACTGACCAACCATATACAGTGCTAACCACTGACCAACCATATGCTGTGCTAACCACTGAGCCACCATATACAGGGCTAACCACTGAGCCACCGTATACAGCGCTAACCACTGAGCCACCTAAACAATGAGCCACCATATACAGTGCTAACCACTGAGCCAGCATATACAGTGCTAACCACTGAGCCACCGTATACAGTGCTAACCACTGAGCCACCTAAACAATGAGCCACCATATACTGTGCTGACCACTGAGCCACCATATACAGTGCTAACCACTGATCCACCGTACAGTGCTAACCACTGAGCCACCATACAATGAGCCACCATATACAGTGCTAACCACTGAGCCACCATACAATACTAACCACTGAGCCACCATATACAGTGCTAACCACTGAGCCACCATATACTCTGCTAACTACTGAGCCACCATACAATGATAATCACTGAGCCACTATACAATGCTAACCACTGAGCCACTATACAATGCTAACCACTGAGCCACCATATACAGTGCTAACCACTGAGCCACCTAAACAATGAGACATCATATACAGTGCTAACCACTGAGCCACCATATACAGTGCTAACCACTGAGCCACCTAAACAATTAGATATCATATACAGTGCTAACCACTGAGCCACCATATACAGTGCTATCCACTGAGCCACCTAAACAATGAGACATCATATACAGTGCTAACCACTGAGCCACCATACAATGCTAACCACAGAGCCACCATACAATGCTAACTACTGAGCCACCATACAATGTTAACCACTGACCCACCATACAATGCTAACCACTGAGCCACCATTTACAGTGCTAACCACTGAGCCACCATACAATGTTAACCACTGAGCCACCATACAATGCTAACCACTGAGCCACCATACAATGCTAACCACTGAGCCATCATACAATGCTAACCACTGAGCCACCATACAATGCTAACCACTGAGCCACCATACAATGCTAACCACTGAGCCACCATACAATGCTAACCACTGAGCCACCATACAATGCTAACCACTGAGCCACCATATACAGTGCTAACCAAACACTGAGCCACCTAAACACTGAGCCATCATATACAATGCTAACCACTGAGCCACCATATACAGTGCTAACCACTGAGCCACCATACAGTGCTAACCACTGAGCCACCATACAATGCTAACCACTGAGCCACCATACAATGCTAACCACTGAGCCACCATATACAGTGCTAACCAAACCACTGAGCCACCTAAACACTGAGCCATCATATACAATGCTAACCACTGAGCCACCATATACAATGCTAACCACTGAGCCACCATACAGTGCTAACCACTGAGCCACCATATACAATGCTAACCACTGAGCCACCATATACAGTGCTAACCACTGAGCCACCATATACAGTGCTAACCACTGAGCCACCATATACAGTGCTAACCACTGAGCCACCATATACAATGCTAACCACTGAGCCACCGTATACAGTGCTAATCACTGAGCCACCATACAGTGCTAACCACTGAGCCACCATATACAGTGCTAACCACTGAGCCACCATATACAGTGCTAACCACTGAGCCACCATATACAGTGCTAACCACTGACCAACCATATACAGTGCTAACCACTGACCAACCATATGCTGTGCTAACCACTGAGCCACCATATACAGGGCTAACCACTGAGCCACCGTATACAGCGCTAACCACTGAGCCACCTAAACAATGAGCCACCATATACAGTGCTAACCACTGAGCCAGCATATACAGTGCTAACCACTGAGCCACCGTATACAGTGCTAACCACTGAGCCACCTAAACAATGAGCCACCATATACTGTGCTGACCACTGAGCCACCATATACAGTGCTAACCACTGATCCACCGTACAGTGCTAACCACTGAGCCACCATACAATGAGCCACCATATACAGTGCTAACCACTGAGCCACCATACAATACTAACCACTGAGCCACCATATACAGTGCTAACCACTGAGCCACCATATACTCTGCTAACTACTGAGCCACCATACAATGATAATCACTGAGCCACCATACAATGCTAACCACTGAGCCACTATACAGTGCTAACCACTGAGCCACCATATACAGTGCTAACCACTGAGCCACCTAAACAATGAGACATCATATACAGTGCTAACCACTGAGCCACCATATACAGTGCTAACCACTGAGCCACCTAAACAATTAGATATCATATACAGTGCTAACCACTGAGCCACCATATACAGTGCTATCCACTGAGCCACCTAAACAATGAGACATCATATACAGTGCTAACCACTGAGCCACCATACAATGCTAACCACAGAGCCACCATACAATGCTAACTACTGAGCCACCATACAATGTTAACCACTGACCCACCATACAATGCTAACCACTGAGCCACCATTTACAGTGCTAACCACTGAGCCACCATACAATGTTAACCACTGAGCCACCATACAATGCTAACCACTGAGCCACCATACAATGCTAACCACTGAGCCATCATACAATGCTAACCACTGAGCCACCATACAATGCTAACCACTGAGCCACCATACAATGCTAACCACTGAGCCACCATACAATGCTAACCACTGAGCCACCATACAATGCTAACCACTGAGCCACCATATACAGTGCTAACCAAACCACTGAGCCACCTAAACACTGAGCCATCATATACAATGCTAACCACTGAGCCACCATATACAGTGCTAACCACTGAGCCACCATACAGTGCTAACCACTGAGCCACCATACAATGCTAACCACTGAGCCACCATACAATGCTAACCACTGAGCCACCATATACAGTGCTAACCAAACCACTGAGCCACCTAAACACTGAGCCATCATATACAATGCTAACCACTGAGCCACCATATACAATGCTAACCACTGAGCCACCATACAGTGCTAACCACTGAGCCACCATATACAATGCTAACCACTGAGCCACCATATACAGTGCTAACCACTGAGCCATCATATACAGTGCTAACCACTGAGCCACCATACAATGCTGAGTACAGTGTATTTGAAATATGGCGCCATTGCGTGCGCCGCTATTCTGATTGGTCACCGGTGAACGCGGCGACCAATGAGAGAAGCGGCGCACAGTTTAAATGCCGCTCCTCTGATTGGTCGCCGCGTTTAGCGCCGACCAATCAGAATAGCGGCGCGCGCTATGTTGCCATATTTCAATTACACTATACTCAGTGTATTTGAAATATGGCGCCATGGCGCGCGCCGCTATTCTGATTGGTCGCCGCGTTCACCGCCGACCAATTAGAATAGCGGCGCGCGCCATGGCACCATGGCCATGGCCGCGGTGACCAATCAGAAGAGTACTGCGGCTTGGCGCGCGGTTTGAATGACGCGAAGGGCACCACCGCTGCGAGCAGCCTGGAGATGATCGGCTAACGCCGGAGCTCAGCCGCGGCTACTGCGACACAGAGGTAAACAGCTCGCCAGTCGTGAAATTAGCCAATTAGCTGCCTCTGTGTGGCGCGCGATTTTGGCGACAAACACACTTAAAAAAACCTTAGAAAATTATATAGTAGATGTTTCAGAGCTAGAAGCCTCCAGCAATGAGAATGTGAGACATAGAGGGGATATAGACATATCCTAAAGTCAGATGATTTCATCTTTCGCTTCGTAAAGCGAAAGCCACAACTTTATTATCAGCCGGTGACATCTACTCCAGAGGCAAAACCGCAGAGACAGCGGCGCGGTCAGGAAGAGTCACCGGGACTGAGGGAAAGTGTCTAATCTGTAACTACATAGTAACAATTGGTGATGGTGTCAGTATGGCCCCACAGGGGCTCCAGGAAGCAGAATTTATTCTGTAGCTCCATGTCAGGCACCTAGAAATATGGAAATAATGTGGTGAGAATATACACTGTGGAATCAGATCATCTAGATAAGCATTTAATGGAGAGAAACTCAGGACCCTTCATAACCTGCATCCACGTTCTACTATGATAGATTTAAAGGGATATTCTCAATTATTAAATTACTGTAATTAGTTACACAGCATGATAATAAGCAAGTTTACAATGGACTTGCTTTTTCTATCTCTTAATTCTCCTGCTATGACAGCTTTCATCTTTCATAGTGTAAAGCTTGTTCCCATGGAGTGAAAGTTCTGCCATATCTCAGATCATCACACATAGTGCACAACCACACAGTATGTAATATTTCTCATATTGGGGAAGGCTGTGACCTTTAGGTGTTTGCTAGTGAGGGCAGAGCCACATGTGACACATATTATTGTAAGGACGGGAGGGGAATGGAGGACACAGGAGCCACAGACTGAGAGCTACAATAAATAGTGGAGGATGGAGATTTCTCAGCCGCTGACGACCGGTGACACAAGATCCTCCATCAGCTTTATGTCTATTGTACATCCCATGTGCTGCAAACATCACATATTTACGACACGCCCATAAAGTGAGGCCATTCCTCAAGATTCTGGATATGTAGATGATGGATCTGGTGTCAGTGGACTCATCATACAGCTGCCGGCAGTCCTGGCATTCAGCACATACTAGACGCGGATTCTACTGATGACATTTATGGATTTTACTAACAGCCGAGGACATTGTTTCTCCACATTCACAATCTACAGATTTTATCCTGACGCTCTGTGGACTCATCACTGACATCTCCCCTTATTATTACAGATTATGTTATAATAATCTACAAGACACGTCCTGCATCCAGTTGGCGTCTGTCATAAGGAGCAACTGGTCTCTGAAGACACTTGACCTGCGTGGTAACCGTCTCTCTGGTCCTTACTTCAGTGACTTGGTGGCGGCTCTGTCCAGTCCAGACTGCAGGATAGAGACATTAATGTGAGTAACAACATTTTACATAGAAATGTGGAAAAACAAATATAACACCATAACACTAGATAATATAAGAAGTCCTGGAGAACAAAGAAGACAATGGAGATGAGAACACAAACATTTGTATGTAACATGTTCTTCATTGTATCTACTCTATAATTGCCGTAGGCATTTTCGTGTCGGCCCCCGAAAACGTCGTGGCTATGTCACACTGTGACGTCACCACGTGCGAGCAATGGCCGCGAAGCGGCCATTGCGAGTCGCTGGCCGAAAATAGAACCAGAGGCCCGGCTACACAGTTAGCGATTTACCGCTGAGGTAGCGCGAGCAATGGCCGCGAGGCCATTGCGAGTCGCTACGTCAGCCGCCGCAAGTCCCCTTATACTTTGAATGGGGATCCATGCGAGTCGCTGTGTAGTGCGAGCAATGGCTGCGAGGCCATTGCGAGTCGCTATCACAGCACGTCTCACTATCAACAACTACTACTACTACTACTACTACTACTACTACTACTACTACGCCACCCCCCCCCTCAATGGCCGCACAGACCCCCCCCCCCCTCAATGGCCGCACAGACCCCCCCCACCCTCAATGGCCGCACAGACCCCCCCCCCCCTCAATGTCCCAAAGTCAGCTGTGACCGCCTGGCCCTTGGACACTGGCTGCCATGCACACATCAGCTGGTAGGCTCCCATCACTTACCCACTGAGGACGGATCACTTCCAGCACCTCTTCACATGGCAGTGCTCTGAACTTCTGAATCGTCCTCTCCTCAGACACCTGGCAGGTTCCTATCCAGCCTACTCACTCCCAGCTGCAACCCAGTGAGTCAATCAGCACATCTTCACTCACACACAGACCTGACATGTGATTAACCCCCTGTGCACCATTCAGGTTTAGCCCAGCAAAGCACTCATCCCCACAGGTTCAGCCGCTCATTAGGCTCATGAATGTATCGGATCTTCAGCACTCACACTCAGCTGTTTTACTCAGCGAGTCGCTGGCCGAAAATAGAACCAGAGGCTCGGCCACAAACTTAGCGATTTACCGCTGAGGTAGCGCGAGCAATGGCCGCGAGGCCATTGCGAGTTGCTACCTCAGCCGCCGCAAGTACCCCTATACTTTCTATGGGGATTACCGCAACCGCGCCGCAAGTGTAACGGTTGCGGCGCGGTTGCGGTAATCCCCATAGAAAGTATAGGGGGACTTGCGGCAGGTGCAGCAAGTGCGGTTTTTTTAACTTTAATAATAATAAAAATACTAAAAAAAAAAAAAAATAAATAATATAAATAATAGACAATAAAATAAAACATAATAATAAAAAACAACAAAAAAATTAATATATAAAATTAATATATTAATTACATTAACTAATTAAATTAAAAAAATTAATCTAATACCCCCCCAAACAGTATTCAACACCCCCCAAAAAGTATTGAGCACCCCCCAAAAAGTATTGAACAACCCCCAAAAAGTATTCAACACCCCCCAAAAAGTATTCAACACCCCCCCAAAAAGTCCTCACACCCCCCCAAAAAGTACTCAGACCAGCTATAACTATTATAAGCAAATTTATGCACGTTCTAGAATCCCGATGCATTTGCATCGGGCTCACAGCTAGTCTTATATATATATCATGGTTTATATATTTCAGATCACATTCATGATAAATGTATGTCCTATATAATATAGAATAATTGTTATATACTAGACATTAATATACATATAACTCCATTCTCCTTATTGATTCTATCCTTTAATCCCATTTCTATCTATGGCTGGGGTCACATTTGGAAGGCTAATTGCGGTTACCACATCCAGATTTGGATGCGGTAATCACAAGTGCCTTCAGACACATTTTTGTAAAAAAAAAGGTGTCCCTAACACCACATGCGATAACCGGATTGCTCAGAATGTGTAATCCGAAGCAATCCGGTTACCGTATGCTTTGTTCATCCCTGCTGCCGCAGGGATGACCAAAGGGTTAAATGTTAATAATCGATGTGTGCAACATGTCTCTAGGGATTGCCACCCTCCCTAGAGACATGCTCTCCACACAGGTCGGCATGTCAGGGGTTAATTCTTTAATTAACATGTTCACTGCTATTGTCGACTTTTACTATTTCTGTCAATGACAGCCGCCAGCTCCTGGCTCAGGAGCACTACAGTACGTAATGTGCGTAAGCATATTACAGGATAGCATCCTCTATAAGGTGCTGTCTCTGGTGCTTACGCCATTTGCGTAATGTAGTGCTGCTGTCCAGGGTCCTGATATCATGTACAGTAGTTCTATGGTGGTGCGGCAGTGCCCATAGAACTACTGTATTAGCGATCAGGACCCTGGACAGCAGCATATATAGTAAGCAAATGACGTAATGTACATGCCACTATCCAGGGTGCTGATCCCTAATACAGTAGTTCTATAGGCACCGCCGCACCGCCATAGAACTACTGTACATGATATCAGGACCCTGGACAGCAGCACTACATTACGCAAATGGCGTAAGCACCAGAGACAGCTCCTTATAGAGGATTCTGTCCTGTAATGTGCTTACGCACATTACGTACTGTAGTGCTCCTGAGCAAGGAGCCGGCGGCTGTCATTGACAGAAATAGTAAAAGCCGAAAATAGCGGCTAACATGTTAATTAAAGAATTAACCCCTGACATGCCGACCTGTGTGGACAGCATGTCTCTAGAGAGGGTGGGCAACCCCTAGAGACATGTTGCCCACATCGATCATTATCATTTAACCCTTTGTTCATCCCTGCGGCAGCAGGGATGAACAAAGCATACGGCTGCCGCAGGCATTCACATGTGCCTTGCGCCAGCCACATGGAGTCCCATAGGAGCCCATTATAGCAATCCTGCTGCGGATTGCAAATCGCTCTGAAAACTGCAGCCTGCAGGAATTTTACCGCAGGCTGCAAAACTGCAAGCGGTAACCGGATTGCATGTAGGGCAATTCAGTGTAAATATTGGGTTCCTATGGGCTGCGGTTCCTGATCCAGTTTTGAGCTTTTTAACAGCTCAAAACTCGATCAGGATCTGAATTTTTAACCGCAAATGTGACCCTAGCCTATCTCTCCCTACTGTGACCCCATTTCTTCTCCTATCCTCCATCAATAACTCTCTATCTCTATGAGATGTAACATTTCCCTCCTGATCAGTTTCCATCATTCTGGGGAATGTATCAGTTGTGTAACTGTATCTCTCTCCTGGATAGACGCCAACAGTAACATCCTCATTGCTGCCCTAAGGCCATTTTAAAACAAATAGCCTGGGATCCGTTTTGGCCTCCCATGTATCCCTATGGGTGCAAATTGGTCCTATGGCCTCCGTGTGTCAGTTTTGTCACTGATCCATTTGAGACAGGTTTTTTCATGCACTCAGAATCAGAGACTGTTGCGATTTTGGGCTGCCTTGAAAATCACTGATTCCAAGGGACAGACACATGGGGGTCTATGGAGATGGATCAATTTTGCTGTACTGAGCATGCTCAGAAGGTACAGCTCCTCCCACCCCTATATCTAGTGCTGATGACGGATCCGTGAAAAAAAAACTGGTCCATGGACATCAGTTGCATCCGTTGGCACAGATCAGTGCTTGTCCGTGTGATCCTTTAAAATCAAGGATCCACACTGATGTGCAAAAAACACAGTGTGAAGGGGGCCTAAGCCTATATTCACACAGGATATTTTTGCTGCATTTTTTTCTGCAGAAGAACTGCAGGAAATCCTGATGTCTTCAAAATAAATGAAAATCTTTTGACAGTAAGGTTCCTGCATTTTTTCTTGGGTTTTTGTAACGGTTTTTGTCAATTTTTTCAAGCAGATTTGCAGCATCTTTTGTGCAGTTTTGACCTCTATTCGTGCCTTCCCCATGGACATGGTCGGACAGGCCCACCGGGACAGCAGGAAATCCTTTGGTGGTCCCGGGTCCCCACAGCTCTGCCCCACGCCCCTCCCTCCTACACCCCCCCACTTCACAGAGAGGGCCAGTGGCATAACTTGAAGCTCATGGGCCCCGATGCGAAAGCTCCAACTAGGCCACCAATTATTACAAATCTTTACCAGCGATAGTCTTTTTCTATAGGTCAAAGGGACTTTTGGGGCCCCCTAGGCTCCGGGGCCCGGGTTCATTTGCAACCCCTGCACCTGTTGTAGCTATGCCCCTGGAGAGGGCCTTGGGCCCTCCATATCTCCTGCTACTGTCGCAGGGGTCGCAGCTGCGATGTGGCCCAGACATACATGGGCCCGCACTGCCCGCCACCTCCTGCACCCGCCGATCCCAGCTCCTGCTTGACATGGATGTGTGTCCACGAGGTTCCCATTGATGCCATGTTAGGCTACATTCACACACCACTTAATTTTCATACTTTTTTACGGGCGCTTTTTCCGCAAAAGTGCATCTGCATCTGATTCTGCTAGAAAAGTGAATGGACTTTAACTTTTGTCGTTCAGACGCTGCGCTATTTTCAGCTGTGCTTTTGCAGGAGTAAATGCGCTTATAAAAATCAACATGACTATTCTTTGCGCAAATATGCGCGTACTTTCTCTTATAGGCCCCATTATAAGGAGCTGGAATACGCATTGTCGTTTAGACAATACTGTATGCCAGTGTGGCGCCCCTGCGACCAGGTGGCCGCAGAGTGAAGTGCAGCCAGGAAAGCAAGACGGTTGAAACACACCCACACCGCACAAACACCGAACCTACGCCTAGGACTCTAGAATGGGCAAGGGTGGCGGGTGTAGCAAAGTGGGTGGAGCGTAGTTGAGACACTGACAAGTGGGCGGAGACATCACAACAAAACTCGGGAACACAAGAGAAAGTTGAACAGTTGTAAAGGGAAAAGTGAGTGAGTTGAGTTGGAAGTGAGTAGACGGAGAAGCAGAAAGAGAGAGGTTTCCCAGAAAGACTCAGGTTCTCTGGAGGCGCAGAATTCTGAGAGGCACCGACCCGAGGAGAGAAAGCCCACTCCACAGCCTGGGAACGAAGGGAAAGAGACTAAAAATACACCCCACAGCTGAGAAGGTGGAGGGACAAGAGCCTGGCAGCCTGTTAGACCGAAGCTACGCGGAGGAACCCTTGGGACTGACGCAGTGAGAAAGACG
The DNA here is from genome assembly GCA_033576535.1 of Allobates femoralis. NCBI lineage: Eukaryota > Metazoa > Chordata > Amphibia > Anura > Aromobatidae > Allobates > Allobates femoralis. Next base: position 8,466,050 of record JARQOC010000004.1, read on the forward strand.
TTGCTAGCTGAGCCTCGTCTTTTTTCTCCACTAGTCTTGGGGTTCTCGGTGCCTCTATTCTTGTGGCCTGGTCCCTCCACTTGCCTGAGCCTGACAATGGATACGAGTCCCATGGGTGGATCGCTCACTTCCCATGTCTCTGGGACCGCCCTCTTCCTCCTGGAGCCACCTGGTTCTTTCCTCTGCTCCACGGTCTTTCATCAGGATGAGCTCCCACTGCAGGCCTCTGGACACTTTTTTCAAGTTCTTTCTTTCTGTGACAGGCGTTCTTTCTCCAGCTTCCCTGTAACTAGACTCTCACTGTTCTTCTCTCCTCTGTTGTTAAACTGTCTCTCATCAGCAGTTAAACTGCGTTCTAGATGTTTCCCGTTCTATTTATACCCCTTTGTCGCATGTCCCACGTCATCTATGTGTGTGCTTCCTGACCTCACTCCTTCCCAGGTTCTCCCTCTAACTACTTCCTCTTCCCCCATCCCCACTATAATGGTTCCCAGTGCATGGCCTGGGTGTCCTGGTACCAGTCTGTACCCCTTTACCCGAGAGTCGGATACTACACCCTAAAGGGGGTGCAGTACCTCTGTGGTGACTGGATCCGCATGGGTGCCACACTCCCCCTTCTTTAAACCCAGCCCGTCCTCGGCTGCAAGAGAACAGAACAACAAGTGGTATTAAGATATGCAAAATTTTAATAATACTAAATAACAAGAACTAGAATAAGAAAGCTTTTTCATCCCTTTAACGGGAGGTACGGTTACTAAAATGTTGCTGAATATAAAAGTATAACATAACTATGTACAGTTCCCACCAAGTCCAGTGCGACCCCTATCTGGGTACACTTTCCTAGATGTAAAACTGGTGCCACAAAAGGGGTACTGCACCCAGAAAAGCGGTGTAGTCACCCCACTGAAATTGGAACAATGGTCACTAGATGGAACCCTAGAGTAAGGGGCCCAGAACAGAACAGATCCCAGGGAAACGAGGGAAGGAAATGAGGCTCAGCAGAGAGCCAGTTCAGAGAAGGAAACCGGGTACCGGAGCCTGCAACTGTAAGTTCCTACACGGCTTACAGAGAATCTGACGAACGGGGATATTATAGATACAGCCCCAGTCTCCTGAGTGAGTCAAGAAAAGGGAGCCAAAAGCTAGGAGCAGAGGCCACTGCATAGCTTAGAGAAGGTTGTCCCAGAGACCGCACAAGAGGGAAGGAGAAAGAGACACAGCAGGAGGTCAGACTTCACCACCACTGGGAGGCAAGGAACTGAAGGAAAAAGAAAGGAACATAAGGAGGGATCCATCTAACATCCAGAACTTCCATTTGCAGCATCCGGAGCATTTGCCAATATACCATCTATTGAACTGCTGAACTGTATGACTTTGGCGAAGTTTTCAGTAAAGTTACCCGGTGAAGCGAAGTCCTGACTCTGCTGTACCCTTTCCACTACAAACTGTTTTATTTTTCCATCACTGCCCCAGTGGTTCAGTCCCGCCTGCGGGGACTAGTCCATATAAGCCACAATACCATCAACCACCGGAAGACTGTGGCGGCGCTGGTGAGCATCACCAGACTCAGCAGGTGGCGTCACAAACTTATATACTTTAATTTATCTCATATTTTTCATTTGACCACCGGGGCCACAGCCTCAGGCAGCCACCAGTGACATCCCAGACAGCGAGCCTGAGAGCTGAGTACCCCTGCCCTGGGGCGCATCAAATTCTGGCGTCACAAACAGGATCCCGTGCCCAATACCACCGGGTACTGTGCGCCTTTGAACTTGGACTTAAAAACTGACACTTTCTGCCTTGTACGGTGCTGAAAATGGGTTCCCGCCATTACTGTCCGAGGACCCAAGATGGCGCCAACGCCATGAAGTACATGTGCAGGGCCGGGGGCATGCCTAAGCCCCTAGAAGAAGGACGGCCTGGACAGTGGCGCGAAAAAGTGTGGCCATCAATCAATCAGGGGGTGGCCCACAGGAAGTTCCAGGGGAGTGCCCGCCCATCGCTGTACAAACTGGAAGAGAAGGACAGACGCCATCAGACTCCTTTGTACCGGCAGCATGGCAGCACCCCGATGGAGAGATGTCGTCTGTGAGCTGGAAGAACAGACCCGTGCTGAGAGAGGAGATCCGGCAGCTGCATCCCTGGTTACTGCAGAAGGGATGCAGATTATTGGTGGGACTTGTTCACCCGGTTCCGGCAGGAGATGGAAGAGGCGCTCACGTGGGCGTGCCGGCGGTAGAGTGGAGAACGAACCTACGAGTTGTCGACGAGAAGGACAGCCCGTGAGGCGCGGGAGGCAGAGATTGCGGCGAGAGCAGTAGAGCATTACCGCACCTCCCTTCCACCACCAGCACAGACCCGGGACTTGGGGACCCAGATGGAGCCCCCGACACCACCACCGTCCCAGGCCAGCAGCAGTCTCCGGCCGGAGACAGTGCCTGCACCCACAGCACCGGACGTAGAGATCGAGGAGCTCTATGAGGAGCCTGATGACTATGATGACGACGACTACGAGGAACCGGCTGGAGCCTCAGGAGGAAGCACCCCGGAGGCAGCATGGTGGACTGCCTGGCAACAGCACTGTCAGGGAGTCCCTGCCATCCTAAACACCGCAGAGGCTTGTGCTACCCTTAAAACTCACAGCAGCAGCACTTCACCACCCCCGTATCAGTCCCTGCACAGCATCCGGCCGTCCCAAGATGAGCGTAGCCAGGTAGCCATGCACAGAAAGAGTGAAGACTGGTACCAGCGGAAGCGTACCACCAAAAGACTGCGAGATGAGGCCCACTCTTACCCCGTAGTGCTGACCCCCAGGGCAGCTAGAGGTATTTGAGTAAGTTGGTAGTCACATTTTTTATGGTGCTCTTGATGCGTTAAGAAAGTTCACAGACAGAACATTGTGCAGTCTTCAGATCTTTGACTCATAGTTAGTGTGCACCAACCCACTGAGCACTGGGTTCTCGGAGGCAGGGATCCAGCTACTCCCAGGTAGTAGGACGGTATGTAACTGGTCATCTCACACTGCTCTTCTTTCTCCCTCCTGCCTTGCACCTTGACACACAAAGATCTGAGTCAGTGATTGGCTTTTCCTAGGAGTTCCCCTACAGTGTCTCCCCTTAGCCCTATGGTTGCCACCTTTTCAGCAGATGTGTGCAGAAGTCGACTGTGTCCCCCTGGAGGTTCCACAGCCTCTGGGTTGCCAGCTGAGCCTTGTCTGTCGTCTCCACTGGTCTTGGGGTTCCTGGTGCCCCTTTTCTTGCAGCCTGGTCCCTACAATTGCCTGCGCCTGACAATGGATACAAGACCCACAGGTGGATCACACACTTCCTGTGTCTCTGAGACCACCATTTTCTACTGGATCCATCTGGTTATTTCCTCTGCTCCTTGGTGTGGCCGAAGGATGATCTCCCACTAGCTCCATTCCTCTGGATACTTCTTTCAAGTTCTCTTTGTGTGACAGGCATTTTTTCTCCAGTTTACCTCCAACTCGACTCCCATTGTTCTCCTCTCCTCCCTTGTTAAACTGTCTCTCCTGAGTTCTAGACCTTTCCCGCTCTATTTATATCCCTTGTCACGTGTCCCACGTCATCTACGTGTGTCGTTCCTGACCTCACTCCCTCCCAGGTTCTCCCTCTAACTACTTCCTTTCCACCCATCCCCACTACAATGTTTCCTAGTGCGTGGCCTGGGTGTCCCTGTACCAGTCTATACCCCTCTTACCTGAGAGTGGGATACTAAACCCTAAGGGTACCTTTACACGCGGCAACTTTTCTAGGAATTTCACTGGCAACTTACTGGCTGCAGTGAAATCATGGACACATTGTTCTATCTTGTTGCTGTGTACAAATGTAACAATGTGTCCATGATTTCACTGCAACCAGTAAGTTGCCAGTGAAATTCCTAGAAACGTTGCGGCGTGTAAAGGTACCTTAACAGGGGTGCAGTAACTCTGACTGGATCTGCAGGGGCGCCACATTTACTTGTGCTAAATCGCACGACTGCAAAACATGGGAAAGGCGCCTGTGCAAAAAAATGCGCCAATTACGCTACGTGTGTTCGTAGACTTAAGCGTTTTTTGCCTCTGCCAAAGCTTTTTCTCTCTCCTGCCCTGTGTGGAGCTTCATATACTTTCTAAGGCTGGCTTCACACTACGTTTTGTTCTTGTCCGTGGGGGTCCTGTTTTTTGCAGGACCTCACGAACAGGAACAGACAGGCCCGGATTTGCAACTCTGGATGCCATTTCTGTGTCCGGTTCCTGGACCCGGTTCAAAAATGAACAGAACAGGATCACAAGACACGTAGTGTGCAGTCAGCCTAAGCCTGGAATCACACTGTCCATGTGATATACAACTAAAGGCCACGTTACACACACAGATACCTGTTCAGATGTAGGTCACACTTCTCTGGTTGCAGAGAAATCATGGAAACATTGTTCTATATTGTTGCTTTGTACAAATGTAACAATGTGTCCATGATTTCACTGCAACCAGAGATCTGAGACCAATATCTGAACAGATATCTGTGAGTGTAACGTGGCCTTTAGTCTTATATCACATGGACAGTGTGATTCCAGCCTTAAGATGGACATGTCACGGATGAGTAGCTTGAAATGGCGCTCCCCTCTCTGGACGGGAGCGTCAGCTACTTGTGTTTCTAAGCAGCTCCACACTCCTCTCCTGACAGAGGGGAGCCATTCCAAGTTACTCATCCGTGACATGTCCAACTTAGGCTGGAATCACACTGTCCATGTGATATACGACTAAGGAGATGTGTAGAGAGCCACTTCTGTGCTGTGTGGCAGACAGGGCAAGTGACTGGAGTTCTGTTATGTCTGTAAAAGGAGAAAGGTTTAAGATTTATGGGACTGAGACCTATGTTTTAGGCAGCAGAATACATAAATGCAATAAAGATGCTTAACCCCATCCTGAACAGCAGCATAATATCATGTCACTGTGTTGGTAATTCATGCAATACATAAAACTCAGTGGTGGACCTTGACCCCTGAGGGCCCTAGTGCAGTATCTGCTGTTTGCTGTTGAGGAGCGGTGGGTGGGGGGTGATGGTGCTAGTGGACATCGGTGAGGAGTTGCTGCAGGTGATGCTCCTCCTACCTGCTGCGCCGAGCTGCGCTTTGGAGTCCTGGGAGCCAGGGGGAGACAGCAGAGAAGAGGAGGGGTGGGATCAGCCAGGGGAAGCAGGAAGCTTCCCACAGTTACCCTCCTCTCCCGGTTCGGGACAATTAACATGGTGGCCTATGGAGCCAGATACGGGAAAAAACAGATTAGTTTCCCTAATACAGTTCCAGGGTACAGAGCATGCTCAGATCAAGAGTCGGGGCCCTGGTGCAGCTGAACCGCTGCACCACGGTAGGTCCGCCCCTGATAAAACTAATACAGTGTTGTGATCAGTTCAGACACTGTACCTGTCTAATCAGTTTCCAGTACCGACTCCATATTACAGCTGGCACCCAGCATTAATAATCAACTCTGCCATGACCATTAACTGCATGTATAGTGAAATTATGGTTAATCATGGCATGTACCTAAGTGATTAAGGCTAGGGATGAGAAAACATGGATCAGAAAGTTCAGCTTCCATACCGTATATCCTATGTGCAGATATCAGAACCTGAACACCGACCTCTCAGACGTCCATGTAAAAGATCAGTGTTCTGGCCCTGGACACCATGTACACACATTTTGTATACTTAGTATAAAAATTCCATTGTTTTTTTAGGCATCTTCACATCTTCCTTCACCTCTAATTCATCCCTGCCTCCTTCCATGGCTGTCTGCTAAAAAACTTCTCACTACGCCTACATAGACTTTCACAAAATGGCGACATCTTTATTTAGTAGAATACTGCAAAGACGCAATACGCCAGCCGTCCCATGTGACTGGGACTTTGGCTGAAGCCCCAAACTACAATATGAGCAGCTGGCCCTTAAAAGTTCAACTTTCCTCGGACTCTCATGGCCTGTGCATTGACATGTTCAGTGGCCCCGTCGCGGCGCACAAAGCGCTGTCACTACAAGCCGCAGCGGCTGGCAGTGTACTGTAGACTTGTAGTGTGTAGTCCGGAGCCATCTCTGCAGAACAGACGCACCCACCATGCTGTGCGCGGCCACATCTGCTACTGCCGGGCTAATACCGGTGTAACAGGTCATATTAACCCCCCTGCCCAGAATATACCCCAGCTGCTTTAGATCAGATTATAACCATTGAGTGATATACTCAATAACAGGACCCCAGTCAGTGCACAGGGGCCCCATGCAATGCACAGGGGGCAGAAACAGCCGATTTCACCTCTGTAGGGTTCATACAGTATATCGACTCTAGACTGCACAGTGTTGGCATTTATCCTCGAGATCTGCACAGATATAGAAGAACTCAATCTATCTGGATGTTTGATACCCGCTGAAGGATTAGAGATCCTTGCACCAGTGTTACATAACCTGCAGAGTCTGAAGTAAGATAATGTTACATCTTTGTTGTATTCAGGTTCTGACAATTATAAGACTGACTTCTTTCATGGATTTGTCAGGCCCAGGGCCGGGTACACGGGTATCAGGCACAGGGTCTGGGGTATCACTGGTGGCGGTGCCTGAGCCCATGGCCCTGGTGGACAATAAAAATGGTGGGATGTGAATTGTGGAAAAATGAAAGTTATTTCGTGACGCCACCTGCAGTACCTGGTGAGGGATCAACAGCACCGCCACAGTCCTCCGGAGGCCTTGGTATTGTGGCAAAGGGTAGTATAGTTCCCTACAGGTGGAGCTGGATCTCTGGGGCAGCGTTGCTGAAAATAGAGAGTTCAATGCTGGTAGTACAAAGACACAGAGGCAGATTCACTCTCTCCCGGGTACTTTACTGCAAATATGCATCCATGAATACAGAGTTCACAGTTCAGCATAGATGTAAAACAGGTAACCTTTCGGGATGCTGTAGGTGGATGCAAGGTGGTATGGAGGTACCCGTGGTATGCCTTAGTTGACGAACCCGTGTCCTGTGTTCCCTGCCTTGGATAAGTCCTTTCCCAATTCCCTGAAGGTAACCTTGGGGCTCCTCTCCTTCTGTATGAAGGAGTAGTTGGACCGATCGGTACAGTAGAGTGCTGTGGCCGGTAAACATACCGCAGCAGCCGGTTGACGACTTCAGAGCTGGACTCTGGCCGTTTCCTCGGACTCAGCGTTCCGTAGTGGACTGAGGAAGCTCCATGGAGTATGGTCGCTCGGCACTGGGGTTCCCCCTTTCTCTCTCGGGCCAAGACTCACGTGTCAGGCATCCTCTTTCAGGATCCCCTCGGGACCCCTTTCATCTTTCCTCAGGTGCAGTCTGTAACGCCCTGTTCTGACCTCCCGACTCTACTCCCTCCGAGAAGTATCTCGTCCCTCTAAGCTTGAGTGAGTGAGTGCAGGGATTGGGTCCCTCCCACCAGCCATGCATCTGCCTACAGTTGGGGAAAATTACACCTCTTTTACGGGTGTAATACCCCGGTGTGACGCCTGACCAATGGGGGCGCCACATATACCTTGTGTCTATTATTATGGGTCATAGTATAAAGTAGATGGGGTCAGATACCTCACCGCTGATTATAGGTGAGACTGATCCCACTGGCAGGTGAATTGTGTGGAGACGCTGACCAAAGTGGTTGTGTTGGGAGGAGATGTCTGGAAGCTTCCACTTGATCACTGGGGTCCACAGACCTGGCCCCCCCATACCTGGTATCAGGGTTCATAGTAGTCAGACCCTGATGGTTAAATGTTTATGACTTTTGAAGTCCATTTACTTTACATTTCTAAGGTGAAAATCCCTTTCTTGTTTTAGCTCACACGGATGAGAGCTCAAGTTTCCCGTATCTTGTCCGCACATTTTTTGATATTGAGGATGATCTCTGTAACATCTCCTCATACAGTTGTGGCCAAAAGTATTGACACCCCTGCAATTCTGTCAGATAATACTCTGTTTCTTCTTGAAAATGATTGCAATCACAAATTCTTTGGTATTATTATCTTCATTTAATTTGTCTTCAATGAAAAAACACAAAAGAGAATGAAGCAAAAAGCAAAACATTGATCATTTCACACAAAACTCCAAAAATGGGCCAGACAAAAGTATTGGCACCCTCAGCCTAATACTTGGTTGCACAACCTTTAGCCAAAATAACTGTGATCAACCGCTTCCGGTAACCATCAATGAGTTTCTTACAATGCTCTGCTGGAATTTTACACCATTCTTCTTTGGGAAACTGCTCCAGGTCCCTGATATTTGAAGGGTGCCTTCTCCAATTTGACAATTTTAGATCTCTCCACAGGTGTTCTATGGGATTCAGGTCTGGACTCATTGCTGCCTCCTTAGAAGTCTCCAGTGCTTTCTCTCAAACCATTTTCTAGTGCTTTTTGAAGTGTGTTTTGGGTCATTGTCCTGCTGGAAGACCCATGACCTCTGAGGGAAACCCAGCTTTCTCACACTGGACCCTACATTATGCTGCAAAATGTGTTGGTAGTCTTCAGACTCCATAATGCCATGCACACGGTCAAGCAGTCCAGTGCCAGAGGCAGCAAAGCAACCCCAAAACATCAGGGAACCTCCGCCATGTTTGACTGTAGGGAGCGTGTTCTTTTCTTTGAATGCCTCTTTTTTTCTCCTGTAAACTCTATGTTGATGCCTTTGCCCATAAAGCTCTACTTTTGTCTCATCTGACCAGAGAACATTCCTCCAAAACGTTTTAGGCTTTCTCAATAAGTTTTGGCAAACTCCAGCCTGACTTTTTTATGTCTCGGGGTAAGAAGTGGGGTCTTCCTGGGTCTCCTACCATACAGTCCCTTTTCATTCAGACGCCGACGAATAGTACGGGTTGACACTGTTGTACCCTCGGACTGCAGGGCGGCTTGAACTTGTTTGGATGTTAGTCGAGGTTCTTTATCCACCATCCGCATAATCTTGTGTTGAAATCTCTTGGCAATTTTTCTTTTCCGTCCACGTCTAGGGAGGTTAGCCACAGTGCCATGGGGTTTAAACTTCTTGATGACACTGCGCACGGTAGACACAGGAACATTCAGGTCTTTGGAGATGGACTTGTAGCCTTGAGATTGCTCATGCTTCCTCACAATTTGGTTCCTCAAGTCCTCAGACAGTTCTTTGGTCTTCTTTCTTTTCTCCATGCTCAATGTGATACACACAAGGACACAGGACAGAGGTTGAGTCAACTTTAATCCATGTCAACTGGCTGCAAGTGTGATTTAGTTATTGCCAACACCTGTTAGGTGCCACAGGTAAGTTACAGGTGCTGTTAATTACACAAATTAGAGAAGCATCACATGATTTTTCTAACAGTGCCAATACTTTTGTCCACCCCCTTTTTTATGTTTGTTGGAATTAGATCCAATTTGGTTTTAGGACAATTATTTTTGTGTTTTTTCATTGAACACAAATTCAATGAAGATAATAATACCAAAGAATTTGTGATTGCAATCATTTTCAGGAAGAAACTGAGGATTATCTGACAGAATTGCAGGGGTGTATATACAGTATGTTCCAGAGCTAGAAGCCTCCAGCAATGAGAATGTGAGACATAGTGGGGAACATCTGTAGAGACTGAAAAAGCCTCCAATATCGTAAAGTCAGATGATTTCATCTTAAAGCAAAAGCCACAACTTTATTATCAGCCGGTGACATCTACTCCAGAGGCAAAGCCGCAGAGACAGCGACGCTGTCAGGAAGAGTCACCGGGACTGAGGGAAAGTATCTAACTGTAACTACATAGTAACAATTGGTGATGGTGTCAGTATGGCCCCACAGGGGCCCCAGGAAGCAGAATTTATTCTGTAGCTCCATGTCAGGCACCTAGAAATATGGAAATAATGTGGTGAGAATATACATTGTGGAATCAGATCATCTAGATAAGCATTTAATGGAGAGAAACTCAGGACCCTTCATAACCTGCATCCACGTTCTACTATGATAGATTTAAAGGGATATTCTCAATTATTAAATTACTGTAATTAGTTACACAGCATGATAATAAGCAAGTTTACAATGGACTTGCTTTTTCTATCTCTTAATTCTCCTGCTATGACAGCTTTCATCTTTCATAGTGTAAAGCTTGTTCCCATGGAGTGAAAGTTCTGCCATATCTCAGATCATCACACATAGTGCACAACCACACAGTATGTAATATTTCTCATATTGGGGAAGGCTGTGACCTTTAGGTGTTTGCTAGTGAGGGCAGAGCCACATGTGACACATATTATTGTAAGGACGGGAGGGGAATGGAGGACACAGGAGCCACAGACTGAGAGCTACAATAAATAGTGGAGGATGGAGATTTCTCAGCCGCTGACGACCGGTGACACAAGATCCTCCATCAGCTTTATGTCTATTGTACATCCCATGTGCTGCAAACATCAAATATTTACGGCACGCCATAAAGTGAGGCCATTCCTCAAGATTCTGGATCTGTAGATGATGGATCTGGTGTCAGTGGACACATCATACAGCTGCCGGCAGTCCTGACATTCACCACATACTAGACGCGGCTTCTACTGATGACATTTATGGATTTTACTAACAGCCGAGGACATTGTTTCTCCACATTCACAATCTACAGATTTTATCCTGACGCTCTGTGGACTCATCACTGACATCTCCCCTTTATTATTACAGATTATGTTATAATGATCTATCAGACACGTCCTGCATCGAGTTGGCGTCTGTCATATGGAGCAACTGGTCTCTGAAGACCCTTGACCTGCGTGGTAACCGTCTCTCTGGTCCTTACTTCAGTGACTTGGTGGCGACTCTGTCCAGTCCAGACTGCAGGATAGAGGAATTAGAGTGAGTAGCAACATTTTACATGGAAATGTGGAAAACAAATATAACACCATAAACTAGATAATATAAGAAGTCCTGGAGAACAAAGAAGACAATGGAGATGAGAACACAAACATTTGTATGTAACATGTTCTTCATTGTATCTTATATATATATATCATGGTTTATACATTTCAGATCACATTCATGATCAATGTATGTCCTATATAATATAGAATAATTGTTATATACTAGACATTAATATACATATAACTCCATTCTCCTTATTGATTCTATCCTTTAATCCTATTTATATTTCTTCTCCTATCCTCCATCAATAACTCTCTATCTCTATGAGATGTAACATTTCCCTCCTGATCAGTTTCCATCATTCTGGGGAATGGATCAGTTGTGTAACTGTATCTCTCTCCTGAATAGACGGTAACAGACACATCCTCATTGCTGCCCTAAGGCTGCGTTCACACTGTGTTTTTTGTGATCTGTGTCTATCCGTTTTAAAACAAGGTATCATGGAAGGCTAAAACGGATCTGTGGATATGGGCTTAGATTGGTCCTATATGGCCCCAGTGGGTGTCACTTTTGTCTCAGATCCGTTAGCGTCAGTTTTTTCGGCAAACCAATCAGATGATGTTGGATCCAGATTGGACGTCGCGAGACTCTTGAACCTGGACTACGTCGGAGGTGGGGAGGGTTCTTTACTAAAGATGGAGTCACTAGTTGTGTTGTTTCTATTGGTATACTGGAGCTCGCCTTTATAGGGGTATTACCATTATCCCAGCCCTGGTGTGTTGCTGCTTTGGGGAACTGTCTCCTTGGTTAAATTTAAACTGTGTTATATTCTTTATGGGGTTCCTAGCGCTAAACCATCCCCCTTTTTTTTCTATGCCTGCAAGTGTAAACTCCACACTATGTACTAGTTTTCTTTTCTTTTCAAAATTCTTTTTATTAAATATAAAGCAGACAGAAAAGAAATATATAACAAATCCATTGTACAAGAATTATAAGCCATACAAACGAATCAAGTCAGGTTAGATTAAGGCAAAAGATCTGAGCGATGAACCAATATCAATAGTCATGGATAAATATAGCTAAATCGAGATGATATAACAGGAAAGGAAACATATCGCAAAGGAACATATCGCATATCAGGTAATAAGTCCACTAGAAAGATAACTTGATAGGACTATGAGAATAATCCAATCAGAACACAAACCTGTATGGCAGTTACGAATATCATCAATTAAATTAAAATAGAGAAAAAGGAGTAGGGGGTAAGAGTGAGAAGTATAGAAAAGAAGGAGGAGGATAGAAAGGATACGAGGGGGAAGAAGGAGGTAGAATGGCACATACATTGGGCACTAGCAATTTTGGAGAAAAACATGCAATTCAGTCCCTATTTAGTCAGAATGGAAGATCTAAAATTCATCCATGGGCGCCAAATATCTAAAAAGGCATCTTGAGTATGATTCACCAATGAAACTGTTTGCGCTACATGTTATAATAAATGCACTTTATCTTGCAACTGTGCTAATGTAGGTAAATTAGGAGACTTCCAGCAAATCGGTATTAGTAACTTGGCCGCAGTGATGATATATTGAGCCAAGACCAATGCTTGTCTGTGTTCTGGCCATATCAGAAAATTTAATAGGGCCGTCTCCGGTTGCAGTCTTAGGTCTCTATGCAACACAGTTCGGATAAGGCTTTCAACTTGCTGCCAGAATTTTGTAATGACAGGGCATAGCCACCAAATGTGAAAGAAGCTGCCAAGCATCTCCCCACACCTCCAGCATGAAGAAGAGACATCCACTCCCCAACCTGAACTTTGGTATAGAGATAGATACCATCTCGCAATTATCTTAAAGGAATTCTCCTGCGCACAAACACACTGGGATGGGCCATGAGAATGCTTGAAGATGTAAAGTATCTGGCAGGTGAGAATGTGTAACCCAGGTCTCGCTCCCAGTGCGAGATGTACGCCCTTTTATGACAGCTGTCAACAGTTAATAAGGTCTGATAGATAATTGAGAATATTTTCTTAGGCCTAGATGTTTCGTATGTGGTTAATGGCCTAGTTAGGTTGGAGTTTTTAATAATGTTCATGCAATAGCTTTTTAATTGAGCCAAATTGAACAAAATTTAGGGTAGATAAACCCGGAATCTGTTGTAGATCGTGTAACGAGGGGACTGCACCATCTTGGATCAATTGGCCAAGAGCGATGTTTGAGTATCTTAAGTTCTTTCCAAATGGTCTTGGAGATGGAGAGTTGTGAGCAAATATGTCTGCGAGATTGAGTAGAGGAGATAAAGGCGGCGCTATAATGTCTACAGATTCCCGCCAAATTTTTTATGTCGCTTTTGTATGCGTGTTGTGAGACAGTGCGGGGGATCATATGCGAGGGGCGCTATGTCTCCCCCAGAATGCGCACTGTCACGTATTGAGCCCGGTGTAGGGTGTGAGAGAAAGGGACGGTCCGCTCCCTCCGCTCCGGGTCTTGCAAGGTCCCGGAAGGAGACACGGAGTTAAAAGCCTGAGCAGGAGGCAGGGCGGGGTTCCTTGTACACAGAATTGTGCCTTAGCTGCAAGAGCAGCAGAGATAGACAGGAGAAGTCTGGAGTTCCAGGGGGCCGTGTGCTATACTAACACGGCCTAGCCCAGGAGGGCTGGAGGAACTCGGGGTGACCCATAACGGAGGCCTTTGGCCTGAAGGACCCGGGTACGTTATATGAACTGTGTCTTGTGTACACGGCTGCGACCCGGATTCCGTCAGACTGTGCCATCGCTGTGTGTATCAGCAATAAACACCGGGTCCTGTTTGAACTACTACCTGGCTCCACGTGTTTCCTGACTTGCAATCCCGGCGCTGCCCCACATATGGTGGAGAATGCGGGCAGCTGCCGGCCCGGTGAGGTGTAGCATACATTCCTGGTGAAGCTCGCGCTACTGTTGCCCTTCCTTCCGGAACCGCTGGTGAAAGTGACTGTTTCATGAGGCTAATGAGCGGCGGGTAAGTGAGAGGAGCAGCAGTTGTTATAGCCGCCAGTCTCTTGCAGCGTGCCCGGCCCTGCATGTCCATACTTAAGCCGGCCACGCTACAGTTCAGGCCTGCCGCTGATATGGAGGAAATCCTTAGGCAGCTGGTACTTTCCCAGCAGCGGCAGCAGGAACAGCAGCAGCGACACGAGGAGCAGCAGCTCCGACAGCAGGAGCAGCTTCTACAACAGCAGAAAATGAATGAACTGCTCCTGCAGCAAATTGCGGCCTTACGAGACCCGCCAACAGCGCCTCCCCCGGAGCGGCGTGAGGCCCGGGACCGGGTCCAGTCGGCACTGCGGAAGCTGAGTCCAGAGGACGACGTAGAAGCCTTCCTCACCGTCTACGAGCGCACCGCAGAGCGAGAAGGCCTCCCTCCCGCTCAGTGGGCTGAAGTGGTGGCGCCATTTCTGATGGGTGACGCCCAAAAGGCCTACACGGACCTCAGTTGGGAGGATGCACAGGACTACGCCAGACTCAAAGGTGAGATCCTTGCTAGACTTGGGGTCAATACTTATGTCCGAGCCCAACGGGTGTTTTCCTGGTCCTACGTGGAGTCCAAGCCGGCTCGCTCCCAGGCGTATGACTTGTTGCAGTTGGTGAAGCGGTGGCTCCAGCCTGAGAGCTTGACTCCGGGACAGATGGTGGAAAGGGTGGTGGTCGACCGGCTGGTACGGACTCTGCCGGTTGCGATACAGCGTTGGGTGGGGCAAGGGGACCCGGGTACCTTGGACCAGGTGGTTAGCTTGGTAGAGCGATATACAGCCACCCAGGAGTTCATACGGGACTCTGCCCCACTGCGGCAGTTACGCCGGCCTCCGGAGCCGGGTAAAGGTGTACGTCCATCCCCAGGGGACTCTCCTAAAAACGTACCTGCTGAGAGGATACCCCAGAATGGGGCTGGCAGGATACCAGGCTCCCCAAGAAGGAGCTTCCGGCCCAGCGCTGCCACTGCTACGTGGTGCTGGCGGTGCAAAGGACCGGGACATGTGGCTGCCTATTGCCCACTAACGGCGGAACCCATGGACTGCGGGTTCACACGGCGGCTCTCGATGTATGCCAGCCCCGTGTTCACCGCCGATGTGGTGGATCCCCTAACGGAACCACATCTGTGCCCAGTGCTCATTAATGGACACAGAGCGGAAGCTCTCTTGGACTCCGGCAGTTTGGTGACGCTGGTTCGGGCGTCCTTAATCCCTGGGTTGCAACTCACTGGGGGATTGATCGGGGTCCGGTGTATACACGGGGACCTACGCGAGTATCCAACCACGGAGGTGACTCTGTCCACTCCATGTGGAGAGGTGACCCACGTGGTTGGAGTGGTAAACTCTCTACCCTACGGGACTGTGCTAGGAAGAGACTTACCATTGTTTTGGTCCTTATGGGGAGGGAGGAGTAACCCTCCCCTGATGCCAGGGCATCAGGGTGCTGAACCCGACGACCCTGAGACCGGGACACCTGCCGTAGGGGTCGCCAACATAGGGCTAGAGTGTCACCCCGATAGGTTCCCGCTAGACGTATTGGCAGGAGAGGTCGAGGAGACCCCACCGCTTCCAGAGTTGGAAGTGTTCCGGGGAGCGTTTGGGACAGCCCAGCTACAGGACCCCACACTGACCAGGGCCCGAGAAAGGGTAACAGAAGTAAACGGGGTAGCTCAGCAGCCGGGGGCAGAGAATGTATTTCCACGCATGGTGATTAACCGGGAGTTACTCTATAGGGTGGACAAAATCAGGGATGAGGTCGTGGACCAACTGGTAGTGCCGCAGCCACACCGCCGGGCGGTCCTAGAGATGGCCCACTCCCACCTGCTAGGGGGCCACCTTGGGGCTAAAAAAACGCAAGAACGCATCTTGCGGAGGTTCTTCTGGCCGGGCGTGTATGCGGACGTCCAGAGGTACTGTGACTCCTGCCCGGAATGTCAGCTGACCACTCCCATTGCCACCTTCCGTAGTCCATTGGTACCTCTCCCCGTTATAGAGGAACCTTTTGAAAGGATTTGGTGGGGCCTATAGTGAAGTCAGCACGAGGCCACCAACATAAACTCGTGGTTGTCGACTACGCCACCCGGTACCCGGAGGCGATTCCGTTACGCCGCACATCGGCGAAGCTGATTTCCCGGGAACTGTTTGCTATGTTCTGTTGCCTAGGACTACCTAAGGAAATCCTCACGGATCAGGGGACTCCTTTTATGTCCAAAGTGACCCAGGAACTGTGTAAACTGCTCAACATAAAACAGCTGCGCACCTCGGTGTATCATCCCCAGACCGACGGGTTAGTTGAGCGGTTTAATAAAACCCTGAAGTCCATGCTAAAAAAAGTGGTAGCAAAGAACGGAAAGGATTGGGACATGTTATTGCCCTATCTCATGTTCGCCATCCGGGAGGTACCACAGTCATCTACGGGGTTTTCCCCCTTTGAACTGTTGTACGGCCGGCATCCTAGAGGGCTATTGGATGTTGCCAAAGAGACGTGGGAACAGGAACCCACACCCTATAGGAGCGTGATCGACCACGTGGCGAAAATGCAGGACCGGATCACAGCAGTCCGACCTATTGTAAAAGAGCACCTAATGGATGCCCAAGGAGCGCAAAGCCGCGGGTATAATACACGGGCCACCGTTAGGACCTTTGAGGTGGGGGACCGGGTATTGGTCTTAGTGCCCACAACGGAAAGCAAATTATTGGCCAAATGGCAAGGGCCCTATGAAATCCGGGAAAAAGTAGGGGAGGTCAATTACAAGGTATACCAGCCCGGGAAAAGGAAACCCGTGCAGCTATACCACGTAAATTTGCTTAAAGCGTGGAAAGACCGGGAGTGCCTGATCATGGAGGCGTCCGATACACCCGGAGACCCTGTCTCTTCGGCCCCAAGGGATACCGAAGGGGTACAAATAAGCGACACCCTCACTAAGGCCCAAGGACGGGAGGCTCGAAAGTTGGTACAGCAGAATCCTGACGTGTTCTCTGACCTGCCCGGACGCACTTCGGTCATTCAACATGACATTGTCACTGAGCCCCGGGTTAAAGTGCGAGTAAAACCTTATCGGGTACCCGAGGCCAGACGGCAAGCCATCGCGGCCGAAGTTAAACACATGCTTAAGTTAGGCGTGATAGAAGAATCCCGGAGCGAATGGGCTAGTCCCATAGTGCTCATTTCAAAACCGGATGGATCATTGCGGTTCTGCAACGATTTCCGTAAGCTAAACGAAGTGTCTAAGTTTGATTTATATCCCATGCCCCGGGTGGATGAGTTGATTGAAAGACTGGGGCAAGCCCAGTACTTCACAACGCTCGATCTGACAAAGGGGTACTGGCAGGTGCCGCTAACAGAGGCGGCCAAGGAAAAAACAGCCTTTGTTACTCCGGAAGGTCTCTATCACTACGTCGTGTTGCCTTTTGGGTTGCATGGAGCCCCGGCCACATTCCAGCGGCTCATGGACATAGTGTTAGAACCTCATCGGAAGTACGCATCCGCCTACCTAGATGACATTATCATCTTTAGTCCAGATTGGCATACCCACTTATCCCAGGTTCAGGCCGTGGTGGATTCTCTCAGGGCAGCGGGCCTGACAGCAAATCCAAAAAAATGTGCCATGGGGCTCGAGGAGGCCCGGTACCTGGGGTATGTGATTGGGCGAGGGGTTATCAAACCCCAAATAAACAAAATCGAGGCCATTCAAAATTGGCCCCGACCAGTGTCTACCAAACAGGTGAGGGTGTTCCTCGGCATAGTTGGGTACTACCGACGCTTCATACACAATTTTGCTGGGCGAACGGCGGCCCTGTCCGACCTGTGTAAAATGGAAGAAATCTGCTTTGGTGCGATGGAATCCCCAAGCAGAGGCGGCCTTTCAGTCCATGAAGTTGGCCTTATGCGGGCAGCCCGTCCTCATCAGTCCTAACTTCACGAAGGCCTTCGTTGTACAAACAGACGCCTCGGAGGTGGGGCTTGGGGCTGTGCTGTCGCAAGAAGTGGGCGGAATTGAGCATCCGGTCACTTACTTGAGCCGGAAATTGTCCCCGGCGGAAAAGAATTATAGCGTAGTGGAGAAGGAGTGCTTGGCTGTTAAATGGGCCTTGGAGTCCCTACGTTATTATTTGCTCGGACGGCAGTTCCAGTTGGTTACGGATCACGCTCCCTTGGTCTGGATGCGCAATGCCAAAGAACGGAACGCTCGGGTCACCCGGTGGTTCCTGTCCCTCCAAAACTTCCGTTTTACGGTGGAGCATCGGGCTGGCAAGTTGCAGGGTAATGCGGATGCCCTGTCCCGGGTGCCCTGTTTGTTGGCTGGGGTTCAACCCCACAAGTTTGAACCGAGGGGGGGGGGTATGTGAGACAGTGCGGGGGATCATATGCGAGGGGCGCTATGTCTCCCCCAGAATGCGCACTGTCACGTATTGAGCCCGGTGTAGGGTGTGAGAGAAAGGGACGGTCCGCTCCCTCCGCTTCGGGTCTTGCAAGGTCCCGGAAGGAGACACGGAGTTAAAAGCCTGAGCAGGAGGCAGGGCGGGGTTCCTTGTACACAGAATTGTGCCTTAGCTGCAAGAGCAGCAGAGATAGACAGGAGAAGTCTGGAGTTCCAGGGGGCCATGTGCTATACTAACACGGCCTAGCCCAGGAAGGCTGGAGGAACTCGGGGTGACCCATAACGGAGGCCTTTGGCCTGAAGGACCCGGGTACGTTATATGAACTGTGTCTTGTGTACCCGGCTGCAACCCGGATTCCGGCAGACTGTGCCATCGCTGTGTGTATCAGCAATAAACACCGGGTCCTGTTTGAACTACTACCGGGCTCCACGTGTTTCCTGACTTGCAATCCCGGCGCTGCCCCACAGTGTTTAACAAACATATGTGGGAAATTTTATGTGCGTGCAGTAAAAAGATCGATCTGAGAGGGAAAGGTGCAAGAGCCTCCTCCACCTCAATCCACTGTTTATCCCTAGCTCCTCTAATTTTGTCCACTGTCCTAGTCAAGATTGCAGCTTTAGAATATCTATGTATATCTGGTGCACCCATTCCCCTAATTGTTTTTGGAAGTGTCAATGAGCGGTAAGAAACACAATGTGACTTATGTTTCCAAATGTAGGTGGAAAAAAGAGAGTTAACTTTTTGAAGGAAAGACAATGGTATCTTGATGGGTAGCATTTGGAATAAGTAGGTAAATTTAGGAAGAATCAGACTCTTCAGTATATTCTTCCTCCCCATCCAGGACAGGTAGGTGTCCTTCCATTGCCTAATAAGTGTAGCAACGGAATTATGTAGAGGAAGAATATTCATTTTAAACAAGTCTGTGTCTGATCTACCCAACTTCACACCAAGATAGGTGATGTAGGTTGTAGGCCAAGTAAAGGGGTATAGCATTTTCAGATAACGTATGTGAGGATATACGCAAGTTAAGAGCTTCCGATTTGGCCATGTTTATTTTCAAATTTGAAAGGGTGCCATAATGCTCTATGAGGTCTATCAAAACTGGGAATCCCTTCAGGGAGTTAGTTAGCAGAATCAGGAGGTCGTCAGCATAAGCTGCAATTTTAAAATGTGACTTGTCTATTTTGACCCCCTCGATACCCTGGCTTTCTTGTATAGATATTAGTAAGGGTTCCAATGTCAAACAAACAATAATGGAGATAGCGGGCACCCCTATCTGGTTCCGTTTTGAATAGTGAATGTGTCCGTCAGGGATTCGTTAATTCTAATGCGTGCTGTTGGATTATGGTACATAGCCATAATGGCTGTGACTAAACTGGACGATAAGCCAAAGTGCAAGAGCGTTTCCTCCAGGTAAACCCAGTCCACCCTGTCGAAGGCTTTTTCTGCATCAGTACCCAGCAGCACAAACAGTATTTTATGGGCTTTGGTGTACTGGATGAGATGCAGTATTTTATGTGTATTATCTCGTCCCTCTCTCCCGCTCACAAAGCCTGTTTGGTTCAATGAAATCAAATTTGGTAAAAACTCGGAAAGGCGTCGAGATATCATGCTAGCCAAAAGCTTTAGGTCAACATTCAACAGAGATATTAGCCTATAGCTACTACATAAAGCCGGGTCTTTTCCCTCCTTGTGCAATAATGATATTTTGGCTTCCAGCATATGTTGAGGGAGAGGTTAACCCTTAAGTGTATCATTACATACTTTGAGAAGGTGTGGGAGCAGAAGAGAGGAGAAGGATTTACCATTGGGGTACTTCGACAGAGCAGACTGGAGCTCACATAGCGTAAAAGGCTGACTTATTTTGTGTTCTTGTGGTTTTGATAAGGTGGGGAGGTTCAGCTTCTGTAGAGCCTGGATAATGTCTGTTTTTATTTTAATCTTATGAGCCTCCGAGTCATCCGGCCTTAAATTATAGAGCTGCTTATAATAGTCTAAGAAAGCCTTCTCAATATGAGCAAAATTTTGGACAGTCACTCCCTTAGAGTTCATAATCTATTATATAATTGCGAATGGGTTTTTTGCCCCTTCTGAGTCCACTCTCGCTGCGAGTCAGCGTGGTCATGTGGATACGCCCGAAGCATTGGCCGCGCAGCGGCCATTGCGAGTCAGAGACTCGCTCTTCTAGAATCCCGATGCATGTGCATCGGGCACCCAGCTAGTAGAATATATTTGAGTGCGAGCTTGTCGTTTACGAAGCTGCAATAGTAGGAGTTTGGAAGCTTTGTCACCATGCGCGTACATTTTATTTTTCCAAGACGCGTATAATTTTGCGGAATTGGCATTCAGGATATCTTTGAGTTTTTGCCTCCTATTTGAGAGGGTGTCAAGGGTAGACTGGTCAATATTTTTTTTGTGAAGTGACTCCAGTTGAATAATTTCATCATATAATTTTTGGGTTTCTTCGTGACGCTTTTTGTTAAGATAAGATGCTATAGATATCAATTCACCTCTTATCACTGACTTATGAGCTTCCCAAAGTATTTGAGGGGAGGATCCTCCAGCCTCATTCTGCTGAAAGTATTGAAGGAGCCTCCCGTTCAGTCGTGCCCTGACATCAGCACAACCCAACAATGTTTCATTAAGTTGCCAAGACCTGCTATGTGGGTGCATTTTGGATAATGATATAGTCACAAGTACCATGGAGTGGTCTGAGTATACATTCGGTGATATGCTTGCCCGTAAAAGATTGGGCAGCAATGCTCTGGGCACCAGGATATAGTCTAAGCGATGATAAGATTTATGAGGGTTAGAGTAAAAGGTGTAATCCCGAACGGATGGGTTTAGATATCTCCACGAGTCAAGTAACTGCATGGATCTTAGACTTGCATGAAGTCTTGCTAAGTCCCTAGGAGAGAGAGCGCTTTTTTGTTTGAAGTATCCAATATAGGTTCAAGTGCTACATTAAGGTCACCCCCAATCAAGAGTACACCCTCTTTAAAACTATCTATTTTCTTTAATGTCAAAATCAACCATTTCACCAATTTTTTGTTAGGTGCGTAAAGGCAGCAGAGGGTCGTTAGTGAGCCATCAAGGAGCCCTTTGATGCAAACATATCGTCCCTGTGGGTCTATGAGAATCTCGCGTAACTGACAAGAAACTCCCCTCATCAAGGCTATAGAGACTCCTCTCGAGCCCGACTGGTTTGAGGTGGCATGGAACCATTTGTCGTATATGGAGCGTTCAAAATTTGGGAGTTTATTGGGTTTAAAATGAGTCTCTTGGATAAAGAGAACTTTTGCCTTTTGTTTTTTAAGCATATGTAGTGTTGGATGTCTAGTGCATGGAGAATTGAGACCATGAGCATTGATGGACGCAAAAGTAATTAACTTACTGGAGTCCAGTTTAAAGTTGTGAGACATGTTCTTCTGATGTTACAAATGAAGTGCTGGTGCTCGTGCCTACAGGAGAAGAAAGGGGAAGGGGATATAGACGGAAGGACAGGAAAGCAAGGAATAGAGGTTGTAGAAAGGGGGGGGGGGAAACATTAATAAAGTAAACAAAGAACGAAAGGTTATTTTACCAGATTCAAAACGAATCGAGAGTAACATAGATAATGGAAGGCATTAATGGCCAGCCAGGAGTAAATTAAGGCTTGAAAGGCTAAAATTGCCCAAAATACTTCAACTGTAAAGTATAAAACAAAAACAAAAAAAAAAAATTAAAGACAACGAAGATGTGAACAAAATAGGAAGTTACAGTTCTCCCCTCTAGAGACTAAACCTTGTCCCCAAAGAAGGGGAAGTGACTTTCTTTCCTTAACTGTCCAATGGAAAACTAATTGCAGACTGAAGGTGCTTTAGGAAGAAACAGCATTCAGGTGGCGTCATCAAGTCTTTTAGAAGTCGGTGATTTTGCCGATTTCCTTTTAGCACGCTGGGACTTTGGAGACATCATTTGTTGCCATGAAGCTGGGTCTGGAAGGGGATGGAGCTGCGACGCAAAGTGAAAAGCTTCCAGGTCTGTGTAAGATTCAAGCGATATATCCAAAGTAGAGCAAGCTGCTGTAACATCTGCAGAAGATCTGAAAGTTATCCCTTTATCTCCAGCTGTAACATGAACGCCGAAGGGGAAGAGCCAGCGGAAACGGTGGCCCTTCTTTAGGATAGCATCAGTAAAGGGTTTCAAGAGTCTCCTTTTTTTCAAGGTTATGGCTAATAAATCCTGAAAGAGCAAGATACGAGTGCCTTCATAAACAATTTCCTGTTTGCCTCTTGCCCTGCGGAGTATTAGATCTTTTGTTCGGTAATCAAGAAAAAGGCATAGCACATTTCAGGGTGTATCTCCTTGTGGCGGTTTAGGGCGTAAGGCTCTATGGACATGAATCAACTCAATGTCTTGAGGATCGTCTTCCATAAGAAGACTCTTGAAGATTTCAAGTGCAGCTTTGCTTAGAGCCTCAAATACCACTAATTCAGGAAGGCTCTTAATCCTGATATTGTTGCGGCGCTCCCG
The DNA here is from genome assembly GCA_033576535.1 of Allobates femoralis. Lineage (NCBI taxonomy): Eukaryota > Metazoa > Chordata > Amphibia > Anura > Aromobatidae > Allobates > Allobates femoralis. The sequence continues at coordinate 8,488,794 of JARQOC010000004.1, forward strand.
GTTCTCATGGTCCTCTAGTGTGTAATGGATTGCATGTAATTGTTGCTCATGAACAGTTAGGCCATCACGTACAGCGTTAGTTTGCTGTGACACAACAGTTAGGGAATTTTCAAGCGTTTCGATTCTGTAGCCTTGAAAATTCAGATCCTGCTTAATCTCCGCTAACTCCTGGCCAATCGGTTCAAGAGCCTTGGCTAAAATTTGTTTTATGAAGGAGCGAGTCACCACAGAATTCCTAGACGAGCTCCCAATGTCCGAGTCACTCTCTATATCAGAGTCAGAGTCCTCAATATAAGTCAAGGCAGTGTGCTCTGGGGGTTTAGGTTGATCCGAGTTAGTACTCCGTTTTTTCATAAAAAGATCAACATCAGCTTGAGTAATAGATTTTGCCGCCTTGGAAGTGCCTTTTGGAGGCTTAACACCAGACTTTCCCATAGTGTTTCAGGAATGGCTTATTGATAGTTGGCAGGTTATAATGCAATAGCTCCTTCTGCTGGCCAAAAGGTGATTAGTATATCATTGTTCAGCAGAAAATACTAGATAAAATGAATCCAGGTATAGTGATAGCAGGAGGATCCTACTGGTATTAGATGTTTTATACCAGGTCCAGGGAGGATAAAGAGCAGGGTAATCCACTACAAAGCAGAGTTTAATGTGCTGTGTGGTAGTGCTCAAGGTACCCCCTGTATGCTAACTCAGTCCTGCAAGGGTTAACTACCCCTAATTTATTGTAATTTCCCAGGGGAAAAAAGGTGTAAAAGTGGTACTGATACTGGATGCTTTCTTTCTAACACTAGCCCAATTAACACTGAGCACTGTAGCGCAGTGATGAGTATCAGGGCTAGTCCTGTGAGAGCCCAGCCAAGCCTCTCATCAACTGCGCACACACCCTCGTGCCAGAAGTGAGTGCAAGTCCCTGTATACCCCGGCCACCGCTCAACTCCGCTCCCCGCCTCCACAGCCTCTCTCCTCTGCCGCTGCAGACCTGACAGGCGACGCCTGTGTCTGCTAACAGATAGCCGGCGGGGAACAGGTGAGCGGCGTATGCCACAAGGGACCTCAGTGGATGCGCAGCAGTTCGTTAAGGAGAGGAGGGGGGGGCACAATAACAATCCCCCTGAAGGGGTGTGCAAGGGCTCAGAGGCTCCAAATACCAGTTTATCTGAGACCCAGTATCCACAAAGTATAGATGGTGGAGATTTGCAGGCAAGATGAGTAGTCTCTGAGGCTGGATGGCTGAGATACTGAGATTTTTACAGGGAGCCCTATTAGAAGCAGCTTCCTCACTATGTACTAGTTTTAACCCTTTTTTAGGGATGTTTATTGAAAAATTGTTAAAGGAAACAATTCTTTAAAAACACATATGTTTCTCTAAAACCCTAGTTTTTCCATATGCCAGCAGGAAAAAAAATTAATATAACGGTAAAAATCACTTAAAATAGATAATAGATTCTTCTTTAGTTGTGGATCATGATGGATGAACCTCTCTCATTTTTAGATGTATAGGTCGTCTTTCCTGTTTGCACTGGTTTCATTGTTCAAATGCTGCAAAATAAGTGCATTTTCCTCGTGTTCTGTAATATAATTCAATACACTGTATTCAGAGCGGGTAGGGTAGGCCGGTTCTTAATAGGAGTAGTACTGTATACTACCTACCTACCTTCATGTGGCTACTGCTAATGTCGTTGTTCTTTTTACTCATTAGTTGGATTCCTCTCTTCAGTGGACTTATTATGGGAATGTTTTAACCGGATCTGTTTCATCCTCTTGTCCGATTTTCCTCTTATTGTTCTTACTAGGATTAAACATATGCAAAAGCAAAAATGTCACACTTCTATAGTCCAAATCTCTTATCTACATATTGTGGGATTAAGGTAATAATACGTCTTTTTTGTACCATACCTTTTGTATATTTGTCTGTAATTTCCCCAATCCTCTGACTGTATTCTTATTTTAGGCAGGTGTTTCGTCTTTACAATTATATATTCCCATAGCTGTGGTTACAATAAAGCTCAGGTTAATATTTTCACTATATACTCATTCAGGTATAAACCTCTCTTATATATATACTTGTGTTCTACTTGAGTTATGGCTTCCTTTCTCTAGGATTGTTTCCAGGTTTATTGTAGTGATGTCTCCTGATTTTAATTGCTGGATCTATTGAGTGAAAATGTGTATGGGTATTAATGCAGCATACTGTGGTTTTCTAATTGTTTGCTTCATATTCATGCACTCTTAGCTGTGCTGTAGGTTAATTCTATTCATAACAATAATTTCCCATTGGAACTGTGTAAACCTAAGTTCTACTTATGACAGTGTAACAATGCTCCCTTCTATTTAGATGGCATCCGATATGTGATTCATCTTGAAGGTACTCTACTTTATCCTTAGCTTGTGCTTTTCTAACACGTCCTCTGAGTGTTTGTTCTCCCGGCATGCAGCTCAGTGTTGAGCGGTTGAGTCTCAGCGTTTGTGGTGCCCCTGCAACCAGGAGAGAAGTGCAGCCAGGTAAGTCAAGGTTGGCAAAACAACCACACCGCACAAACACTGACCCTACGTCCAGGGCTCTAGGTTGGATAAGGGGTTGGCGGGTGTAGCAAAGTGGGAGCGTAGTAAAGACACTGACGAGTGGGAGGAGACACCACAACAAAACCCGGGAACACAGGGGTACAAGCAGTTTGAGAGTTCAGTCCCTAGGAGGGCTGTGAAGAGAGCTGACAGCAGAGAAAGGCTTCCCTGAAAGACTCAGGTTCCTTGGAGACGCAGAATCCTGAGAGGCACAGACCCTAGGAGAGAAAGCCTACTCCAAAGCCTAGAGGTGACAGGAAGGGAAAGACTGACCAGAAACCCCACAGCTAAGGAGAGTGGGTTGACAAGGGCCTGGCAGCCTGATAGACCCGAAGCTGCGCAGAGGAACCCTTAGCACAGTGCAGAAAGAAGGAGCCTGGTGTACCCAAATGTCTGAACCTGAGACACTGGAGGCTAGGCCGACGACCAGAGAATCGGTTCTGATGAAGTGACTGGGGATTCTATACCACAATCACAGGACACACCGGTGAGGGGCAGAGACTCTATGTACCGCAGCCTAACTTCCACCACGAACTAGGACACAGTTGTCACACTAGGACTGGTGACTCTCACTGTAAGGGAAAACTATTCACCCGTGAGTCTGCGACGACCAGGCTGAACCCGGGGGTGAGGTACTACGTTAACACAGTGAGAGAGAGGCCTGAAAGGACTTTGAAAGACAACACAGATGCCACCTGAGCTGCACAAAGGCTTGAGTCCCTGAGCAGGGAAGTGTAAGATCTAGCTTACAGAAGTGTTGTAACAGTGACTGTAAATTGCTGAATGATCTGCTGTGGAAAGGTCTAAAGTAAAGTACCCTGTGAGCTCATATGCCTGTCTGAGACTGTTTACTTCCACACTGCGTCCAGCACCAGGTTGGCCATCACTGTGGAAGTTCCTGCCTGGAGAGCCACCTCAGAACTGCGGAGTGCTGGAGCTGCAGAGTAAGTGACTGTGTGTAAAACTGCAAATCCCCATCATAACCTACCACTCCTGCCCTGGGGACCTACAGCCCTACCTAGAGAGGGCTTACCATCTCAGCTGCCCCTAAGTCACCGTCCCCAACTGCAACCAGGCAGCGGTGGCCCCACTGGCCACAACACTCCAGGTGGCATCATGATAAATCCCCTGTAAATACCCCTTTTTGGACTGATCCCAGGCCAAAGGACCGGGTCACGACTACCGTGATTCCCCGAGAGACAGCCAACAGCCCAGTTCCCGAGTACCCCATAGCCTGGGGTTGCATCACGTTCAAGTTGTGCTATTGGTCGTGTATTTCCGGGTTCCGGAGTCTCCTTTGGTAAGCTGATGGTTACGTCATCATGTTGTCAGTAGTGCGTCACAGTCATGTGTTAGCATTGGGATGAGTATTGGGTCGTCGGATGGAGCTGGATTGCTAGCAATACCCAATTAATGATAAATGTATGTCTTATATAATATAGAATAGTTGTTATATATTAGCCATTAATATATATATTACACAATTCTCCACATTGATTGTCTTTGAATCCTGTTTATATCTATCTCTCCCTACTATACCATTTCTTCTTCTCCTATCCTCCATCAATAACGCTCTATCTCTATGAAAGTGTAACAGTTCCCTACAGATCAGCTTCGCCATATTTTTGCATGCAGCCAGGTATAGCACACACGTACTGGCTGCCCCCAACACCATCGGCTGCCTAGTTGTACCTGGCTGGAACCAAAAATATATAAACGACGTAGCTTGCTGGGGGCTAGAATTGCATCACGTAAAGAGTGTCCCAAGCTTTCTGGGACCCCTTCCCCGCTGCGAATTGCACTCCACAGCCGCCCAGAAAATGGCGCGTTCATAGAACTCTTCTCTTCTAGCGGCCCTGGTGCCGAGTGGCTCGCTGGGTAATAATGAGGTTAGAGCCAGCTTTGTATTATCAGCTGGCCCTAAGCTCAAAATTCATGGGGTCACGCCAATATTAGACATGACCATCATGAATTTCTAGTGATCAGATTAAAAAAAAACACAACACAGAGAAAAATATTTTTATTAGAAATAAAACACAACACAATTAGTGACTCCATCTTTATTAAAGAAAAGAATCCCTGCCCCCCTCCCCTGACGTAGTCCAGGCTCAAAGGTCCCGCATCGTCCAATTCGGATCCACAAGAGGTCTTCAGCTCTGCTATATCTCTACCAGCTGACACACACGTCTGCTGGTAGAGATGTAGCAAGGCACACCATGGGAAAGTTCACTGGAGTTCATGCCTGAGCTGCGTAAAGCATGAACTCCGATGAACTCTGGGTGAACCACTCAGCTAATGCTGTCAGGTGACACATCAGCTGAGCGGTTTTGGCAGGTGGTTTAAACTAACAGCTGAATCTGTGAGCTTATAGTTTACACCACCCACCGCTGACACTCAGCTGTTTGGTGTTGGCAGCTGTTTTAAACCAATCAGCTGATGATGTCTCGTGACACATCAGCTGATTAGTTTTGGCCAATCACATCTTTAAGGTCCTTGAAGCGAGAGTACGTCTTCTCATCTGGACTCAAACAGCCAGCGGAGGGGTAAGCATTATATTTTTTTTATTTTTAATACATTTTGTTAACTTTTATTTTGTGTTCGTAGTTTATGTAGATACACTGCAAACGCAAAACTCCCGACATGTCACACAGGGGAAGGAACACAGGATTCTTCCTCTCCCTGTGTGACAACACTTATTCTGTTCTTTTGGGGAGAAAATGTGGCCATAAACATATGCGTATGAATGCACAGTGTTTGTTTATGACACGCCCCTCCAGGGCCTTAGGATACTCAAATCCGGGCTCTGAGGCTTCATCACGGGAATCACAGGGACTGAGACCCGGCTCCGTGACCCTGGCAGTGTCATTAAAAGTTCGGTGTGGGTGGCTCTCTCTCTTATGGAAGGTCATTTGGCATGGAGGGTTCACTTTGGGAAAGGATGATTGGACCTGGGGATACTTGCTATTTTTATGTGATGCACCCACAGGATGTAGGCTATAGATGGCCACTGCTGCTCGATAGTTCTCCTAGGGGCCGATGGTAGGGAGGCAGCAATGTTCTTAAGCCCTCTACAGGTAGGGCTGACACCCAGGGCAGCTAGAGGTACCTGAGTGAGTTTGTAGTCGTGATTCTGTTGCTCTCGACGCGTTAAGAAAGTTCACAGACACAACCGGGTGCAGTCATCAGATCTTTTACTGTGCACCAACCCACTGAGCACTGGGTTCTCGGAGGCAGGGATTCAGCTACTCCCGGGAAGTAGGACGGTGCGACCGGTACCCCTTCTCTGACCTTTCTCGGTAGTATCACACTGCACTTCCTTTCCCTCCTGCCTTGCACCTTGCCACACAGAGCTCTGAACCAGTGACTGTAGGCTTTTTCTAAGTGTTCCCCTGCAGTGTCTCCCCTTAGCCCTATGGTTGCCACCTTTTCAGCAGATGTGCCCGGAAGTCGACTGTGTCCCCCTGGTAGTTCCACAGCCTCCGGGTTGCCAGCTGAGCCTGGTCTGTCTTCACCACTAGTCTTGGGCTTCACCGTGCCCCTGTTCTTGTGGCCTAGGATACGAGCCCCACAGGTGGATCGCTCACTTCCTGTGTCTCTGGGACCCCCTCTTCCTCCTGAAGCCACCTGTTTTTTTCCTCTGCTCCTTGGTCTGGCCTCAGGACGAGCTCCCACTAGCTCCAGTCCTCTGGACACTTCTTTCAAGTTCTCTTTCTTTGAAAGACATTCTTTCTCTAGCTTCGATCCAACTCGTCTCTCGCTATTTTTTTCTTATCTGTTGTTAAACTGTTTTTCCTCAGCTGTTAAACTGTCTCTCCTGCATTCTAGATCTTTCCTGCTCTTTTTATACTCTGTCACGTGTCCCACATCATATACATGTGTACTTCCTGACCTCACTCCTTCCAGGTGCTGCCTCTAACTACTTCCTCTCCACCCATCACCACTACAATGGTTCCTAGTGCGTGGCCTGGGTGTCCCGGTACCAATCTGTACCCCTCTTACCCGAGAGGGGGATACTACAGCCTGACAGGGGTAAAGTACCTTTGTGGTGACTGTATCTGCAGGAGCACCACATTTACCTGCGCTAAATAGCGCGGTCGCAAAACGCGGGAAAAGTGCCTGCGCATAAAAATGCAGCAATTACGCCGCGTGTGAACGTAGCTTTAATAAGGGTTTATTTTGCCACTGCCAAAGCTTTTTCTCTCTCCTGCCTTGTGTGGAGCTTCATACACTTTCTAAGGCTGGCTTCACACTACGTTTTGTTCCTGTCTGTGGGGATCCTGTTTTTGAACAGGAGCGGACAGGCCCGGATTGGCAACTCTGGATGCCATTTCTGTGTCCGGGTCCAGGATCTGGACACAGAAAGAGCAGAGGGGAGCCGAGCCAGACAAGTGGTGTTGGCGCTGTTCACTTTCACTTTAGCAGTGTATTTACATACACTATCTACATACACCGCTAAAGTGATATTAAATAAAGGAATAGTTAAAAGTTAAAAAATTAATTCTCACCTTTTATGTTGTGTTTCTCACGATACATTCACCTCCGATGCACCTCCAAAGACTAAAGGACCTGTGCATCAGCTGACCAGGAAGGAGCAGGGCAACCTGATCAGCTGGTAGGTCACATGAGCACGGTTTAAATCTTTAAACCACGCTGATGCAGTCATGTGACCTATCAGTAGTAAATAAAGGAATAGTTCAAAGTAAAAAAATTAATTCTCACCTATTTTTTTATTTTTAACCATTCCTTTATTGAATATGACTTTAGCAGTGTATATAAATACACTACTAAAGTGAAATTACACACATATACCACGGGTACAGAGCAGTGCTCTTGATCTGAGCATGCTCTGTACCCTGGATCCTGATCGGGAAACAATTCTGTTTTTTCCCGAATCCAGCTCCATAGGCTCTCATGTTAAATGACCCGGACCGGATTCGTTTCTGCCCGGTTTTGTCACCGGAGCCCAAAAACGGTGCAGACTTAGTTTTTCGGACCAGTAAAGAACAGGACAGAAATGAATCCTGTACTGAATACACAAAACCGGATGGCCAAATATGGTCAATCCGGCACCATAGGGAGACATGGGAGGCAAAAACGATCCTGTTCATTTCAAAAAGGAACAGAACAAGATCACAAGAAACGTAGTGTGAAGCCAGCCTAAGCCGGGAATCACACTGTCCATGCTATATATGGCTAAACAGTCATCCAGAGAATGGCAGCAACTCACCGGGCAGGTTTCAGCAGTGTTTCTTTATTGTTTATTCCATAAAAACAGGCGGTTATTCAGGGGTAGTAGAGGGAGGATGGGGTTCGCAACAACATGCCGTTTCGCACTCTCTGCGCCCACTCTCCATACCTAGACGGGGGTTGACCTTGTGTGCTTCTCTGTGATCTACGCACTACAGGTGTCACTGTCTCAAGTGAGGTTTCTAGTGAAGGGCGTGATGCAGGTAAGTCAGGTAAGCGTCTGCGTGGCCTTAGTCTCAGAACAGGGCTAGCAGGTGTACCGATTGCAGTATCCTCAGAGTCTCTAGCAATGGGTATTTCTTCCTCATTCCTTTGTACCACTTCTTGGGGCTGGTACGGTAGAAATTCAGTAAAGGCACTAAGATTGCTCCATCTTGCTGAGGCCAATCTGCTGGAAAGTCTCCTTAGATAGTTGTGATGACTTCTTTTGGACCTTCACATGAGCTGGGTTCTTCTTCAGGTTTTGGTTCTTCTTTAGGTGGTGTTGGGAGATTCTGACTTTCCCATTCTGTAGGACATTTCTTGATATGGTTCTTTGACACTGTCTGAGTGGTCTTTCCACGATTTTTGCTGATGAGACACACTTTGTTATTGTCAAATCCAGAATCTAGCAGGACGTAGGGTTCTTGTTCCCACTGGTCATCCAATTTATGCTGTTTTCTCTTCCTCTTCAATACAACGCTTCCAGGTACAATAGGTTCTGCTGGTGCATGTTTGTTGAAGTCCTTTTCTTGCTTCTCACTGGCTTTCTCCAGGTTGTCTTCAACACAAGCTTGAACCATTTTGTATTGCTCGAGGCGGGTTTCATTTCAATTGGACGTAGGGGCATCTGCTTTGGGATCAACTACTCCAAGTTCCAAGTCTACAGGTAATCTTCCTGTACAGGCTCTCTTCAGGTAAGGTGGGGTACAGTTTGTAGAACTTACTGGAATGTGGTTATACATGTCAACCAAGTCTGGTAGTTTCTCCAGCCATTGGTTCCTTTCTTCTAAGGGAAGGATCTTCAACATGTCAATGATGATATTGTTCATTTTCTCACACAATCCATTGATTTGGGGATGGTATGGGGTTGTTCTAATTTTCTTACACCTATATGTTGTGAATTCTGTTTGTGGGCTCCCTCCTGTGGTGGTGGCTGGTAATGAAGTTGATCCTGTTATGCACCCTTGGTCAGGTGAACTGGATAATGGCAATTCTGACTGGGGTATTTAGGTTTGCAGAATTTCCTCAGTCTTTGGCAGTTGTCAATTGTCCTGGAGATGTTTCACCTCTGCCTGGTCTCTTCCTGCCGTGCTGCAAAACTTCCAAGCTAAGTGAATGGTTTTGTTTTCTTGTGGCACACATGCTGTGTGCTTGTTTTGAAATTGTCTATTTTTGCTCAGAGTGCATGTCTGTCTTAACCTGCTCTCTGTTATGAAGTTTTCTTCCTAGGATTTATGTGCTATTTGTTTGTTATTGGTTTGTTCAGCTTCTGATTGTGTCAGCATATATTTGCATAGTTGGATTCACAGGAGTTCTATAGATTTAGAGGGCGCCGAGCCTTGAGTAGACTCAGGGGTATTTTTGTAGTTGCTGTGGATGTTTTTGAAAGGATTTTTATACTGACTGCAATAGTATTCTGTCCTATCTTTATCTAGCTAGAAGTTGCCTCATTTGCTAGATTCTGTTTTCTGCCTGAGTGTGTCTTTTCCTCTCTTACTCACAGTCAATATTTGTAGGGGGCTTTCTATCCTTTTGGGGTTCTGCTTTGAGGCAAGATAGAGATCCTGTTTCCATCGTTAGGGGTAGCTAGTTCTCCGGCCGTGTTGACGTGTCTAGGGTATGGTTAGTCACATCCCACGGCTACTTCTAGTTGCGGTGTTAGATCAGGAACTGCTGTCAGTATAGGTACCACTTACTCCTGTGAAAAATATTCAAGCGGCTCCAAGGTCACCGGATCATAACAATCGGGACATCGGGGGAAACGTGGTGGACCATGTACAGAGGTGCATAAGAAGCTTACCTTTTTCAGGTCTTGTAGCACTCTCCTCCTCCAGATCCTCCAAGCTCTCCAGGGCTTGTCTCTCTTGGTCAGTAAGTGTGGTGTTGTCGGTTTGTTTCTTATTATGCAGTTTATGCAAGACCAACTTCCGTGTGAAGAGGCTCACATCCTTTATTACTGTAAAAACATCAGTGTTAGATGTGGAAGCAAAAGAGAGTCCTAACATCAGAACCTCACTTTGAGGCCCTGTTAACGGATGTTCAGAAAAGTTAATGATTTTAAGTGTCTCCCTCCCACCCCCATGGTCCGATCTTATCGGACGGGAACCTACCCATGGTAGATCTCTCTGTCCAGTGGTCTTAGCTGCTGCTCTAATTAATGGACCTGAACGACCACCTTCTCTTGACTCTAGTACTTCCTCCACAGATGATAATGAAGACATAGAAGTATTAATAGGTAGGGGTTCCAGTGGCACTTTATGTGTATCCACCGGTGTTTGGTTCTTTTTTCCTCCTTTTTTTGTGACTACTTCCCCAATAACGATCCTTATTGTTCTCCTTGTGCTTATATGTGCAATAGAAAAGGTTTTTGGGTGTTTAGGTACTATTTTAGGATAGGCTGAGCTCATGCCTGATGGTTGCCCTTTCCCTAGCCCACACATAAGATGGCAGATCCGCCCGCGCATGCGCAGTGCAGGCCGGTTTGACCGCGCATGCACTGGGAGCTTGGGCGCAAAACGGCTCCTTGTGGCGGCGTGGGTCCCGTCAGCACACCTAGCTCCACCATAAGAGGTAATGAGAGCCCTATAAGTAGGCTCTTTTAGCAGCACTCCCTCACTGCCCCTTGATAAAGACTACAAAACACGTGTCGGGGTCTGTACGGAGCAGTCGCATAGCAACAATTGAAGTGGGTGAGTGGCGGTGGGAATGAGGATCTGTAGCACCTACAGCATAAGGGCATTGGTGGAATCAGCAACGATATACTTCTGTTTACTTTGTAATGTGAATTGTATATATCCACCTGTACCTTTAGTGTAATATCCCTGATCCATATCCCTGCACTCAGAATTTTACACTTGATCCCTCTCAATGTGAACTGTGACATCTGTGTTTGTCTCTCTTGTTAACTGTACCATACCAATATGTAACTGGTTTTAATTTCTATTGTGCAACTTGGCATTGAGTACTAAGCAGTAGCCAGCGTTGTCGTTTACATTTTACTAAAGCCATAAATTGAAGTAGTTTTACTCTTTCTCTGGTTAAATTGTGATTGTTGACGCCTGCGCACAGATCACATATGGCAGTGAATGGGTGCGCACGGTCATGCGCTGTCAAGCGCAGCACCATGCGCTCCCATTATAAAGATAGGGGCTGGCGGTGCTGCGCTCACATTGCGGATCCCCTCCGCAGAACGCTGCGGAGGGGTCCGCAAATGTGAAGGCAGACTAAAGTCCTGGGTTTATCATCTGTTTTCTATGTATGGCATTGAAGTCTGCAATCATTCACCTGTACTAGGCATATAGAAATAACACATGTACAGGAGCATCTCAATGACTTATATCATCAAAAGGTTCCTTTATTTCAGTAATTCAATACATAAAGTGAAATGCATATACTATATAGAGTCATTACACACAGAGGGATCTATTTCATGTGTTTATGCCTGTTAATGTTGATGATTATGGCTTACAGCGAATGAAAACCCAAAGGTAATTAATTAAAGAGGACCTGTCACCAAACCAGGCATGGTGATCTAATTACAGCACTGGATGCAGCATGTCTGCTGCATCCAGGCAAGGGGTCCCCCAGCACTAGAGCAGCCCTGTACCCCGAGTAAATAGACTTAGAAAACTTACATCCTGCAGCCAGAAAGGAGGTGGCTAGAGGCTGGAGCCAAAGGGCAGATTCACACCCCCTGCATGATTAATCTGCCCACCGGTGCCAATCATTGTCTCCCTCTTCTGCAGCATAACAGAGAGGTTTTTTTTTTGTTCCCAGAAATGGCCGTTTAGCCCCGCCCCCTGCGGTGACGTCACCGCATAGAACAGGGCGGGTATAAGCGGTGATGTCACTGCAGGAGGCGGGGCGGCCGGCCTCCTGCTCTGACATCACCACCTTTCCCCACCCTGCTCTATGTTGACCATAGAGCAGGGCGGGTATAAGCGGTGACGTCTCCTCAGGGGGCGGGGCTAAACGGCCATTTCTGGGAACAAAAAAAACCTCTCTGTTATGCTGCAGAAGAGGGCGACAATGATTGGCAGCGGTGGGCAGATTACACATGCAGGGGGTGTGAATCTGCCCTTTGGCTGCCGCCTCTAGCCACCTCCTTTCTGGCTGCACGATGTAAGTTTTCTAAGTGTATTATCGTGCAAAGGAAAGTTAAGGTACCGTTACATGGTACGACATTGAAACAATGTTGGCAACGATTTGACGGGAGCGCGCTCATGGACAACATCGTTGGTGAGGTGTCACACGTATAGATATTGTTCATGACGCACCAACGATGTTGCGAGCAGGTATCGTTTGCACAACCCAGCGAACAATGCTTGTCAATGTTGTGAATAGGCGAAATCGTAAAGGAGATCATTATCGCGGTGTCACACAGAACGATGCAGCAGATTGAATGGACGACATCGTCTGATTTGAGGAGATGTTCATAAACCTGTAAACTCTGATCCAGCGATTTATGGTACCGTCACACGCCACTACATCGCCTGCAACATCGCACAAAAATCTCGAGTTCGGCAATGTTGAAACCACATCGCAAGTGCGTTGCGGCATGTAACAGGGCAATTCAAGGGCAATAAATCGCAGGTGGGAGTTGACAGGTTTTACAACAGTGTTGTAAAACCTGGCAATATCAACCTTGCAATTTGGCAGGATCGCGCCATGTTAAAAGCAACTTCTGAGTTCCTGAGCTTAATCCTGTAGGTGTGCCTGGGCGTTGTGTTTTCCACACCACATCTGTGGCGATTGGTGGCTAGTAATGCGTTCCGATTGGCTGCACGTGGCCATGGCACCATATTTAATGATCCGTGCGTTCAGACAAGGCTGACCAATGGGAATGCAGTTGGGTCGTAGAATTGGAGTGGTAGGGGCGCAGAGAAACTCACTCTGGCACGCCTATCTCCTCGCCGGTGTCAAACAGTACGCCCACATCACTGATGTGGTTGTGCTGTGTGACGCAGTGATCTGGAAAGGCAAGATCACTTCTGCTGTTGTTCAGGCGATTTCCGGATCGCCGGAGGTTGCACTCGAGATCTCTACATGTGACATCTCCAATGCAATCGTGGCAAAGTGCCAAAAACGTGTGCGCTCACGTGAAATCGCATGCAACATCACTGCGACGTTGTAGCGTGTCACGGTATTACATGACACACAATTAACTATTGTAGTGCCAATAGGGAGTAACCAACTAGATAATTATTCACTGCAGGGTAAGCAAATAATTCTGGTAATGCCAATAGAGAGCAATATAATTAATGACCGGTATATAACAAAATAAAATAATATACAACTCATTTTTTGTAAATCTAGACTCAAATACCCAGATGTAGCAGACTACAGCATATACAGGTCTATTATAACAAGAGCTACATAGTAGACAGAAAGAGGAAAAAAGGGGTGTACACCAAGCGAGGTACATAAAATATATGTGTACCGGTACTAAAGAATAAACATAATTGTTATACATAAAAACTCATTGAGCAATTTTACATAATTCGGAAAATTGCACCGATTAGAAGATTTCTAGGCACAGGATCCAAATACAAGACTATACAGCGATCAAGAAAGCGCCGTATGTCCCTACAAGATGAGATCACACAAGATTGAGACCGATCTACAGACAAAAACACAACAAAATCAAACAAAACCAATAACATTAGGTTATTTCTTCATTTTTAGTTTTCGGTCACATATTGGAAGAGGGGAAGATACCTATAAAGTGGAAGCCCCAGAGAAGCCCCTTTCTGCCCCCAAATAATCAAATGTTTTAAAAGTGTTTTAATTCATCTTACAATAATTTTAGACCAAAGATTTTAATATTTGTTCGTAATTTTTGAAATAAACAGCATTTTCTATCAAAACTAGTGTAGTGGTCATTTTAATAAGGATCACCATAGAGGAGTACATATAACGTCAGTATAATGATAGGACAGAAGGTGATGAAAGAGTGGCGCTGGATCTAAAAACAATTAATTATAGGCTACCATAGGAAACAAATACACTAGGTTTCCCTAAGGTACCTTTATACGCCGCAACTATCACTGGCGATCAGTAGCAACCGTACGTGCGCGTGCACGTTTTTAACGGTTGCTAACGATCGTCGATGCCGCATGTACATGCCGGAATTGTGCCCTCAACCTGGTGGCATACAGGAGCACTCCATACGCGACATGGTGTCCGCTAACAAGTTGAATGGAAAATTAGCTCCAATTGTTAGCGGACACCATGTTGCGTATGGAGAGCCCCTGTGTGTCTAAACATTGGAGCTCCCCCACAAGTGACCCCATTTTGGAAACTAGACCCCCCAAGGAACATATCTAGATGCATTGTGAGCACTTTGAACCCCCAGGTGCTTCACAAATTGATCCGTAAAAATGAAAAAAGAAAATTTGTGTGAAAAATAGTGCTTTTTCCTTATTACGGATCAATTTGTGAAGCACCTGGGGGTTCACAGTGCTCACTATGCATCTAGATACATTCCTTGGGGGGTCTAGTTTCCAAAATGGGGTCACTTGTGGAGGAGCTCCAATGTTTAGTCACACAGGGGCTCTCCATACGCGACATGGTGTCCTCTAATAATTACAATTGTTACCGGACACCATGTCGCGTTTGGAGAGCCCTTGTGTGCCTAAACATTGGAGCTCCCCCACAAGTGACCCCATTTTGGAAACTAGAGCCCCCAGGGAACTTATCTAGATGGGTGGTGAGCATTTTGAACCCCAAGGTGCTTCACAAATTCATCCGTAAAAATGAAAAAGTACTTTTTTTTTACACAAAAATATTCTTTTTTCATATTCACAGATTATTTTGTGAAGCACCGGGGCATTCAAAATGCTCACCACCCATCTAGATAAGTTCCCTGGGGGGTCTAGTTTCCAAAATGGGGTCACTTGTGGGGGAGCTCCAATGTTTAGGCACACAGGGGCTCTCCAAACTCGATATGGTGTCCGCTAACAATTTGACGGAAAAATCAGCTCAAATTGTTAGCGGACACCATGTCGCGTTTGGACAGCCCATGTGTGCCTAAACATTGGAGCTTCCCCACAAGTGATGACCTTTTTGGAAACTGGAGCCCCCAGAGAACTTATCTAGATGGGTGGTGAGCATTTTGAACCCCCAGGTGCTTCACAAATTCATCCGTAAAAATGAAAAAGTACTTTTTTTTTTCACAAAAATTTTTTTTTGGCCTAAATTTTTTCATTTTCACATGGGGAACAGGATAAAATGGATCCTAAAAATTGTTCGGCAATTTCTCCTGAGTACACCGATACCTCATATGTGGTCATAAACCACTGTTTGGGCGCACGGCAGGGCTCAGAAGGAAAGGAGCGCCATTTGACTTTTTGAATCAAAAATTAGCTCCAAAAGTCAATTTGCGCTCCTTCCCTTCTGAGCCCTGCCGTGCGCCCAAACAGTGGTTTATGACCACATATGAGGTATCGGTATACTCGGGAGAAATTGCCCAACAATTTTTAGGATCCATTCTATCCTGTTGCCCATGTTAAAATGAAAGAATTGAGGCTATAAGAACATTTTTGTTGGAAAAATTAAAATGTCCATTTTTTCCTTCCATGTTGCTTTAGTTCCTGTGAAGCACCTGAAGGGTTAATAATCTTCCTGAATGTAGTTTTGAGTAGATTGAGGGGTGCAGTTTTTGGAATGGTGTCACTTTTGGGTGTTTTCTGTCATGTACACCCCTCAAAGGGACTTCACATGTGATGATGTGGTCACTAAAAAAATGGTTTTGTAAATTTTGCTGGAAAAATGAAAAATTGCTCATGAACTTTGAACCCTTATAACGTCCGAACAAAAAATTTTTTTTTGCCAAAATTGTGCTGATGTGAAGTAGACATGTGGGAAATGTTATTTATTAACTATTTTGTGGCACAGAACTCTCTGGTTTTGCAGAATAAAAATTCACAATTTGAAAATTGCTAAATTTTAAAACTTTTTGCCAAATTTTAGATTTTTTTCTCAAATAATCGCAAAAATTATCGACCTAAATTTAATACTAACATGAAGCCCAATATGTCAGGAAAAAACAATCTCAGAATCGCTAGGATCCGTTGAAGAACCAGAGTTATTACCTCATAAAGGGACACTGGTCAGAATTGACAAAAATGGCCTGGTCATTAGGGTCAAAATAGGCCCGGGGGTGAAGGAGTTAACATTGAATAACAGTATTACTGTGAAAAGCCAGTTACGCTTTTGGTGATCGAAGCGTTATCGAATGTAACCTCGAACTGACAAATTTGAAGCAAATTGTTCGCATTCGTCGAATGACTCGAACACCGCCCAAAACAGCTCGAATTTGAAATTGGTGAACATTTCAAAACGCACACCGCTCATCTCTAGTCAGGTTGTGTCTGGTGTTTTGCAGGATGCACCGGACGCAACCTGACAGCCCCGGACAAGCAGAACTGGAGGGCAAATAGGCAAATATATTCTTTTTTGTGCCGGAATCATGTGTGCGTGCTGCTGCCGTGGTGCAGGGGAGCTAGAAGCGTGCTGAAATTTCAGCCGTGGAGCTCTCCAGGTGCTGAACTTCAGCGGCGGCTCTGAATTGCTGCGCTTTCCAGCTGCTGAATGACCACGGCCACTGCTGACCTTCAGCACCAGGCGTCTGGGAATAGGAACGATTTTCCGTCGCACCTGGGCGATCCGCCACCCATATATGTTAGGGACGTCAGATCGTCCCGGATCCAAGAGGATCCGATATTGTCTAATTTTTGTCCCGGGCACAAAAAATGCTACAAGCTCCGATATTGTGTCCGGGCAAAAAAAATGAAAACAAGCTGGATCCTCCCAGACACACCAAACTGGATGGCAAATAACTGCCATCCGGCACCATAGGGGTACATTAGGGGCAAAACCTGATCAGGTTCTGTCTGGTGCATCTGGCAAAACACCGGGCAGAACCTGACAGGTAAACTGTGGTGTGAAGCCGGCCTTACTAGACACATATAGAATGGACATCATGTGGGAGAGTACTACAAAATCACATTAGATTGTTTTTCAAATGTTGGTCATCTTGCACCACACGTCTCAGGATTTGTATATAAGGAAACATCTGTACAATATTTGTATCAAGGAACATTGTGTCTTCAGTCATAAAATATCCATTTTAGATAAATGCTCTATGGAAGCGTCACTCACATCTCGTCTTATTGTTGCAGTTTGGGTTTCAATGATCTTCCAGGAACTTCCTGCATCCAGTTGGCGTCTGTATTACAGAATAACGTTTCCATCAAGAAACTTGACCTGAGTGGAAACAATCTGTCCGAACCTCAAATATGTGATCTAAAGAAAACTCTGTCCAGTGAGTCCTTCAGTAAATTAATGTGAGTAAAAGAAATGTGCAAGAGACTAAGAAATGTGGGGGAACAGCTTATACATAAATGTCATTCTATTTTATGCTTTACTTACCTCGGCCTCACCTATATCTTTTTGGGATCTATAACCTCACTTGTCTCCATGAGTAATGGATGAATAATTACCATGTTCTGGGTTAAGTAGATTCATGAACCCATAACATCGTCCACTCCATGATCGAAAGTAAAGAGAAAACTATGAGAGAAAAATACTAGAAGAAGCAGAACTTTACCAAGATTTACTATAGAATAAAACAAGGTTTTATGGTTACAACTCTATGGAATACAGCGGTACATATCTGAAATATTACTGGATAGCAGCAGACTCAGGCATTACTGGGGTCATGGTGTAATGAGATATACTGGTGCATCTCAATGAAGTTGAAGATCATCCATAAGTTAATTTATTTCAGTAATTCAATACATAATGTATTATATGGAGTCATTACACAGAGTGATCTATTTCAAGTAGGGATGAAAGCAAACTGTAAAGTTTGGGATTGTACCAAACATTGCGTGTTCAAGCACATATCCCGAGCATGAACTTTCCTCGAAAGTCCGTGCTATAATTTGATCGGTTCGGGGACGAGATGCTGTAAAAATAAAGCATATACTTTCTAAATGGCATCATCACACTTACCGGTTATACCGGGTCCTGCCATCTCCCTGTCGCACTGGGCCGCTGGTTGCACTTCCGGGGTCACTTATTAACTTCCAGGATATTCACTACAAAGGAATCAATAGCCAATCACAGATGCTGTTGTCACAGAGAATGGGCATCTGTGGTTGGCTGCTGGAGTAAGCTTAAACCATCCCATACATTTGTATGAGCAGATTCCACCTATCTCCAACAGGCAATCAAGGACGCCCATTCTCTGCGCCGGTGTCTGTGATTGCCTGACATCACAGTTCTGTAAAAATACAGAAATAATTTTAAAAAAATGACGTGGCACTTCATGGTATTTTTGATTCTCAGCACAAATAAAGCGGACGGCTACAGGCTGCCACCCCCAGCTGACTGACTTTACCTTGATAAGGAGGCCCTTGTCATGGGTCGGTGGCTTCATGTATCAACCATGACTCAGCCCATAAGGCTAATTTTTACAAACCCTATTTACATAGTGCAGTGGACATACCAGGACAGTGTTCCTTCTCCAGCCTAACTGCTATTTGTGATTGAGGACCCTTGTCACACATTGGTGGCTTCCTATATCAACCATGACTCGGCCTATAATTTTTCCAAACCCTACGCACATTTTGCAGTGAACAAATCTGGAAAGTACAGTGGTCCTACCACACTGATATTTGTCATTGGAGGCCCTTGTCACAGGTTGTCCAACATTGTGACTGACATCACTCAATCTAGCAAAAAAACATGCCTGGGTTGTGCCACATTGTGACTGAGATAGGGGATACATAGTCAATAGAAATTACCACTGACTGTTGATGGCCAACCGATGGCCCCCTGAAAACTTAAATTGAGGGCCACAACTACTACAGTAGTCCATCATAGATAATGTTTGTCAAGGGAGGCCCTTGTCATGGTATCTTCCTGCACCTATGACACAGCCTGCAGGAGTCATTTGGAAATACAATGCACATTCTGCTGTGGACCAAGTAGTAGAGTAACAAGAAGTCTTCTGGGAAATATTGTCAATCACAATCTCTGAGCCATTTGGAGAAGCTTCTCCAACCCAACCTGAAGGGGGGCACCATATATCCTTTGTCCATTCACTTGCACAAGTGATATAAGTGATATAATTGAGCTTGTCATCCAGTTGACTAGTGCATCTTTGTTTTTATGGTTCACAGAGTTCAGCCACACCTGAGAATCGCAGGCCGCAGCCACTGCCAGCTTCTAGTACTCCAGTACTCTAGTACTTGCTTGCCCTTCTCTATAGTTTCAGCCCTTAAATGAGTTAAATAATAGACTGTGGACCCTCCCAAATGTACACAAGAGGGACCTTCAAAATTTCCAGAGGAGGACCCTTCCAAACGTATGTTACAGGGCCACATGAGGGCTCTCACTAAACTGAGGTTTCCTGCCTACTGCAGACCCTCTGAACATTTTAATTTAAGGCTCTAGAAACACATGGAGGAGGGTCAAGCCCAATGCTGCAATGGGCACATTGTAAACTGCTATGGAATATGTATTCCACTATCTGAGTCTCAGTTGAGAAGGGACCACCTAAATGTCTAAGAGCGGTCCTTCCAAAACGAAAGTTACAGGGCCATCTCTGGGTCTCACCAAACTCAGGTTCCTGCCTACTACTGGCACTCTTAACATTTGAATTTAGGGCCACAAAATCTCATGGAGGAGGAAGAGGAGGGTGAAGCCCAACGCTAAAATGGGCACATTGTAAACTGCTATGGAATATGTATTCCACTATCACAGTGTCAATGAGGGAGGGACCACCCGAATGTCTAAGCAAGAGCGGTCCCTCCAAAACGTATGTAACAGGACCATCTGAGGCCTCTGAGGTCAAAGATCAACATACCTACTGGTTCATTGTAGCTGCCTTGTAAAGTGCTGGGGAATAGCTAACTAAAAGGATGTAGAACAGAGGAACCTACAAAATGTATAAGTCAGGGCCCTCCCAATTGTAAAAGGCAAAAAAAAGCTACAACACTAAGTGTGAACAAACGCTAAAAGCGATATTTTTTTGTTTTTCCTGTTTATTTAACCTTGTATACAAGTGATTATGCAGGAAAAACTGTTTCTGAACCTTTTTGACCCGTTAAATGGGATTTAGGTTAGGTTTGGTAGTTGTTCTTGTGTATCTGTAACAGTGGCATAATCCTGCGTCAAAGCTTTTCCCACAATCCATATGTGAATCAGGAATGCTGCAGATTCTCCAGGCTCTTCCCATTCTGTTTCATCACTTTCCCACCCATTTCAGCCTTTCCTCAGGCCACCAGACCTCTTTGCAGGGTCCAGCAGAAAATGACGGTACTTACTTTCCCACTGACTTATATTGTTCTCGCTATTTGGAAAGAATACGCGATTGTTATAAAGTACTCGTAACGAGCATAGCGATTACCAATATTACCGTACTCCCTCATCACTAGTCTTTGCTTTAAAACAAGACTTAGATCACAGCTCTGTTCATTTTATCTAGTACAGTGTTGGCCAAAAGTATTGACACCCCTGCAATTCTGTCAGATAATACTCAGTTTCTTCCTGAAAATGATTATAATCACAAATTCTTTGCTATTATTATCTTCATTTAATTTGTCTTCAATGAAAAAAAACAAAAATAATTGTCCTAAAGCCAAATTGGATCTAATTCCACCAAACATAAAAAAGGGGGTGGACAAAAGTATTGGCACTGTTAGAAAAATCATGTGATGCTTCTCTAATTTGTGTAATTAACAGCACCTGTAACTTACCTGTGGCACCTAACAGGTGTTGGCAATAACTAACCTGTTAACGACAGCCTTACGTCTCTAGACGTCGGCTGTCATTACCCCCGTGTTTGAAGTGAGCTCCGGCGTGGAGCTCACTTCAAACCTCCGACATCTCAGCTGATCTCACTAGCTGAGATGTCGGTCTAACAGCACCGATCGGTCCCGCCATCCGATCGGTGCTGTTAACCCCTTAGATCCCGCCATCAATCTCTGAAAGCGGGATCTAAGGGAGCCGGAGCCGGCAGTGCGTGCTTACCGGGCTCCAGGGGAGATCTCGCGATAGTATCGCGGGATCTCCCGTGCTGATGTGACAGGCCAGGGTCCTGGCTTGACCCTGGAACCTGTCATGGAGCATTTCCTGCTTGTGGTTGGCAGGGGCTGCCAACCACAACAGGTCCGCGATTCTGACACATACAGAGGAGCTGCAGCTCCTCTGTATGTGTCAGAAGTGATCGGACTGTGCATCTGCATGCCTCTCTATGGGGCAGTGTAATATTAAGAATCAATAAACAAATAAAGTTTTTACAAAGTTGAAAAAAAAAAAAAAACCATAAAAGTTCAGATCACCCCCCTTTTCTCCCATCCACAATAAAAGTATTAAAAAATTAAATAAAATACACATATTTGGTATCGCCGCGTTCAGAATCGCCCGATCTATCAAAATAAATAATCAAATAATGAGATCCGTGAACTGCGTAGCGTAAAAAATGGTTCAAACGCCAAAATTACGTTTTTTTTGGTCGCTGCAACAATACTAAAAAATGCAATAACGGGCGATCAAAACAGTGCATGCACCCAAGTATGGTATCATTAAAAACGTCAGCTCGAGACGCAAAAAATAAGCTGTCACCCAGCCCCAGATCCCGAAAAATGAGGAAGCTACAGGTCACAGAACATGGCGCAAAAAGTGCAATGTTTTTTTTTTCATGATTTTGAATTTTTTTCCACCACCTAGATACCAATAAAGGTATACATGTTTGGTATCTGCAAACTCGTACTGACCCGAGGCATCGCGCCGTCATGTCGGTTTTGCCATATAGTGAACACGGCGACTAAAGAATCCAAAAAACAAACGTGTAATTGCACTTTTTTTGCAATTTCACAGCACTTGGAATTTTTTTGCAATTTCCCTGTACATTATATGGTAAAACAAATTATTGCATCTGAAAGTTCAACTCGTCTCACAAAAAACAAGCCATCATATGTCTATATTGACGGAAAAATAAAAAAGTTATGGCTCTTGGAAGCCGAGGAGCGAAAAAACGAAAATGAAAAATGACAAATTTCTTCGTCATTAAGGGGCTAAATCACACTTGCAGCCAGTTGACATGGATTAAAGTTGAATCAACCTCTGTCCTGTGTTCTTGTGTGTACCATATTGAGCATGGAGAAAAGAAAGAAGATCAAAGAACTGTCTGAGGACTTGAGAAACCAAATTGTGAGGAAGCATGAGCAATCTCAAGGCTACAAGTCCATCTCCAAACACCTGATTGTTCCAGTGTCTACCCTGCGAAGTGTCATCAAGACGTTTAAAGCCCATGGCACTGTGGCTAACCTCCCTAGATGTGGACGGAAAAGACAAATTGACGAGAGATTTCAATGCAAGATTCTGCGGATGGTGGATAAAGAACCTCGACTAACATCCAAACAAGTTCAAGCAGCCCTGCAGTCCGAGGGTACAACAGTGTCAACCCGTACTATCCATCTGCGTCTGAATGAAAAGGGACTGTATGGTAGGAGACCCAGGAAGACCCCACTTCTTACCCCAAGACATAAAAAAGCCAGACTGGAGTTTGCCAAAACTTACCTGAGAAAGCCTAAAACGTTTTGGAAGAATGTTCTCTGGTCAGATGAGACAAAAGTAGAGCTTTATGGGCAAAGGCATCAACATAGAGTTTACAGGAGAAAAAAAAGAGGCATTCAAAGAAAAGAACACGGTCCCTACAGTCAGACATGGCGGAGGCTCCTGATGTTTTGGGGTTGCTTTGCTGCCTCTGGCACTGGACTGCTTGACCGTGTGCATGGCATTATGAAGTCTGAAGACTACCAACACATTTTGCAGCATAATGTAGGGCCCAGTGTGAGAAAGCTGGGTCTACCTCAGAGGTCATGGGTCTTCCAGCAGGACAATGACCCAAAACACACTTCAAAAAGCACTAGAAAATGGTTTGAGAGAAAGCACTGGAGACTTCTAAGGTGGCAGCAATGAGTCCAGACCTGAATCCCATAGATCACCTGTGGAGAGATCTAAAAATGGCGGTTTGGAGAAGGCACCTTCACATATCAGGGACCTGGAGCAGTTTGCCAAAGAAGAATGGTGTAAAATTCCAGCAGAGCATTGTAAGAAACTCATTGATGGTTACCGGAAGCGGTTGATCGCAGTTATTTTGGCTAAAGGTTGTGCAACCAAGTATTAGGCTGAGGGTGCCAATACTTTTGTCCGGCCCATTTTTGGAGTTTTGTGTGAAATGATCAATGTTTTGCTTTTTGCTTCATTCTCTTTTGTGTTTTTTTCATTGAAGACAAATTAAATGAAGATAATAATAGCAAAGAATTTGTGATTGCAATCATTTTCAGGAAGAAACTGAGTATTATCTGACAGAACTGCAGGGGTGTCAATACTTTTGGCCACAACTGTATAATGCCATATAGTGTCCATACACACTATGCCTTACAGTGCTCAGATGTATAATGCTATATAGTGTCCATACACACCGGCATTGCTGCACACAGACACCGCTGCAGCCGTGACCCATCAGCGATATAGGCGCGGGATTTATACCCAGCTTCGCATTGCATTATTCTTACATCTTCATATATAAACTACGGTACATATATATTCTAGAATACCCGATGTGTTAGAATCGGGCCACCATCTTTTATATATATATAACATGAATGTAACATGGTGCCGGGTGGAGTTTTCTTTGAGAGAAGTCATGTCTTTGGTGAAGTTTTTCGTGGTGTTGGAATTGAGGATGGTCTTTGAGTTGTGGATATTGGTGGTTACTTTACTGTGTGAGGTTTGGTGATATGGTGGCTTTGGCCTCGTTGTCAGTTGGTTTACCAAGGGAAGTAGCGACTTTGATGGGAAGCCTGCCCTGTAAATTGATTGGGTGATATCACATTAAGTTCTGGTACTTTCCTTGGCAGTATTATAATGTGGCGGAACAGTGTGGGGGATTTGACAAGCAATGCGAAGGTCAGTGGTTAAAGGACATAAACGAGGATTATTTTTGTGAGGCGCTTAAGCCTGGTGGTGTGGCCATGAGAATGGCTGGATGGTTGTAGGATATGGAGATCTTGGACAAGTCAAGCTTCTCCATGTCATATAGTTCAGCTTACTGCTGTGGGCCCTTATGTGTGGCTAGTGGGTAAGGTTAGTATAGTGGCTCAAGTGGTTAGCACTGTAGCCTTTGCAGCACTGGGGTCCTGAGTTCCTGGGATCAATTCCAACCAAGGACACTAAGGACAACATCTGCAAGGAGTTTGTATGTTCTCCCCGTGTTTGCGTGGGTTTCCTCCGGGCACTCCGGTTTCCTCCTACATTGTAAAGACATACTGATAGGATATTTAGATTTAGATTGTGAGCTCCAAGAGAGACAGCATGACTGGTGTATGTAAAGTGCTATGGAATCAATAGCGCTATATAAATGAATAGATATTATTATTATATTATTATAGTCAACTTTGAGTAGTGGAGGGGTAAGTCCGTGCAAGGTGTCGCACAACAGGCCTGTGGCTTGAGATAGGTCTGGTTCAGAGGCTAGATAATTGGTCATTTCCTTCGGGGAAGCCACTATGGGAGAATAGTGGCTCCTGTTACAGTGATGTACTTATCGGGTGAAGGTCCCGTTAAGGTTAGGGGTATTAACCGTATGGTGTTAATATCCTTTTCACCAGGGCCGGTGCGGTGCGGCCAGGGAGCCTTGTAAGGTTGTGGGGTTTGCCTCTGGACCGGATCTATCAGCTGTTTATTGCTGGTTGATATTTACACTGATTATGTGGTGGTGGGGTCGCCTTTGTAGGTTTATGTAAATATTTAATAAAGGCTGCTGTGGCCATTTTTACCCAAGTCATGGCAGTCATGTGTTTATTTAGTTATAACAAAGGGACGTTTATGGTATTGAATACAAAACTGAGAACGACCCAACAATCCTCTATTGAATTGTTAAGAACCAAATTAATTGTTGGGTGACAGTTCACTGCTCTATATAGTCAGTAAGCCTTCTAGAAAGAAACCTGAAGAATATAAAAACAAAATAAAAAAAACTGCAGTAAATTAACTTTTTTTTGCAGATTGCCTTCTATCTTTCCAGACATACAAATGTCCAATATTACATCGGATGATGGTAAGAATTATTTATCTTCTTACTTTTTCCAACAATTACTATGTTCAGTGCATAACCCTACAATGTATGTACACCTGACAACGATTCCATAAGAAATGTCCCAAGAGACCCACAAAGCTCCCTGTATACAGCATAATATCCACATAGCTCCTAACTACCATATGAGCCTTCACATAGCCTCCTACAAAGAAGATGGGCCCCAACATAGCTCCCTCAATAGAAGTTGAGCCCTCCATTGCCTTCAATATACAGGATTAGCCCTTACATTGTGCCGTTATACAGATTGAGCCCTCACATAGCCTCTATATACATTATAATCTCCACATAGCCCCCTATATACAGTATGAGTCAACAAACAACCCTTCATATACAGTATGAGCCCTAACATACAGTAGCTACCTATAAATAGAATGAGCCCTCACATAGCCCCTATATACAGGATGAGCCCTGTCGTACCCTCATATACAGGATAAGCTCTCACTTATTATTATTATTATTATTTATTTATATAGCACCATTGATTCCATGGTGCTGTACATGAGAAGGGGTTACATACAATCAAGGTAAAAATACAATGAAAAAACTAACAGTGACGGACCAATACAGAGGGGAGAGAGGACCCTGCCCTTGCAGGCTTACATTCTAAAGGGCAATGGGGAAGGAAACAGTAGGATGGGTCTGCGCGGGTGGTAGTGGAGCGCCGGGTCCAGTGGTGGTGGGTCACTGGGTCCAGTCGTGGTGGAGCGCCAGGTCCAGTGGTGGTGAGGTGGCACCATGGTCATTGCAGATTGTAGGCTGTTCTGAAGAGATGGGTTTTCAGGCTCCGCTTGAGTGTTCTGAGTGTAGGGGACAGTCAGACATTTTGAGGTGCTGAATTCCAGAGGATGGAGGATGCTCGGGCGAAGTCTTGAAGGCGGTTAGATGAGAAACGCACAAGTGTGGAGAGGAGGAGGTCTTGGGAGGATTGAAGATTATGAGTTGGATGATATCGGGACATTAGTTCAGAGATATATGGGGGGACAGATTGTGGACGGCTTTGTAAGTCAATGTTAGTTTGAATTGGATACACTGCGGAATTGGGAGCCAGTGGAGAGATTTGCAGAGAGGAGAAGTGGAGGAATAGCGAGGAGAGAGGTGGATTAGTCGGGCAGCAGAGTTGAGGACAGATTAGAAAGGTGCAAGAGTGTTAGCAGGAAGGCCACAGAGTAGGAGGTTGCATTAGTCGAGACTGGAGATGATGAGGGCATGCACTAGTAGTTTAGTAGATTGACGGTTGAGGAAGCGACGGATTCTATAAATATTTTTGAGTTGGAGGTGGCAGGAGGTGGTAAGGCTATATTGTGTGGTTTGAAGGATAAGGCAGAGTCAAGGATCACTCCAAGGCAGCGGACTTTAGGTACACGGCAAAGTGTGATGTAATTTATTGTGATAGATCAGGTAAGGGAGGTGTGAGAGATGGATGAACGATGATGAGTTCAGTTTTGTCTATATTTAGTTTAAGGAAGCGAGAGGAGAAGAAGGATATGGCTGATAGACACTCCGGGAGAGAGGTGACGTCTGGGTCAGAGAGGTAGATCTGAGTGTCATTAGCCTACAGGTGGTACTGGAATCCATGAGACTTTATGATTTGTCCTAGGCCAAGGGTATAGATGGAAAAAAGAAGGGGTCCCAGGACAGAGCATTGAGGGACCCCAACAGAGGGAATGGGTTGAGGAGGTAGTGTTGGAGTGGGAGACGCTAAATATGCGGTTGTAAAGGTAGGAGGAGATCCAGGAAAGTTCAATGTCAGTGATACCAATGGAAGAGAGGATCTGTGATAGGAGGCAATGGTCAACTGTGTCGAATGCAGAGGACAGGTCAAGAAGGAGGAGGATGGAGAAGTGTCCGTTAGCTTTGGCAGTAAGCAGGTCATTATAAATTTTGCTTAATGCAGCTTTAGTGGAGTGGTGGGGGCGGAAGCCAGATTGAAGGTTGTCAAAGAGAGAGTTGGATGACAGGTGGGAGGAAAGTAGTGTGGACATGCTTTTCAAGAAATTTGGAGGCGAAAGGGAGCAGCGATGTGGGGCAGTAGCTGGATGTGGAGGTCAGTTCGAGAGATGGTTTCTTCAAGACAGGTGTAATTGTTGCATGTTTGAAAGTGGATGGAAACGTACCAGAGGTTAATGATAGATTGAAGAGATGGGTTAGGGCTGGGATAAGCATGGTGGTGAGGTTGGGAAGAAAGTGAGATTGGATGGGATCCAATGCACAAGTGGTGAGGTGCGATTTGGAGAGGTGTGCTAGTTCTTGCTCAGTGATGGAGTGTAGGAGGGTTAGTGGGGGAGGGGAGTGGTCTGATATACATAGGAGTTGTGATGGTTGGGTAGCAAAGACTTGTCTGATCTGATCGATCTTGTTAGTGATGTATGTTGCAAAGTCTTCTGCAGAGATACAAGAAGTAGGAGGGGGCAGTGGGGGGCAGAGGAGAGAGTTAAATGTATTGAATAACTGCCTTGGATTGTGGGACAAAGAGGATATGAGGGTAATTAAGTAATTCTGTTTAGTGGTTGTGAGTGCTGACTTGAATGTAAGAAGTGCTTAGTGTAGTCTTCTTGCGAATGTGTTTTATTCCAGCGCCCCTCTTCAACCCTAGAAGGTTGCCGCAGATTTTTAGTGGCGTCTGTGTGCCAGGGATCTCTGTTGATTTGTCGTGTTCTGCTGTGAATAAGAGGGGCAACTGCATCAATCGCTCCTGTGAGCTTAGCCCCCTGTATACAGTAGGAGCCCTCACATAGCCCCCTATATACATTATGAGCCCTCTTATAGCCCCTATATACAGTACAAGCCCTCACATAGCCCACTATATACAGTAAGAGCCCTCTCATAGCCCCTGTATACTGTACAAGCCCTCACATAGCCCCCTATATACAATATAATCCCTCTCATAGCCCCCTATATACAGTATGAGCCCTCTCATAGCCACCATATACAGTACAAGCCCTCACATAGCCCCCTATATACAGTATGAGCCCTTCCATATCCCCCGTATACAATGAGACCTTGCATACCCCACTGTATACAGGATGAGCCCTCCTATAGCCTCTATATACAGTATAAGTCATCACATAGACCCTTATATACAGTATGATCCTTCACATAACTCCTCATATACATGATGAACTCTCATAGCTTCCTCTATGCAGACACACATCCCATACACATGTTAATAAAACACATAGTAACCTCGCTCCCGTTCTCCTGATGCTCTGCTCCAGTCCTTAGGGCTCCACTTCCAGCACACACAAGCTGGTATATTGAATCATCACTTCACAGTTGAGGTGTTGGGAGCCCCCCCGGAACTGCGTTGCTGTTCCATATTGCCTGCAGCAGAGCTCTATTAAGGCTCCGTGCCCCAAGATGTGAGTATGAATTCCCATACAAAACATTATGATGAGGGCAATCTAGCTATGGGCCCCATTGTAATCTACCCATGTATGCAGCTCTATTGCCAGCTGAGACAAAAAGCGTTCTGTTGGCCTCAATCTTTTACTGGAATAAAGTAGTAAATTAGGCTACGTCTTCCCTAGGAGTCCAGTTAATATGACGTTTTTGGCTGGTGAATATAGCATATTATAACAAGTTATTACTATTTACAGAATCAAGTCAAGAATGTCAAATATCACAGATGAGAACAATGATAGAAGACATGAACTGTGAACTGTGTGACCAGGTAACAATATTATCCTCAAATATGACAAACATTGAATAATCTCCTGACCCCCAACAATCTCTGACTACATATGTGCAGTTCTAAAAAAAAAAAATATTCGCCAAAAAATAGCTGAATTTTCTTCTGCCTTTATATAGATGTGATAGTTTCTCCAATTGGTGCACAAACAAATCAGTCGTACAGTTTATGAAGTACGCTCAATTCTGGCGCCCCCCCTCCAGAGTAGGTCAGCCGTCAGCTTTCAGCCCCGTCACCCCTGCAGCCTTGGTTGAGGTGCGGGGGGGTTTGGGGTGCCGCTGGCGCCCCCCTCTGAGTTGCGCCCGGGGCAAAGGATCCGGCTGCACCCCCTAGATACGCTCCTGCTCACATGTCTCCTACTCTCTGCACAGTTTCTTCAGTGTCTAACAACTTTCTCTCCATCTCTATGGCTGAGAGACGTCAAATCTACCGGCTAACGACATACTGGTGCATCTCAATCAATTAGAATATCATCAAAATGTTAATTTATTTCAGTAATTCAATACATAAAGTGTCCACATATATTATATAGAGTGCAATAAACTGGGACGATGTCCTGAGACATAAAAGTACACAACACAAATGGGAGATGTTTATTAGCATCCTGAATAGGACCTGTGCACAATATATACCCTATGGGAATAAGCATGCTAGAAATAGGAGGAATCCACTATGGCTAAATAAAGCGGTAAGAGGTGCAATATGTTACAAAAAGAAAGCATTTAGGGAATTAAAGCAAGTAGGTAGTGATGAGGCATTAAATAAATACAGAAAATTAAATAACATTTGTAAAAAGCAAATCAAGGCAGCAAAGATTGAGACAGAGAGACTCATTGCCAGAGAAAGTAAAAAGAATCCCAAAATATTTTTTAACTACATAAATAGTAAGAAACTAAAAAATGATGGTGTTGGCCCCTTTAAAAATAGTCTGGGTGAAATGGTGGATGAGGATGAGGAAAAAGCCAATATGCTAAATTACTTTTTTTCAACAGTATTTACACAAGAAAATCCCATGACAGACAATATGATCAGTGATAACAAAAATTCTCAATTAAATGTCACCTGCTTAACCCTAGAGGAAGTACGGCATCTTCTAAAAATCACTAAAATTTACAAATTCCCGGGCCTGGATGGGATACACCCCAGAGTGCTGCAGGAATTAAGTACTGTCATAGATAGACCATTATTTTTAATATATAAAGATTCCATAATAACAGGGTCTGTACCACAGGACTGGCGTATAGCAAATGTGGTGCCAATATTCAAAAAGGGGACAAAAATTGAACTTGGAAATTATAGGCCAGTAAGCTTAACCTCTATTGTGGGTAAAATCCTAGAGGGTTTTCTAAGAGATGCTATACTGGAGTATCTGAAGAAAAATAACCTCATGACCCATTATCAACATGGTTTTACGAGGGACCGTTCCTGTCAAACTAATCTAATAAGCTTCTATGAAGAAGTAAGTTCTGGACTGGACCAAGGAAATGCAGTGGATGTGGTGTATATGGACTTTTCAAAAGCTTTTGATACGGTGCCACACAAAAGGTTGATACATAAAATGAGGGCAATGGGGATAGGGGAAAATATGTGTAAGTGGGTTAAGACGTGGCTTAGTGATAGGAAACAAAGGGTGGTTATTAATGGAACACACTCAGAATGGGTCACAGTTAACAGTGGGGTACCACAGGGGTCAGTGTTGGGCCCGCTTCTATTTAATATATTTATTAATGACCTTGTAGGGGGCATACAGAGTAGAATCTCAATATTTGCGGATGATACTAAACTCTGCAGGGTAATCAATACAGAGGAGGACAATTTTATATTACAGGAGGATTTATGTAAACTAGAAGCTTGGGCTGCTAAATGGCAAATGAGCTTTAATGGGGATAAATGTAAAGTCATGCACTTGGGCAGAGGAAACAAAAGGTATACTTATGTGCTTAATTGTAAAACACTGGGCAAAACTATCACTGAAAAAGACCTGGGTGTATGGGTAGATGACAAACTCACATTTAGTGGCCAGTGTCAGGCAGCTGCTGCAAAGGCAAATAAAATAATGGGATGCATTAAAAGAGGCATAGATGCTCATGAGGAGAACATAATTTTACCTCTATACAAGTCACTAGTGCGACCACACTTAGAATACTGTGCACAATTCTGTTCTCCGGTATATAAGAAAGACATAGCTGAACTACAGCGGGTCCAGAGAAGAGTGACCAAAGTCATTAGAGGACTAAGGGGTCTGCAATACCAAGACAGGTTATTAAACTTGGGGTTATTTAGCTTGGAAAAACGAAGGCTTAGGGGTGATCTTGTAATAATGTATAAATATATGAGGGGACAGTGCAGAGACCTTTCTAATGATCTCTTTACTCTTAGGCCTGAGACTGGGACAAGGGGGCGTCCTCTACGTCTCGAGGAAAGAAGGTTTAATCATAATCACAGACGCGGATTCTTTACTGTAAGAGCAGTGAGACTATGGAGCTCTCTGCCACATGATGGTGTAATGAGGGAGTCACTACTAACATGTAAGAAGGGCCTGGATGCCTTTCTTGAAAACTATAATATTACCAGTTATATATACTAGATTCTTTGATAGGGCGTTGATCCAGGGAATTAGTCTGATTGCCGTACCTGGAGTCAGGAAGGAATTTTTTCCCCCAATGTGGAGCTTAGTGTTGCCACATGGTTTTTTTTTGCCTTCCTCTGGATCAACATGTTAGGCTATGGGTTGAACTAGATGGACTTAAAGTCTTCCTTCAACCTTAAAAACTATGTTACTATGTTACTATTACACACAGAGGGATCTATTTCATGTGTTTTATTTCTGTTAATGTAGATGATTACAGCCAAAGAAAACCTAAAGGTCATTATCTCAGAAAATTAGGATGAAGAGATAAAACTGCCCTGCCATATTCCACGAGACATCAAAGGATGAATATAAAATTGATTTATTAGTCAACGTGTTTCAGGGCTCCCAGAGACATGGCAATATGATTTGTCCTGAGGAAGAGGCCAGGGAATCCTTAAATATGTTCACTAAGGAATAAAGATGAGGAAACACCTAAAGGTACCGTCACACGAAGCAATATCGCCGCCATATCGCTGGCGATTTGATGTGCACATGCAGTGCACTTTTTTTCACACCGCCGTGGAGGTGTCGCACGTAGCGATTTCGCGTGCCATCTCCGGCGATCCTGCGTTCCGGAAGTCGCCTGGCGCAGGCCGGAAGCAATTTCACGTTCCCACATCGCCGACAAATTGCTGCGTCACATGCCACCACCTCATCAGCGATGTGGGCGTAGAGTGAGAGCGCGGCAAGAAGACAGGCGTTCCAGAGTGTTGTACACGGCGCCCCTACCACTCCGATTGGCCAACACAACTGCGTTGCCATTGGTCAGCCTTGTCTGGACATCTGCCCACTACATGACGCATTTGCCCTCACTATCATCTCGCAACTGCATGCTTGTGACAGCCAATGGGAACGCAGGAGCTCCCACTAATCACGGCAGAAAGGGCGCTCCAAAAACAACGCTCAGGCACACCTCTGG
The DNA here is from genome assembly GCA_033576535.1 of Allobates femoralis. NCBI lineage: Eukaryota > Metazoa > Chordata > Amphibia > Anura > Aromobatidae > Allobates > Allobates femoralis. The sequence continues at coordinate 8,521,225 of JARQOC010000004.1, forward strand.
AATTGCTTCCAGATTGTCTGAGCTCACTTTGTACATCGCTATTGCCCTGTCACACACCATGATGCACAGAAATCGCCTATTGGAAATCGCTTGATTTGTCTGCAGAGCAGGGCGATCAGGCAACGTTCCACCGGTGATTTCGCGCCGCAATATCGCCCTGTCACACGCCGTAACGCACTGGCGATGTGGCGATATCGCCGCATTCCGAGATTGCTTGGCAAATCTCCCGGTGATGTCTCCACGTGTGACGGTACCTTAAGTGTTCTAACTCGATTCGATTCACTGAATTGGGGTGTGTTCGACAAATTGTTTGTCGATTGTTCGTCAAACACCTCTGAACCCTATTGGAATCAATGGCAGGCAACAGCAAAGACAGAAAACACCTTCAAAGGTGTCCAAAAGCTGCCAAACTACTCAGAATAGACCACAGACACCAGGAAAAGTGACAACAATGTAACCACGGTACAAATAGTCTCATGACATAGCATGGGTGCACGAGACATGGTCTGTGCCAGCCTGCACACTCTTCCAAAGCTCTTCACAATAGAAGGTGGTTAACATTCACCTAAAATTTCAGAGGTGAGCGAAACTGACTTTGAATTGACAAATGGATCAGTTACAGGGGAAAAGTGGCAGTAGTGTTCTTCATCAAGTAAAAAGAGGAGGAAGAGTAAAAGGAGGATAAAACACGGGTATAGGCATGTCACGCCCTGCTCAAATCATGTACCACACAGCAAGGGGACCCCAACAAGAGTTCTACTCTTACCAAAGGGTCAGCCCACAGCAAAATGGCTTCAATTGTCACAGACCAAAAATTGCTGAATGGCCCAGGCTGCATGCATGGCACAGGGTCTGGAGTAGGACCTGGCCTAGCATTTTAAGGCTAAACATTGCTCAGCAATACAGGGTTGTGCCACCTATATAGGTGTAGTGGGCCGGATACCCTCAAATCTCATGCAAGTGCTCCCGTCAATGTTATACCCTGCAACACACAGGTGGGACAACTATAAGTTTTGTGGAGTATTATAGGAAAACTTAGTCAGGTAGGTCAGTGACCTGTATAGGCCTAGTGGGCTGGATACCCTCAAAACTCATGCAAGCGCTCTCGTCAATGTTATACCCTGCAACACACAGGTGGGACAACTATACGTTTTGTGGAATACTATAGAAAAAATAATTCAGCTAGGTCAGTGACCTGTATAGGTCTAGTCTAGTGCACAGATCAGATTGACCAAACAATGCTTTTAAGGGCCAAAAAACTGTTGATGTGTATACAGCGCTCATGTCCAATCCTGGTTTGATGCCCAAAAACAGTTTACACAAACATTAAGGGAGATGTAGTAATCACTGCTTTTAAGCACTCAAAAATGGTGGATGTGAATACAGCAAATTTGTTAATCACTGGTTTGATGGACAAAAAGGTTGAATATTCAGAAACAGAGACAGGAGTGACAGGGATAGGGACTGAGTTCAGAGGGCCGTGGTCAAGTCATGCATGAAACAGCAAGGAAACCGTAACAGCATTTTCCACTTTTCCAAAAATTGGTGTCACAACACACTGAAGTGATATCCATCTTATACATTTTGTATTGGGCCACAATAGCAAAACGTCCGGAGGCTTGGGCCCGGCATTTGAAGGTTGAGTATTGAGCAACAGGTGCAGGAGTGTCAGAGGTAGGTATTGAGCTCAGAAAGCCCTAATCAAATCAAGCAACAAAAAGCAAGGAGACCCCAACAACAATCTCTGTTTTTAACAAAAATTAGGCACAGCCACCACTAAAGTGGCATCAATTGCCCCAGAGTTAAAATATTGAAATGGGGAGTTTAATGCAGCACATTGAAAAGTACACTAAGGATTAGTCTCCCCAGGATGACACAGGGGTGGAAAAGTCCTTGCGGATCCATGACTTGTTCATCTTGATAAATATTAGTGTGTCTACACTCAGTGCCGGGACAAGGCATTTTGGTGCCCTAGGCAGGTAAGGCAAACGGCGCCCCCCGTGGCCACGCATTGGGCAATAAAGTCCACTTTTTTCTATTTTTTGTGCTGTTTTTCTTTTTTTACACTCTCTATTATATATTACACACACACACACTTGAGACTGCTGTGGGCTGAATACACAATAGCTGTATCAGTCACGGTTCTGACGATTCTTGGTGCCAGCACCAATCTGTCCACGGTGTTTCTGGAGAGCTGCAGCTTGCAGATCGCTTCAGGGTGCCCCTTTCCTGATCACCAGCGCTCCGGCATTCAGCCTGCTGAGCACTCAAACAACCCAGTCCACACTTCCACTTAGCGGTTCATCACTTCCGGTTAGCGTCATAGAAATGAAGTTGCAACATCGTAGGATCAACGGTGTTTATTCCCTCTTCGTGTGGTCTTACATGGTGCGGGTGGGAGGACGGGGGGGGTTCTCAAAGGCGATGGCCGTTTCACACCGCAAGTGGCGCTTCAACAGGCATATAGTCCACCATATGCCTGTTGACTATATGCCTGTTGAAGCGCCACCCCACAAAGAGTGAATAAACACCGCTGATTGTGTGTTGCAACTTCTTTTCTATAAATCTAAACACAATAGCTGTATATACAATAGAGAATACAGAATAGAGACAGCTGCTACCTGTATACACAATAGAGATGGCTGCGGACCGTATACACAATGGAGAATGCTGCTGGCTATACATACAATAGAGAATACACAATAGAAACTGCTGCTGGCCATACACAATAGAGAATACACAATAGAGACTACTGCTGGCCGTACGCAATAGAGAATACACGATAGAGACTACTGCTGGCCGTACGCAATAGAGATGGCTGCCAGCCATATAGACAACATCCCAACAGCTTCCCTTTATTCCGACAGCCTCCCTCCATCCTGATAGTCTCCTTCCTTCCTCCATCCCGACAGCCTCACTTCATCCTTCCTCCATCCCAACAGCCTCACTTCATCGCGATAGCCTCCCTCCATCCCAACAATGTCCCTCCATCCTGACCGCCTCCCTCCATACTTCCTCCATCCCAACAGCGTTCCTCCATCCCGACAGCCTCCCTCCATCCCGGCAGCCTCCCTCCATCCTGACGGCCTCCATCCATCCTGACGGCCTCCCTCTTTCCATCCCGACAGCCTCCCTCCATACTTCCTCCATCCCAACAGCGGTCCTCCATCCTGACAGCCTCCCTCTATCCCAATAGCCTATTCCATCCTGACAGCCTCTCTCCATCCTTCCTCCATACCAACAGCCTCCCTCCATCCTGACTGCATCCCTCCATCCTGACTCCATACCAACAGCCTCCCTCCATCCTGACTGCATCCCTCCATCCTGACAGGGGCTGTGCAGGAGACAGGGAGGCTGTGGGGGAGACGGGGGCTGTGGGGGAGACAGGGAGGCTGTCTCCCCCACAGCCCCCCTGTCTCCCCCACAGCCCCCTGTCTCCCCACAGCCTCCCTGTCTCCCCCACAGCCCCCCTGTCCTCCCCACAGCCCCACTGTCTCCCCCACAGTCTCCCCCACAGCCTCCCTGTCTCCCCCACAGCCTCCCTGTCTCCCCCACAGCCCCCCTGTCTCCCCACAGCCCCCTGTCTCCCCCACAGTCCCCCTGTCTCCCCACAATCTCCCCCACAGCCCCCCTGTCTCCCCCACAGCCCCCCTGTCTCCCCACAGTCTCCCCCACAGCCCCCCTGTCTCCCCCACAGCCTCCCTGTCTCCCCCACAGCCCCCTGTCTCCCCCACAGCCCCCCTGTCTCCCCCACAGCCTCCCTGTCTCCCCCACAGCCCCACTGTCTCCCCCACAGCCCCCTGTCTCCCCCACAGCCCCCCTGTCTCCCCCACAGCTTCCCTGTCTCCCCCACAGCCCCCCTGTCTCCCCCACAGCCCCCTGTCTCCCCACAGCCTCCAGCATACCTTACCATTGGGGGGAGCTGTGGATGCTGAGCAGGGGTGCCGGAGCCCGGAGGGCGCACATCAGCAGGACGCTGCCTGCGAGCCGAGGAGTAGCTGCGGGCCTGCGGCAGCTAGCGGTGGGCTCCGCCATGTTCTTTGTGGCCGGCGCCCACTAACAGTACAGCCGGTGGAAGCTGAGACTTCAACAAAATGGCCGCGGCTAATTGGAGACCGCGGGCATTGTGTAGAGGTCTCAACCTCTATTTACCGGCTGTACTGTTAGTGGGCGCCAGCTACAAAGAACATGGCGGCGCCCACCGCTCCCTGCCGCAGCTTCTCCCCGCAACTCCAGGGCCGGGCGGCGGTGACCGGACTCCGGTCAGGAGGGAATGCGCACTGCCCAAGATGGCGCCCTAGGCGATCGCCTAGGTTCGCCTAGCTGTCGTCCCGGCCCTGTCTACACTGTCACTGGACAGCCGCATGCGCTTATCCGTCAGGACATTACCAGCAGCGCTGAAGACACGTTCCGAGAGAACGCTGGCTGCACGGCACGATAAAATCTCCAAGGCATTGGTGGCGAGCTCAGGCCATTTCCAGTTTTGAAGCCCAACATGCATAAGGGTCCAGTTCTACAGTCATGGCATCGATATTCAGCTGTAGATACTCCTGCACCATCCTCTCTAGGCGTTGACTATGTGTCAGACGTGTTTTCACTTCTGGCATTGCAAAGGATGGTGTAAAAAAAGTGAAATGATTCTACAAAATTGCTAGTACCAGATACACTCTTACTGTTAACATTTGAGTCATGACAATTCAACGTTCCCTGGGTTGGAAAGGTAGAACTGCGATATTCACTATGTGCTCTACTGTTGTTTTGAGGAAAAGCAGTACTAAGATTGTCTAAAAGCTTCTGTTGATATTCCTGCATGTGTGCGTCCCTTTCCAGGGCAGGAATCATTTGGCCAAATTTACTCTTGTACTGGGGATCTAACAGTTGTGGCAATCTAGTAGTTGGCATTACTTTGAATTCTAACAATCTGAGGATCATGCTGCAGGTAGTGCAGCAAGAAGGCGCTCATGTGTCTTGCACATCCAGGAAGCCCAAGTCCTTGTTGTGTTGGTGGCGGTGAGGTAACATTCACGCTTGCTTCCTCTGCCCTCTCCCACCAACCTCGCACAACAGAAATGTGATCAAGATTTCCCTCAACTGCTGAGTCTTCCTTGCCCATTGCCTTTTCATCCTCCATTTCTTCCTCGACTCTTGAACCTTCATCAATGGTTTGGCTGCTATCATGCGCCTTTGGTTTTCCCTCTCACCCACCCTTCCATGCCAGCCACCCTGGTGCTGCCGACCATCTACACCTTTCAGATCTTGTTATTCCTTCCGCATACGCCTCCTCCTCTACTTCCTCTCCTTCCCCTTGTCCCACCACCTGACTCTGAATACTGGTTAAAGTGTGCTCCAGCATGTAGATGACTGGAATTGTCATGCTTATAATGGGATTGTCAGCGCTTAACATCTTAATAGCTCTTTCAAAACTCCTTCAAAAGGTCCTTGATCTGAGATCACTCCAGCAGCGTGATTTTCCCCACCTCTGGATTGTGTTGGCCCAGGCTATACGTCATAACATACTGCACCAGGGCTCGTCGCGATAGACACAACATGTGCAAAGTGGAATTCTATCGTGTCGACACATTGCATTTCAGTCAGTGAACAGGCAGGCTGAAAGACTTCTGTAGCGATGCAAGTTGTTGAGGATGCGAATGGTGGAAGTGAGCACACAGTGACCGTGCCCTCTGCAGTAGCTCAACTAGGCCAGGATAGTGGGCTAGAAATTGCTGAACAACAAGGTTCAAGATGTGAGCCACGCAAGGCACGTGTGTCACCTTGCCCCACATTGTCATACATGGCCTTCCCTGGCTGAAGGTTCAGTGGGGACAACCACTGAATAAACATGATCTCCAGAGCTGACCACAACTCCTCAGCTCTGTGACTCACATTTCCCAGCCATTTTAACATAAACACCTCCTGATGGTATTGACCCCTGCTGCCAGCATAGTAAGGAGGTGTGCAGGATTCCTTCTACACAGTTTGAACACATGTCACATTACCAAACAGGTTTTGGGAGCAGGTGGTGGACCTAGAGTAGGTGGAGGAGGCAGAAGGAGTGGAGGAACTTCTACATACAAAGGTTTGATGCACAAGTTGTGAGAAGTAGTGGCGACTGGGCATCTGGCAATGGGGTACTGCGATAGTCATAAGGCCTCAAAATTCTCTGTATCCACAAGCCAGAAAGGCAGCATTTCCATAGCCAACAGCTTGCAGATGGTGAAATTCAACCTCTTAGCTTTGGCATGGGTAGGAGGAAATGGTCTTTTACTTGTCCACATTTGCGGGACCGAGGACGGGCTGCTGTGCTGAGGCAGGGTGGAGTAGGGTGTCCCAGACAAACTGCTGGACTGTGGTGGAGGTGCAGGAGGAAATATTATGTTGCATTCATAAAAAGTTGGTGCTCTCGATGTCTGACAGCGCTCAATACCAGCAGGCGTTACCACTTCCAAAACAGCTGATGGCCTGTCAAACACACTGTAATGTTGTATACCTTTTCCTGTCCTGTATTCATGTATATTATGCAATTTAATGTACTGTAACTTAACCTGTAACAATATATCCCTTCCCCCGCGATAACCTGGAAGGCAGAATGAAGCTCTGAGTTTCTAGAATTGTCTGACTGGAGCAAACCATTCAATAGTAGGTGTGAACCCCCCTATACATTGGCTGATCCCAGGAGCCCAGACAATACATTTATGTTTTGGGATCAGTTAGTTAGTTGTGTGCTAAGGTCAAAGCAGTTGGGATCTTTGCTGAGCAAGACCCTGGCACCCGTGTGGAATGACTGAAGGGACAGAATCGAGCGGCTGATGCCAAGTCCTGTTGCCTATATGGACTGATGGACACTGCCACGGAGGATTACATTGTGCCCCCCATCGGCTGGATTCAGTGAACTTCTTTCTGGACTATTTCGTCCATTAATCTGGCGTCAGAATTGCCAGGTGGCACCCCCGGGACTGTTCCTTGGATGTGGACTTCTTACAGACTATCCAGCATTCTCCTCATGTTTGCTGTTCCAGTTTCCTGGCCCCAATAAAGTTCTGTTGGATTGATCATCGGCCTGGTGTCCCTTCCTTCTCTGTCACACATCCCGTCACACACACTGGCTGTTGCGGGTTGTTACGAACATAGTCAGGACCTGCAGCTCTCTGGTGCCTTTTTATCCTGCTGGCCAAACACAGTATTGACAGAGGACAAGCAAAGGAGAGCAGCCTCTCTAATATATGTCGTCTTCTGTGATGCACGAGATGTGACGGGATGTACAGTACAGACCAAAAGTTTGGACACCGCTTCTCATTCAAAGATTTTTCTGTATTTTCATGACTATGAAAATTGTAGATTCACACTGAAGGCATCAAAACTATGATGTGGAATTATATACTGAACAAAAAAGTGTGAAACAACTGAAAATATGTGTTATATTCTAGGTTCTTCAAAGTAGCCACCTTTTACTTTGATTACTGCTTTGCACACTCTTGGCATTCTCTTGATGAGCTTCAAGAGGTAGTCACCGGAAATGGTCTTCACTTCACAGGTGCCCTGTCAGGTTTAATGAGTGGGATTTCTTGCCTTATAAATGGGGTTGGGACCATCAGTTGTGTTGTGCAGAAGTCTAGTGGATACACAGCTGATCGTCCTACTGAATAGACTGTTAGCTGCTTTTTTCGTGCCATAATACAAATTCTATGTAAAGAAAAACGAGTGGCCATAATTACTTTAAGAACTGAAGGTCAGTCAGTCTGAAAAATTGGGAAAACTTTGAAAGTGTCCCCAAGTGCAGTTGCAAAAAACATCAAGTTCAAGTGCTACAAAGAAACTGGCTCACATGAGGACCGTCCCAGGAAAGGAAGACCAAGAGTCACCTCTTCTGCGGAGGATAAGTTCATCCAAGTCACCAGCCTCAGAAATCGTGAGTTAACAGCAGCTCAGATTAGAGACCAGGTCAATGCCACACAGAGTTCTAGCAGCAGACACATCTCTACAACAACTGTTAAGAGGAGACTTTGTGCAGCAGGCCTTCATGGTAATAGCTGCTAGGAAACCACTGCTAAGGACAGGCAATAAGCAGAAGAGACTTGTTTGGGCTAAAGAACACAAGGAATGGACATTAGACCAGTGGAAATCTGTGCTTTGGTCTGATGAGTCCAAATTTGAGATCCTTGGTTCCAACCACTGTGTCTTTTTGCGACGCAGAAAAGGTGAACGGATGGACTCTACATGTCTGGTTCCCACCGTGAAGCATGGAGGAGGAGGTGTGATGGTGTGGGGGGGCTTTGCTGCTTTGAAGCTCATCAAGAGAATGCCAAGAGTGTGCAAAGCAGTAATCACAGCAAAAGGAGGCTACTTTGACGAACCTAGAATATAAGACATATTTTCAGTTATTTCACACTTTTTTGTTAAGTATATAATTCCACATGTGATAATTCATAGTTTTGATGCCTTCAGTGTGATCTACAATTTTCATAGTCATGAAAATGCAGAAAAATCTTTGAATGAGAAGGTGTGTCCAAACGTTTGGTCTTTACTGTATATATACCAGCAGTTCCTGCCAGGAATATATATATCTCGATCCAGTCACCCTTAGCCCACAATATCACATAAATACAATTCTGCTGCTACCACTGACCTGTTTCAGGTGGATCAGAAGCCTGTTTGGTAACGTGAATTTGTGGGAGGAACGTATTCATCTCGCTTATAGAATATGAAGAAGGAAAACAGTATTTATAAATTATTTCATTACTCTCATATCCTCTTTGTCCTACAACCCCAGGCAGTTATTCAACACATTTAACTACCTTCTTCGCCCCCCACTGTCCCCCACTTCTTGTATCTCTGCAGAAGACTGCACAACACACTTTACCAACAAGATCGATCAGATCAGACACGTCTTTCCTACCCAATAATCAGCACCCCTATGTATACCAGACTATGTATACCCTCCCCCACTAACCCACCTCCCCTCCATCTCTGAAGAAGAACTTGCACACCTCCTCTCCGAATCACACCTCACCACTTGTGCATTGGACCCCATCCCATCACACTTCCTCCCGAACCTCACCACCATGATTATCCCAGCCCTAACCCACCTCTTCAATCTATCACTAATCTCTGATACCTTTTCTTTCGCTTTCAAACATGCAACAATTATACCTGTCTCTCGACCCGACCTCCACATCCAGTTACCATCCCATATCGCCGCTCCCGTTTGCCTCCAAACTTCTTGAAAAGTATGTCCACACTGCACTCTTATCCCACTTCTCATCCAACTCTCTCTTTGACAACCTTCAATCTGGCTTCCACCCCTACCACTCCACCAAAACCTCCTTAACCAAAATTACTAATGACCTACTTACCACTAAAGCTAACGGACACTTCTCAATCCTCCCCCTTCTTGATCTGTCCTCTGCATTCGACACAGTCGACCATTGCCTCCTATCACAGATCCTCTCTTCCATTGGTATCACTGACATTGAACTTTCCTCGATCTCCTGCTATCTTTCAAAATTCCACATTTAGTGTCTCCCACTCCCACACGACCTCCTCACCGCATCCCCTTTCTGTTGGGGTCCCTCAAGGCTCTATCCTGGGATCCCTTCTTTTTTCATCTATATCTTTGGCCTAGGACAACTCATAAAGTCCCATGGATTCCAGTACCACCTGTATGCTTATGACATTCAGATCTACCTCTCTGGCCAAGTCGTCATCTCTCTGCTGTCCAGAATCCCAGAGTGTCTATCAGCCATATCCTCTTTCTTTTCCTCTCGCTTCCTAAAACTAAATGTAGCAAAACTGAACTCATCATCTTTCACCCTTCTTGCGCACCTCCCTTACCTGATCTATCCATCACCAAAAATTATATCACACTTTGCCCTGTACGTGAAGTCTGCTGCCTCAGAGTGATCCTTGACTCTGCCTTATCCTTCAAACAACACATTCAAGCTCTCACCGCCTCCTGCTGCCTCCAACTCAAAAATATTTTCAAAATCCGTCCCATCCTCAACCCTCAATCTACTAAACTACTAGTGCATGCCCTCATCATCTCCTGTCTCAACTACTGCAACCTCCTCATCTGTGGCCTCCCTTCTAACACTCTTGCACCTCTCCAATCTGCCCTTAACTCTGCTGCCCGACTAATCCACCTCTATCCTTGCTGCTCCTCCACTTCTCCCCTCTGCAAATCCCTCCACTGGCTCCCAATTCCCTAGCCAATCTCTTCCGGCCCTGAGCACAAAGTCAAGTTGTTGTTCCAATCAGGTATCTGAGTCTCCTCATTATCTGCCTCATTGTCTCCACCAACAGGGATTACAGTTTAGGAATGAGAGTCTACATTATGCTCAGACCCTTCTTCATTTGGGCCTGGATCCGACTCACAAAGATTTTGGGCATCGGTAAAGATCATTTCCTTGTCTTAACTTACTGAAGCTTTGGAGCAGACGTTTTGATTTCCAGGCTATAGTATGAGTGAACAGCTCTGCAGACTCACCCATCTGTGTTAACCCATAGTCAGTAGGGCGGCTGGAGACTTGTGAGCTGTGAGGAAGCAAGTGCGATTGGGGTGACACCTCTGAGGACTGGAGTGTTGATGATGTTGAAGTTGAGGTGGAGGAGAGGCCACTTGATGGAGCGCTTGATATCCATTGCAGTACCTGCTCTTTTTGGGCCTCATCTATAAGTTGTAGCGATCTCCTGCTATGTAACAAAGGGATGATAGCAGATTGTCCACGAAAAGAAGTAGACATTTTTCTTTGGCTTGAAGATGGTATTTGTTCAGCAGATCTTTCTGTTACTTTAGCACCTACTAGGGATGAGCAAGTACCGTAGTATTCGGAATCGCAATACCCGCAACAAGTAGGTCTCGGTACTCACTACTCGTTGCGAGTATAGCGATTCCGAGTACTTTTGCAGTGTATCAATAGATACACTGCAAAAGTCCTGTAAAAGAGATGAAAAGTGGTTATAAAATAAAAAAAAATCGGATACTCACCCTTACCAATGGCTGCACCGGAACCGGCCGATGGACATCTATGCATGTTAAAGGACCTTACACTCTCCCAGCCAATCAGATGCCGCCACGTCACAATCACGTGATCACTAGCGGCCACCTGATTGGCCAGATGGAAAGATCCTCTCAGGTACACCGAGGACCTTTCCATCTGGCCAACCAGGTGGCCGCTAGCAAACGTGATTGTGACGTGGCGGCATCTGATTGGCTGGGAGAGTGTAAGGTCCTTTAACATGCATAGATGTCCATCGGCCGGTCCCGATGCAGCCATCGGTTAAGGTGAGTATCCGATTTTTTTATTTTGTAACCACTTTTCATCTCTTTTACAGGACTTTTGCAGTGTATCTATTGATACACTGCAAAAGTACTCGGTACTTGCTACTCCCAAGTAATCCTAATTTACTCGGCGAGTAGCGAGTACTCGAATACCGCTACTATTCGGCGAGTAGCCGAATGGTAGTGAGTAGACTCGCTCATCCCTAGCACCTACCCCACGGTAACACAAAAATATTTTCCCTTTCTAACATGCTTATTCTCCCTTCCACCATCAGCAGACCTTTTACCACTCATATTTGAGGGTAACTGATTGGCAGCTCAGTTGCTGTAGGCACAAAAAACTGTGGATGTACTGTAAAACCAGCAGAGCTGAGTGGCCAAACAGTGGTACTATGCTAAATAGATTTTGGTAACTATGTTTGTGCAGATGCAATACAAAAGGGTTTTCTGGACTGTATGGCGGTAGATTTCAACAAAACACTAGACGACAGCTGCCTATGAAAACAGTGCTACTAGCCAAAAAGGATTTGCTTGGCTAGATTTGGCCAGATGCAGTAAAAAATGGCTTGCAAACACAGGAGGTATAACTTTCTACACAGCAGTGGTACACATATCTGCCTGGCAAACAATGCTACTAGCCAAAAAATATTTGCTTGGCTAGATTTGGCCACATGCGGTAAAAAAGGCTTGCAAAGCACAGGATTTATGTAGATTTCAACACACCATTAGAACACACCTGCCTGGCAAACACAGCTTTAAAACCCTAAAAAGGGCTGTTTTTGGAAGTAGTCCCTAAACCATTTTATCTATCTCTCTATGTAACTTGGAATGGAATCGCTAGCTAACTATCTTTCTATGTAGAGCACAAAGCAGCAGTGGCGGCGTCTGACACTGAGCTGCAACACTGAGAATATGGCGAAGAGGGGAAATGGCTGTTTCTTATGTGGCAAGGACATGTGCCATACCCAGTCAATGACACAAGCCCTTGTGTGCACAAAGTGCACTTTTCTCTATGCGTGCTGATAGGCTGATAGATCGGACCACCCACACTAAGTATGGGAAAGAAAAAAAATAGAGATCTGCACTTATTGACCACAGACCTCTCCACAGCTCCCCTTCCCACCCGCTATTTCTAGACACTCTCATGGTGTGGGCCCCGCCCCCACTGCTGCTGCTCATCCATAAAGAGGAAATAATGGGCAACAGCAGGATGCCTCCATCCCCAAGAAAAGGACCAGACACTGCAGAGAATGGATGCCACCATGCAGAGACCAGCATGTGGCATATACAATGTCCCAGACAGTGAGTGGACCCCTTGTTTTACCAAGGCCCCGACACTTGCCCGTATGTAAAAGGTGGTGACGCCGTCCCTAGCTTTCATGGAGAAACCTTTTTTGAGCAATGTACATTGCTTTGATTTAGAGATAAACTATAAAAGTACTGAAAGTTTTATTCTTCTATGTAGCAGAAAGTTGGTATTTAATCTGTGTGATTGTAGACTTTTGAATTCTCACATCACGCGCACTCTGCACTGTGAGGATTTACCAGTGTCAGAGCCGGGAACAGCGGTCATGTGGTTGCAAGTGTGTAATATATGTAATACTCCTTGACAATATCCAACTAGATAGGTATGGACTTGCTCAATAATTCAAGAGTCTGCAATCACATAAGTGACCACAGACGTGTGGATTTAGACCAGACAATACCTTGAACACATGTGATTTAACGACCCTCTAATTATTATTGATTATTTTATTGTTATTATTATTATTATTATTATTTTATTCTGTCATTTCATCATTTTTTCTGCATTTTATCAGTCACAGGTCTTGGTAGAAGTAATTGAACCCATCGTGATCGGCAGCACATATCGGTAGGTGATTCTCTATGACTGTTATACACAAGGTTTCTGCTTTAAATTTTCAGATTTGTTTTTATCTTACTACTTAAACAAAAAAATTACCTATTACCGCCTACAGAACTTTCCAAACTTAAATTAGACCAAAAGAACAAATCTGTCTAAGTATTAAAAGTAATATAATGTAAAAATAATAGCTCTGACCATTTAGAGAAAGACAGAAATTGGAGAAAGTTGTGAACTTGACCGTCTCAATACTTTCACAGTTTTGTGAAATCTTCCACTTCTAAGCTGGGAAATATGACAATATGGTAAAGACTGCGTGTAAACACAGGAGAGATCTTTGCTGCAGTCTTTCTGCTTAGGGTGGAGACACATGGGCTTAAGACTCAGACTTAACTCGCATTGCGAGAGAAGTGTGAGTTCAATCACAGCATGCTGCGATTGAATGCGATTTCCTCACGCTAGTGGCCATTGAAAGTGTATAGGTGCTAGAAAATCTTGCACCCATACAGCACACTGTGCAAGTCACTCGCTCTTGTGCTTGTGTCCCAACACAGGAAAGGCCGATAGCTATATGTCTATAGATAAAGAACTGTAGATATATAGCTATGCCGGCCTTTGTGCTGCTTTGACAGCATCATTTATTGAAATCTCCTGGGGTTAACTAGCATATTAACCCCATCTGCAGCCTCTGCGCTGCATGCCAGCCGGGAGGCTACAGATGCGGTTAATAAGCCAGATATGTAGGTTTAACCCCATGTTTCTGTCATGCCAGTTTGTGTCCCAGTTATGTCCACACTCCCTGGACACAAACTGACATGTCAGAATGTATCAGCAGGGGTTAATGCAGCTTTTTAATAAAAGCCGGAAATTATCGCTATTCATTAAAGTACTGTATTCTCCGCTGTGTGCAGGACTCAGGAGGAGCTGTCCATGGCCCTGCACTGTAAGAGCGTAAAATGACAGCCCTGGTCTTTGGTACTGAAAGTTCACGCTTTTACAGTGCAGGAGCTCTCCAGAGTCCTGATCATTAAAGCTGGGTGCTGACCGCAATCTAAAAAAAATCAGCACCACTGTCAGCAACCAGCTTCAACTAGCTCTGCACTGTTATGGTCCCTTTACACGCGGCCACAGGAAGGTAGACACCGGCAGGCATCGGATACAATTGTGCCTGTTGCCTTGAAAAGACCACGATGTGGCAGCGTGTAATTCAGGACTTTCCTTCCTGTGTCTTCCCTGAAGGAAGGAAGGTCCTGAATAATATGCCGCCACATCGTGGTCTTTTCAAGGCAACAGGCACAATTATGTCCGATGCCTGCCGGTGTCTACCTTCCTGTGGCCGCGTGTAAAGGGACCATAAGAGCATGAAATTTCAGGACCAAGGACAAGGGCTGTCATTTTACGCTCTTGTAGTACAGGACCATGGATAGCTCTTGAATGCTGGAGCCGGCCAGAGAATACAGTAATTTATTGAATAGCGGTAATTGCCAGCTTTTATTAAAATACTGCATTAAACCTTGCTGACACATTCAGTCATGTCAGTGAGTCAGGCCGGCAGGGAAGGGGTACTCGGGTACCGGGACAGATGGTTCTTCAATGGGGGATTACGGCTGGTTGAGTCTCGGTCCGTGCCCTGGGCACTCAATTATGGCTGAAGGGGGAACTATTGTAGATGATGGGGATTACTATTTGGGATTTTACATGATGCCACCTGTGGTACCTGGTAATGTGGATACCAGTGCTGTGGCTGGCGCTGAGGTGATGGTGATGCAGCTTTGCTAGTACAGCTCCCCACAAGCAGAGCTTTACCTCAGGGCAGCGGGGTGGATGAGGGGAGTAGTAGTCCTTACTTTTGTGTAAGCTCTCCAGGCGGTGGCGGTGAATTAGGCACACACACACACAATAGTCTCTGTTTCGGTACCTTTTACTGATGTTGGGTAGCAGGTGCGGTCCAGGAGGGTAACCAGGTGGACATCCACAGTTTAGGACAGAGGTCCCTCCCCAATTACACTGTGTAAACACAAGGAGACACAACGAGGCGCAGAATAGTGCCCTATCAATGATGACACTTTTTGGAAAAAGGTGAAGTGTAATGGCCACTCACCTTGCTGGGTTGTGCAAACCCACAACCGGCTAGAGCGCGAGAAATGTAGCTGCTGCTGGACCTCCACCTACCACAGGACGTGGAACACTAGTATCAGATGTAAGGAAAAGGTGTATCACGGTCCGCGCTGCTGTGTCACAAAGTCACGGAGAAGACAGTGCTTAAGTAAAACATCCTTTATTCTTCATTTCCAACGCGTTTCGAAGCCACCTCTGAGCTCCTTCCTCAGGGACATCAAGATTAACAATGACCACACTTCATTTATAACAAGAGTAAAGCGCCAAAAAAGTGCAATGTAATGCTGGATGTGACGTCAACAGTCAGGGAGGATCCCTTTGTGACGTCACTATGTTTGTAAACAATACACCGTAAAAGTTATCTAAAGTTTGAGGAATGAATCAGTGGCGGAAAATACATAAAAAATGAATACAAATACAGCATACAAAAATCAATTAAAAACACTAAAACGTACAGGTATAATTTTCCATTAAAAAGAGAGGTAACGGAATTATGTGGTATATACTGGGCTAGAACCTATAAAGCACAAAAATAGTTATATACAGTTTTTGGGTGATGAGTGATTAGCGTATAGCTCTAAATGTCCTGAGCATTCATAGTCCATCATTATCAGCAAGTTAATTCCAGTAAAAATGTAATATATTAAAAAATTATTAAAATAGATTATTAGATATATTGTATGTAAAAGAGATCTTGTAATAATGATAAGCTTTATAATAATACATTGTAGGTTTGATGGTATCACAAATGTGAGAGTATACATCACAAAAATACAGAAAATATAGTCATTGTGATTATTGGCACAGATACATTTTTTAACAGATGGATTTTTATATTTTTAGATGACTTTTAGATTATTGACCAAGGGATTATAACTAAGGAGATTATTCTGTAGTGGCAAATGAGGTATGTGGTCCACATAAGGAAGGTGATTAATAGTTATTACAGTTTGGATAGCTGTCTGAACTCAGCTATTTCATATTAAGACATTTTAGAAAGATTCTCATCTTTATTAAGGATATGGTGTTCTATAAGATGAGGTGCGGATTCCTGATCAGCGGCGCACGCCACCCATACACAGGGAGATAGTTAATTGCCGGCGTGCAGCCCAGCGCGTGTCAGACATTCAATTCTCAACGAGCGGCGCGCGCCACCCATTAGCTGAGAGATACAGTTAATTGCTGGCGTGCAGCCTAGCGCGTGTCAGACATTCTATTCTCAATGAGCGGCGCGCGCCACCCATAAGCTGAGAGATACAGTTTATTGCTGGCGTGCAGCCCAGCGCGTATCAGTGATTCCATTCTGAATAAGCAGTGCGCGCTCCCCATTAGTAGGAGATATAGTTTATTGTTGGCATGCAGTCTAGATCATGTTCCAAATTGCGGTTTGCTTCTAGTTTAAGTTGTAATGAAGTTCATGCTGTGTATTATATCTTTGGTGTTGGTGTAAACAGAGAATATGACATAAAGAGTGGGTAGGAAAAAAAATTTTTTTTATGTGAATAATTAGGTAGCCCAAGTTTGAATAGTGAGTATATAAAAGTAAGCATCCATACATAAAAAGATTAATGCAGTGGAAAGAATGAATAATATAGTGAAAAACAGATCAAAGATGTAGTATAAATGTATTTCTTATATTCATAAAGAATCTACAAAAAAACACTAGGTGGCCCCCAAATACCAGATTCTACTTGGTAGTGTCTGTGTACTGCATACTACTGGGTTGCTATGTATAGGAACAAATGTGAACATAGCTTGCGAAGTGTATAGTGTATTTGCCTTCACAAAAAAAAGGGGGGGGGTTCTGACTATATATACAATGAATTTTACTTGATTATGCCAAGTATATAAATATATGTATAGATATATAAATGAAAATATGAGTGACAAATATGAATAAAGATATAAGTAAAATATATATATATATGTGTATAAAAACATGACCAATCATGCATAATATATTTATATGACACATATGTACAACAATATTAAAAAAATTTTTTTACATTTTTGGGTGATGATATAAAAGTTATATTGATAAAATGATATATAAGTTTTCAGATCAACTCAGTGACTAAATTTAACCCTTTTGGTTTTATTGTATTCAGTTTGAAAATCCAATATTTTTCTTTTCTTTTTAGGATTTCAAACCTATTAGTTACAGTTGGTGGAACATGATCTATAGGGGTGATCCTCAGAAGTGATGGGTCTCTATTATGACATATATTAAAATGATGTGAGACCCCATGTAATTTATATAGCCATTCTTAATGTTTGATCTATGGCTATTCAATCTATTGTGCAGGGGTTGTGTGGTTCTCCCTATATATTGGAGATGGCAGGGGCATTCCAGTAAATAAATTGTATATTCTGTAGTACAGTTCATATTGTGTTTCATCTGATACCTCTCATTAGTAGATGTGGATCTGAAGTGGGTTGTTTTTTGGATAGTTTTACAACAGAGGCATCTATTCTTCCCACATTTTGTGGTAGTTTTAGGTATGAGTTTGTTACTTTGATTGCCTTCTGTCATGCATTTGTTTAAACGGCTGGGTGCAATCAGGCTTTTGATGTTAGGTGCCCTGCGGTATGTGATGCCAGGTTTTTCAGGAATTAGTTCTTTTAATACCGGGTCTTTTTTTAATATATGCCAATGTGCCTCTAGGCATTTTTTGATCGTTTTGTGACAATTATTAAATCTGGTAATGAATTTTATAGAATGTTTATTGTTAGTCTCTATTTTGGGTTTAGGTGACAATAACATTTCTTGATTAAGCTGACCACTCTGTCTTTAGAAGTTGTTATTTGCTGATCTTCCGGTTGCATGTTTAATAAGGCCAGGCATGCTGCAGGATCGTGCCTCCAACCTGTGGTGGTCACTTACAGCTGGCATAGGGAACGGCTCATCTCCTGCCTTTGAGCTCTGTTTCGGTGGGA
Source organism: Allobates femoralis (assembly GCA_033576535.1). Classification (NCBI taxonomy): domain Eukaryota; kingdom Metazoa; phylum Chordata; class Amphibia; order Anura; family Aromobatidae; genus Allobates; species Allobates femoralis. Next base: position 8,539,419 of record JARQOC010000004.1, read on the forward strand.
CCTCTTCAGCCAAGCGGGATTAGCACTGGATCCTGACCTCACTGCAATTCAGGTCCAATGCGGGTAGTGCGGTGGAGCTCCAGCTCACATATGTGGCCATATCCTTTTTGGGCTGCTCCAGCTGTGGGGAAGCACTCTTGGCCTCTGGAATGGTGAGGTAGATCATCTCCTCTAGAGCAGGCATCTCTTGTGGTCCATCAGGTCTCCAAAGTGAGGATTGTATGCCCCCTGCAAGGTCATTAATAAATATATTAAAAAGAAGCGGGCCCAACACTGACCCCTGTGGTACCCCGCGTTAACTGTGAACCTGTCCGAGTGTGATCCATTAATGACCACCCTTTGTTTCCTATCACTAAGCCAGTTCTTAACCCACTTATTTATATTTTCCCTTATCCCTATTGCTCTCATTTTATGTATCAACCTTTTGTGTGGCACCATATCAAAAGCTTTTGAAAAGTCCATATACACCACATCCACTGCATTTCTTTGGTCCAGTCCAGAACTTACCACTTCATAGAAGCTGATCAGATTAGTTTGACAGGAACAGTTCCTCATAAACCCATGTTTATATTGAGTTCATGAGGTTATTTTTTTTTTCAGATACTCGAGTATAGCATCTCCTAGAAAACCCTCAATTATTTTACCCACAGTAGAAGTTAAATTTACCAGCGTATAATTTCCAAGTTCAGTTTTTGTCCCCTTTTTGAATATTGGCATCACATTTGCTATGCGCCAGTCCTGTGGTAAAGACCCTGTAATTATTAATTATGGAATCTTTAAAGATTAAAAATAATAGACTATCTATGACTATATTTCAGAGACAGGGCTCGATGTTCAGCACCATGGACAGCAGCACTGCACACACAGTCTGTCAAATCAGCAATGTGGGCAGCAGCAGAAAAACAATCCTGCAAAACACATATTTACCCATTCTTTTTGCTCATCTTGTGCTGTCAGCTTCTGTCCAGTGGATGCTACAAAAAAACGGACAGAACCTGACAGCTGAAAACCGTGGTGTGAAGCTGGCCTAAACCGGGAACACCCACTAAGCCCACCATCTGCAGCTACATTGGTAGACATGACAAAGAAAGGAGGTTTAAAAATTAAAACAAGCTTTTTATAAATCAACCAACAACATAGTGCTACACTGATCTAAAATATGCAACAGGTAGAAAGAAATACTACTTTTATAGAAACATTCATAAGAGACATTTATTGATTGTGCAGAATTTACCAAGTGTAAGATGCTGGCTGAGAAATTAATGATCCACAAGAAAATGGTAGTTTGGGGTTCTGATCTGGCACAAATCCTAAGTCATATTAAAAGGCTTGTTAAAGAGTCAATTATGACTTATAGGATTACTACCTTTATTGGATGGCTCTAGAGTTCGTCCACTTTCTCACTGAAGTTACAATTTGTAAGAAAAAGGTCGTGATTTTTATTATACATAAGGGTCATTCCATGTCAAGTGAACCAATGATTATTACCTCTACATTTTTAATTCTTTTGAGATTTTGTTATTTGGTAATAGCATGTCAGACAATGCAAAATGTGAAGAGAAAAATTTTTTAAAAAATTTATTTTTTTTTAAAATGATTTTCAAAGTTCGGAAAAAGTGTGAATTTCGCTGTTGCCTGCCTTTACGTTTCTCCTCATAACTAAGGCTAGGAATAAGATAGAGAGACAAAATAAACACCATTCTACTCAGAACTATACAGGCTTTCACCAGATATGTCACAAGAGGATCTTTGTTAATATTTTACCCATGTGATCGCAAGCGCAAAACTTTAAAACGTATTTCCGAAAAATCGGCGCACTTTAAATATTTCAAAAACTGCCCATGTGTCTGCTTTGCTCTTAGCCACATCTGTACCAAATTTCAAGTTGGGATCGCAATGGGATCATATTTTAACATATTTTACTATTAATAGCGTCAATGGGTCATTCCATATCAAGTGATCTAAATATGAATATTTTTTTTTACCTGACGTCTTTAGATTTTTTTTTTTTTTTTCCTTTATGTAGTACTACTTTAGTTAATTACAAATTAAAAGTTTGGAATTTTTTTCTTCATCAGTTAATTTTTTACAGATTTTTAAAGTTTAAAAAAAGGGTGAATTTTGGCCTGGTACGACTTTAAATTTTTTTATCTCGGGCTAGAAATAAGATAGAGAAACAAAATAAACACCATTCTACTCAGAACTGTCCAGGCTTTCACCAGATATGTCACAAGAGTATATTTGTTAATTTTAATTTTTTACCTATGCGAATGCAAACGCAACATTTTGAAACGCATTTCTGAAAAAAACATTTTAATAAAAATTTTCCAAAACTGCCCATGTGTCTTTTATGCTCTTAGCCACATCTGTACCAAATTTCAAGTTGGGATCGTGATGGGATCATATTTTAAAATATTTAACTATGGTTAATCTCATTTTTATTAAATTTTGAAAAAACATATGAAAGACATACATTCAATCTTTTAACAAAATCTTGAGACATATAAAATATACAAAAAGAGAATTCACAAAGTTATTAGTAACTTTAAGATAAGCTGCAAATTTACTTTTGCGCTTATCTCTGGTGCAATATATACTACAATCTAAATATAATTCCAAACACTCAAGTATACAACCTTTCTCAGGGTTTTGAGATGTTCTGATGTCAAGGGGACAAGCAGCCCCAGCAGAATGATTTTTATTACTTGGCCCCTTCTAACAGGTTGACCACGTAAGTGGGTCATTACCCGTTGAGGCCTAGTTGGAATAGTCTATCGACTGGTGTACCGGAAAGGAAGGCCGAAATATTAATGATCTACTCACAGCTCAGAGTTTTCGATACCTGTCTAATGTTCACTAGAATTCTGAAGGTATAGGTGTAGAAAGGAAATACCTAGACTGAATGTATCAGAGGGGAAGAAAAGAGAGATAGAAAAGAAGAGAGAGAGAAGAGAAACAAAAACCATTAGAAAAAGTTATACTGGGAAAGAAAAGCCACGTAAGAAAAAAAGAAAAAAAGGAGGGGGGGGGACGGGTGAGGTATGGGAAGGAGAAAGGGAACTCATCCCACTGGCTCCCCATCAGCCAGAGGTCGAGCCATATTATCTGTGCTGGAAAAGATACTCCTAAATTCTGCAGAGTCATGAAAAAGAATCCATTCAACCCAAATCCCTAAGAATTTGTTCCGAGATCCCGACGCATCAGCTGCGAGCTCCTCCATTTGATATGTGTCCATCAATTCTTTGAACCAATCAAGTAGAGATGGAGCCCGGCTTGATTTCCAGAACCTCGGGATCACAGCACGAGCAGCCGAGATGCAAAAGCGGAGAATATCCCTCTTTTGTAGCCCAATAGGACCTGGAAAAATGGATAACATTGCCGATTCTGGGCAGCATTCGGCTTCTTTACCTGTTATCCGGGCGTATGCATTGAAAACCTCAGACCAGAACCGCCGGATTTCCCCACAACTCCACCAAATGTGTATTATGGTACCCTTCTCTTCCCCACAGCGACAGCAGGTATCAGGGGTTCCAGGGAACATGTTCCGGAGTGTCGTCGGGCACAAGTACCATCTAGTGAGCAGCTTATAGCTTCTTTCTTGTGCAGAACAAGGGCTAGCTAGTGAGTGAGTAAATATAAAGCATTTCTGCCAATTAGCTTCTGAAATGCTACACCCCAATTCCCTCTCCCAAGCACGTTGGAGGTAAAGGGTGCCCTGCTCTCTCATGGACCCTAAGGCCTGGTATAGAAATGATATTTTGCGCCTCGGTAGAGCCTCCAGTTGGAATAACCTCTCCAATACGTTGGGCGTCAATCTTACCCTGCAAGAGTGGTCAGCTGAATATAAGTATGCTCTGTATTGGAGAAATTCGAATCACTTAAGAGGTCTCGTAGGTTCTTTGAGTTGTAGCTCTGCCATCGGGGCAAACCACCACTGGACAGAGTCTGTCCTACTCGGGTGTCATCCACAATCCGCCAACATAAAAATCTCTGCCTGTCAAATCTGGGTGGGAAAGATGGGTTGGAAAAAAGGGGAGTCAAAGGGCTAAGTCTGTCGTTTAAGCGGAGGGTTTTCGTCACTAGGTGCCATACCTTCAAGGTGTTTCTGGTCATGTCTGTCAAAGGTACTAGGTCTGTGGAGTCTTTAGGGGAAATCCAAAGCAGGTGTTTCAGCGGAATCCCCAAACCCTCTTGCTCCACCCCTACCCATTTCTTGGAGGACGCATGATAATGCCAATCTAGAGCTCTAACAAGAGAGGAAGCCTCAAAGTACGCTCGTATGTTGGGTAGTCCAACCCCTCCTCTGGTCTCGGGCAAGGATAGGATATTCATTCGCAATCTGGACCTCTTGCCCCCCCAGACAAATCTAAGGATCATAGATTGCATTTTGGAGAGGAAACCTCTATCCAATAGAACAGGAACTGTCTGAAAAGTATATAAGAGTCGGGGCAAGACATCCATCTTGACTACGTTTATTCTCCCGAACCAGGATAGCTTTAATTGTCTATAGGAGGTAAATGCCGATTCCGCGTTAGTCAAAAGGGGTTGATAATTTAAATTGAATATTTGTTTAAGATCTTTTGGTATAAGGACTCCCAAGTACTTAATGGCTTCTACTTTCCATTTAAATGGGAACTGTTTAGATAGATGAGAAACCAATTCTCCAGGCAAAGAAATATTGAGTGCCTCGGTTTTGGAGCAATTCACTTTAAAGTTGCTCAATTGTCCGAACCGTTCAAACTCCATTAAGACCGAAGGGATGGAGACCAGGGGCTGGGAGATGTAAAGTAGCAGGTCATCTGCAAATAAGGCTAATTTGTGATGACTCTGTCCCAGCTTGACCCCATGGACGCATTCATTGGACCTAAGTGCAAAATATTTAACTATTATAGTGTCAATTCAAAAGTCACCAAGAACACAATCAGTCATTTTTTCACAATTGCCCGTCAATAGTTTGAATTTGATATAAAGAAACATAGTCTTGTAACATCTCAAATGAAAGCTGTTACCGTTCTGAGTAAAATGATGCCTCTCCCACTTCATTATCTTATTTCTAGCCTGAGATAAAAAAAATTAAAGTCGTACCAGGCCAAAATTCACCCTTTTTTTAAACTTTAAAAATCTGTAAAAAATTAACTGATGAAGAAAAAAATTCTAAACTTTTAATTTGTAATTAACTAAAGTAGTACTTCATAAAGGAAAAAAAAAAAAAAAATCTAAAGACGTCAGGTAAAAAAAAATATTCATATTTAGATCACTTGATATGGAATGACCCATTGACGCTCTTACTAGTAAAATATGTTAAAATATGATCCCATTGCGATCCCAACTTGAAATTTGGTACAGATGTGGCTAAGAGCACAGCAGACACATGGGCAGTTTTTGAAATATTTAAAGCGCGCCGATTTTTCGGAAATGCGTTTTAAAGTTTTGCGCTTGCGATCACATGGGTAAAATATTAACAAATATCCTCTTGTGACATATCTGATGAAAGCCTGGACAGTTCTGAGTAGATTGGTGTTTATTTTGTTTCTCTATCTTATTTCTAGCCCGAGATATGATAGAAAATGTAAAGCCATACCAGGCCAAAATTCGCACTTTTTTAAAACTTTAAAAATCTGTAAAAAATTAACAGATAAAGAAAAAAATTCAAAACTTTTTTTTTGTAATTAGATAAAGTTGTTCTTCAGATAGAAATTTTTTTTAAAAAATCTGAGGACGTCAGGGAAAAAAAATATTCATTTTTGGATCACTTGACATGGAATGACCCATAACTGACGTGTTATGATTCTCGTTTTCAGTTTATCCATGAGATCTCCTGGACGGTTCCGCTGCTCCGAGTCTGGAATTCAGTTCTGTGTGACACAACCTGTGACTATAGAGTATGAGGTGGATTCCTGGAGTAACTACACTGGGATCCTGCAGAATCTGCCTGATGAATATGAGATTATTGGTCCTATCTTCAAGATAAAGTCCAACGTAAAACCAAATGTGGTATCTGCACTCTACCTCCCTCATTGTCTGTGTCTAGGAGGTATGACTAACATCAAATACCATTATCTGAAATGTAAAAGTATGAATTATGTAAAAATTATATGACAGAAACTGTCTGGATAAGATGTCTGAATGGTCAAACACTTCGCTAATGAGGTTTATTGTTAATACATGTAGAGAAATGCACTTAGGAAAGAGTAATTCTATTACTGCATATACATTTAATGAAAGTAAACTGGAGACTACAGAACAGGAGAAGGACTTGATCTACAGAACAGGAGAAGGACTTGATCTACAGAACAGGAGAAGGACTTGATCTACAGAACAGGAGAAGGACTTGATCTACAGAACAGGAGAAGGACTTGGTATTCTGGGTACAGGTAAACTGAGCAGCATTACTCAATGTCAGTCAGCAGCTGCAAAAGCAAACAAGTTTTAAGGTGTTTGAAAAGATATAAAATCCAGTGACCCCAGTGTATGGTTACAACTCAATAAATGACTTGTATTCCCATATCTAGAATATCGGATGCAGTTTTGGGCTCCAGAGTTTAAAAAGGATCTTGTGTAGTTAGAGACAGTTCAAAGGCGGCAACTAGATTATTACAAGGAATTGAAGGCCTCCCATATGATGGAAGGTGGGAAAAGTTTAGCTTATGATTAATATGTTCATTTATATGTGTAGACTACTCTCAAAAAGTGAGGGAGTCCTTGTAGAGTGACATTTTATCAATAAAGTAAGGGATTTAAAGGGAACCTGTCACCTACCTTAAGCCCCCTAGGCTATCACTACCTGTCCCTGCACCTTCCTATTAGTAATCTAACTATCCCTCTGTGTACTAAATGTGACCTGTGACTGTGTTATAAAACGTTTTTAATGCTCACTCTTTAGTATGATAATGAACCGGGGGGCTACCGTTGCTAGCCCCCTGGGCGTCCTCTCTGTGTTCCTTCGCCACCTCCTTTGTTGTTTCACACACCCCGATGGGCATGATATTGCCTTCCCAATGTGCGCTCCTCGCCTGGCTCGCAGCCGTCTGCAGAGTTCCGGGTATGACACCGAACGCGTCATTTCTGGTACTCCGCATTCGGACTTCAGGCTGTGCAGTACGCATGCTTCGTGGAGCACAGTATGTCAGCCCATCTGTGATCATCTGTGATGAGCTGACGTAATGTGCTCCACAGAGCATTCTCAATGAACAACTCTGTGGATGAGCTGCGGAGTACCGGAAATGACGTATATGGCGTCATACCTGACACTTTGCAGAGCAGAGCAAGGCAGGTTGGGTGCACGCATTGGGAAGGCAATATTATGTCCATCGGGGCATGTTAAGCAAGAAAGGAGGCGGCGAAGGAACACAGAGAGGACGCCCAGGGGGGCTAGCAATGGTAGCCCCCCCCCCGCGTTCATTATCATACTAATGAGTGAGTATCAAAAACGGTTTCTAACATAGTGACAGGTCACATTTCTTCTAAAAGGATGGCATTCACATCATTGAGGTTCTGGGTTGCAGAGTTTTGAGAGTCTACATGGTGACTCAGTTGATCACATGGGTTTTCTATGGAATTCAGGTCTGGAAAAAGTGCTGGCGACTCCATTTGAGTTACCTCTGTCTCAAGCATACGTTTCCTAATGAAGTAACATCAATGAGCTGAAGCATGGTCATTTTTGAAGATGATATTAGCCTGTATTGTTCATGCAGAGGCAAAATGACTGGATTAATACTGTTATTTCAATAGTAAGGGCTAGTTCCTATACCGTTCACAAAGAGTAGGGCAGTTCTGTATTGACTAGACACACCTGCCACCCTATAACACCACCAGCACCAAAGACTCATCTGGTGAAATCAGTTGCTGATACTTAGTGCTCTCCTTGATATCTCCAACACTATTGGAAACTGTCATCTCTGCCCAGAATGAATCAACTTTAATCAGTTAACAGCACTGAGGCCCACTGGCCCCTCATCTAATTTAAGGTACCGTCACACGCTTCAACGTTGAAATGATGTCAGCAATGATCTCGGGAGCGCGGTCGTTTCTGACATCATTTGAACATCGCTGGTGAGATGTCACACGTGTAGATATCGTGTACAACTCACCAACGATGTTCTGAGCAGGTATCATTCGCAAACCCCGTGAACAATCCCTGCTCATTGCTGTGAATGGGCGAAGTCGTCCAGGACATCATTATCGCGGTGTCACACCGACCGATTCAGCATGTTGTTAGATCGTTGATCGTCAGGTTGGAGAACATGTTCTCCAACGTGCGATCAACCGATCTAACGATTTCTCCTAGTTGTTTGGAGATGTCACACGCAAAGACATCGTAACAGCATAGTTTCTATGCCAAATTTGTGACGTATGACCGATGTGGTTCACGGTATCTTTTCGTGTGACGGTACCCTTGCACGTCTTTTATCACACTGGCTACATTGATGCAAACTGTTATGAAGGGTCTGATAAGACATTTGGTTCTTCTTACCTCCCTTAAATGTACCTGGAGTTGTGTGGCACTCATCATCTGGTTTCACAGGGCGTTGTTCACAATGAAGCCTCCGTTACCACTTATGTCTGATGACATCCTGTTTGAAGCCTCGCAATGATGAGATACTCTTCATCAATTGTTAGGTGTCACCTTGGTCACATGATGTCAAAATGTGAACAGCATGATGGGGAGGATTGGTAAATACCAATTCTAATTGAACTACAAAATTTATTGGGCGATTCATGAATCAAACACCCGTTGTGAATTTTGCCATTAAGGTCCTTGTCACATTGCAATATTTTTCCTGTCTGTGGCATCCTAGTTTGCTCCATAGGCCCCCCATGTTAAAGGCTGCGGATCATGTCGGACCCAATTCTGTCTGACTTGATCCACTGTGCAAATTTGGAGCAGTCTCCGATTTTGGGTACAGCTAAAAATTCGACAGAATTGGATCTGATACAAATCGGATGGCAATAAGGCCAAATCCGATCAGATCCGTGGCCCATAGGGATGCATAGCGGCCAAAACTGTAAAACTGACAGCCACGGATCCCAGAAAAACACAGTGTGAAAGCAGCCTTAGGGTATGTGCACATCAGTCGTTTTGTGGGCTTTTTTTTAGCGTTTTCCGTTGGTGTTTTCCGCTGAGTTTTATGTTAATTTATGTTAATCCTAGCCACCGGTTGGATTAACATGCTAGTCAATGGAGTTTAGAAAACGCTGTCTACATTAGAACGGTTTTTTTATTGTCGTTTTCAGTTTATTCACCGGTTTTCCACTGGTTTTCAAAGATAGAGCAAACGACTTCTTTTCAGCGTTTTTCCAGCGGTTCCAGCTGAACAAGTGCACCAAAGACCAGTCTGGAACTCGCTAAGAAAAACGCCGGGGAAATCGCCAAGAACACGCTGTCCAAACGCTAATAACCCGATCGCAAATCGTTAGCAAAACGCTAACTAAACGAGGGACACTGCCGAGTTCAGAAAACTCAGTATCTGACATTCTCCACCGGTTCCCGGTCGGTCTGCAAAGATGCAGAAACGTCAGATGTGCACATACCCTTAGGGAACATCAAATTGTGCTGAAAGAACAAAAACATTGAACGGTTCGACAGTCAACAGTTTAGAGACGGTCACATTAGGTTCTCCTGAATAATTAAAGGGCAATTTAGGATCATCTTCATATTTCAACTGAAACCCAAATATCCCAAACTTTTTTTGAATAGTGTAAATACATGTGTGAACAATACAAAGGATGGCACATGACTTCCAAAGACCTTAGAAAGGACCAGGGGGCGCTCTCTCTCTTGAAAGGCGATTCAGCTGATAAATAGTACAGGGATTTTCACAGTAGGAATGTATACATTGTGGAGAAAGGTTTGACTTGCCGGACCTATGACTTGCTCAACTTACAACTATTTAAATATGTTAACTATTGCGACTTTGCTCATAATTGAGAAGTATGATGGAACCAAACTAAATGTTAACAATATAAAGTATTTAATTGTAACTTAACTGCCTATTTTTGTATAGCAATGCACTCCTGTTGTTTTTTCTTTGCTAAACCTGTGTCAGGCCCCTTTCACATCAGCGGTAATCGCTGATCACGGCAGTTGTGGTGAAAAAACCACAACTGCTGCAATTACCGCATAATGGCCGCACTTGCGGTTCACCTGCGGCAAGTCCCATGCAATGTCTATGGAGCTTGCGGTAAGTGTGCGGCAGGTGCGGCAAGTGCGGTACAGTTGCGGTTTCGGCATTTGCCGCAGATGCGGCCGCGAAAAAAACGCGGTCAGCCGTGGTTTTCTTGCGGCCGCATCTGACAAAAGTGCCGAAACCGCACTTGCCGCACACTTGCCGCAAGCTCCATAGACATTGCATGGGACTTGCCGCAGGTGAACCGCAAGTGCGGCCATTATGCGGTAATCGCCAATTTTCACAGAGGCTGAATGGTGAAAATGGAGAAACTTTTTATTTTTAATAATAATAATAATAATAATAATAATAATAATATTTCTCCACATCCAAGAAAAACGGATCTCACTATGATGAAACTGCTCAGAGGCTCCATGGATTTACATTGATTGCTCTTATGGCAGGTTGACACATTGCGATATCGGAGTCCAATTTCAATGAAAAGTCACGTGGTTCGATCGTTGGACCCGATATCGTTCCTGCATTGTATGGTGTGAACGTCCAATATAATGCAGGAACGATGTCAATGCGATATCGGGGATTGAATGAGCGTGCTATTCAATGCTCCGATATTGAAGGGAGATTGGAGCCGGATCGTGCTGTGTGACAGCCCAACTACGATGTGTACTGCCACGTCACCCATTCACTCCCATGTTAAATGGTCGCTCCTGGGTTGGGGGCATAGACATCGTACGGATGTTGGATTCAGAAATCGCAACGTCTAAACCTCCGATGCGATGCGGGAGAAACGAGCACTAAATGCGCGCTCCCGCACCATTGAATTGCGATATCGCAACGATATTGAAACGTGTAAACCCACCATTACATTACACAGCACACACATTTACACAGGTTTAGCACGTGAAATAAATAAGAGGAACGATTCTTTAATTATTTTTGTCTCAATTATTTTTTTTTTAAATTTTTTGTAGGTTTTAAAGGACAAAAGTCATTAATCAAATGTTTCCACTATAAGGATGATAACATGACTCTGGAAACACCGTCCAGAATAGAAGCCATGTACGCTGTGATGGATAATCCCACCTTCTCCTGGATTGGGATTATTTTATATCCCTTGAGGCTTTTAAAAGAGGCAATAATGAAACGTATCCCGTGTCATGGAATGGTTCTGTTATTCTGTAACGTAATACCAAGGAAGGATACAAAACACAAGTATTTAATTCATCTATATCTACTGCCAAGGTTTCACACAGTGGAAAAGGTATTTCTGAGATTATCTAAATACATCATCACCAGTTCAGCGCTGTATGCAAATCCCATAATGCATTGCGCGCACTGTCACTTGCGCAGGCGCAGTTTGTGGCCATAGGCAAGTGACATACACCTCACCATTATGCACTCTGGCACAGTAACAGCCACAACTGTGCTAACGAGTGGTGTCCGGAGTCTGGAGGAGGCTACAGAGGCAGTGGGAAGCCACGTGCTCCCGCTCATTAGCCTAATTTAATACTCACTGCACCTTCCACTGTCCATCACCTTGGTGCTTAAACAGCATGCATGGAGGTGATGTGCCCCCCTTGCCCCCATCAAGGATGTGGCCCCACCGTCACCCTATATGTCCCCTGCTACCACACACTACCCCACCATCCCAGATATGGCCCCCCAGTCATGTTATATGGCCCCCGCTACCACACACTGCCGCACCATCCCAGATATAGCCCCCCTGTCATGCTATATGGCCCCTGTTGCCACACACTGCCCCACCATCCCAGATATGGCCCCCTCTGTCAGGGTATATGGCCCCCCCTTGTGTGCATCCTGTAAAATAACAAACACTGTTACTCACCTGTCCGATGATCACTTTGTCTGTGCTTCAGCTGAGCGGTGACTTCCAGCGTCATTCCCGGGTATCATGTGACCAGGGCACACAGTGATGACATCACTGTGCTGTGCTGATGACGTAACCCAATGCCGGTCGGCACAGACACAGGAAGTCACGGCTCAGCTAAAGCACAGAGTGATCATTGGACAGGTAAGTTATGGTAGCGTTACACGCTACAATATCGCAAGCGAGATCGTTAAAGAAGTCACGTGAGCGTTGTTTTTTCTATATCGTTAGTGCAGTGTCACACGCAAGGATATCATTAACGATTTTGAATTTGGTAACGCTCCAGCTACTACTAAAACAACTTGGTGAAAGATTTTACAAAGTGGCAGATATAGGAGAATTTTGAACAACATCATTCAAAAAGGAACACGGAACGATGTTGCAGGTGGAGAGAACTTTAATTGGACGATGAACAACGGATTTGAGGTCCAGATCAGACTTTTTTGATCAATGACACAACGATTTATCATTTCAACATCATACGTTAACAAGCTACAATGTACAAACTATATCGTTTTAACGATCTAAAAATTGTGACGTTTGAACGATATCATAGCTTGTAACGGTACCATAACAGTGTTTGTTTTACAGGGTGCACGCCAGCAGGGGCCATATAGCCTGACAGGGGTCCATATCTGGGATGGTGGAGCAATGTGTGGCAGCGGGGGCCATATAGCGTGACAGGGGGGCCATATCTGGGATGGTGGAGCAGTGTGTGGCATCAGGGGACATATAGCATGACAGGGGGGCCATATCCGGGATGGTGGGGCAGTGTGTGGCAGCAGGGGCCATATAGCATGACAGGGGGACATATCCGGGATGGTGGGCAGTGTATGGCCACGGGGGCCATATAGCATGACAGGGGGACATATCCGGGATGGTGGGGCAGTGTATGGCCACGGGGGCCATATAGCGTGACAGGGGGGGCTATATCTGGGATGGTGGGGCAGTGTGTGGCAGCACAGGGGACATTTAGTGAGACGGGGGAAGTGCCAGCACTGGGGGACATGTGCCAAGTACTGGGGAACATGTGCCAAGCACTGTGAGACATGTGCCATCTCTGGGGGACATTTGCCAAGTCAGGGGGACATGTGCCTGCACTGGGGGACATGTGCCAGGTCAGGGGGACAGGTGCCAGCACTAGGGGACATGGGACATGTGGGGGATATTACGGGATCTGGCACCCATAGACTCCCATGCTATGTGCACGGAATCGCCCCGGATTTGTTTCTGTCCGGTTATTTCACCTGGAGCCCAAAATTTGAGCAGTCTCCAATTTTGGGGCCAGAAAAAAAACAGGACAGAAAGGAATCCAGAATTGAACTGGCAGAATTAGGTGGCCATTTATGGCCAATCCAACACCATAGGGATACATGAGAGGCAAAACAGGATCCTGTTCTGTCCTTTTCAAAGCGGGCACGACAGGATCCCAAATACCGTGGTGTTAAACCAGCCTAACAGCCACAACTGCGTGGTCTACCCGTGCATTCACCACACTCCCGATGCGATAGCATCAGGCCTATTTCTAGTTTTATTATATTCACTACATTGGATATATACCGTGTATACTCAAGTATAAGCTGACCTGACTATAAGCCGGGGCCCCTGATTTTACCTCACAAAACTGGAAAACGTATTGGCTCAAGTATATGCCTAGGGTGGGAAATGGAGCAGACCCCCATCATGGTATATCTATCCCCATCCTGGTATATCGCCTCCCCCCATCATGGTATATAGTCTTCTCATCAGTGTATATAGCCCCATCCCATCATGGTAAATGCCCCCCATGACTGTATATAGCCCCTCCATGCTGGTAAATCTTCCCATCATGGTATATAGCCCCTTTATCCTGGTACATGGCCCCCATCATTGTATATAGGCCCTTCATCCTGGTACATGGCCCCCTTTATTGTATATAGCCCCTTCATCCTCTTACATGGTCCCCATCATTGTATATTGCCTCCCTCATCCTGACACATGGCCCTCATCATTGTATATAGCCCACCTCATCCTGGCACATGGCCCGCATCATTGTATACAGCCCCCATGCTGGTTCAGACCTCCCCTTTACTGTGTACTCACCCCCGTCATCACAGTATGTGGCCCCCATGTTGCCACACACAATAAAATGACATCATCGTTACGCCAGTCACATGATGCTGGCATAAGTAAGAAGACCGGAGGACGCCGCCGTGCCTGCAGGGATGCGACGAAAAGGTAAGTTAAATAATTTATTATTTTATTGTGTGTGGCTGCATGGCGGTCACATACTGTGATGGAGGGTGAGTATAGTTAGTTGTACTGCAATATTCATTGCTCCCCCACCGGTGATGGACAGGGGGATGCAGTGCATATTACATTACCCTAATGAGCAGGGTCACGTGACCTCCCGCTCCTTCTGAAGCCTCCTCCAGCCCCCGGTCACCGCCCGCTCCACTGATACTGAACCTCATCCCCCTAAAAACTACCCGTTTCGGCAGATGACTTTTTCAAGCAGTATTCAACTGCATACACCAAAATGCGTAATATCAGTTATTTTACCATACAGTGTATACTGTAAAATAGGAAAAAAAAATCAGGTGCCGTGAAATTGCAAAAAAAAAAGTGCAATTACATGATTGTTTGGAGGTTATTTTATTTATTATGTTCACTATATGGTAAAACTGATTTGGCAGTATGATTCTCCAGGACATTACACATTTGGAGATAGCAGATTTCTATAGCTTTCTTTCAATTTAGGTAGGGAAAAAAATCTGAAGTTTGTAAAAACAAAATGTTGCTTTAGGCGCCATTTTCCAAAAACTGTAATTATTTTCTTTTCGGGATCTAGGGCTGTGTGATGGCTTATTTTTTACGTTGGCGTTTTTAATGACACCATTTTCTGGGTGGAGATAATATTTTGATGGCCACTTATATTTCTGTTATGCAGTTTACCGATTGGATGAATTTATTTTATATTTTGATAGATCGGACATTTCTTACAGTGATAGCAAGTATGCGTATTTTAATATGATGCATCGGGATTCTAGAAGAGCGAGTCTCTGACTCGCAATGGCCGCTTCGCGGCCAATGCTTGGCGCTGCTAAGGCGACTCGCCATGCCCGCTGCGCGGGCATAGCGAGTCGCCTTAGAACTGCTCGCAATGGCCGCTGCGCGGCCAATGCTTCGGTCGTATCCACATGACGACATTGACTCGCAGCGCGAGCGGTCTCAAAAGGGGCAAAAAACCCATTCGTGATTATATAATAGATGAGGCAAAAGGGGGGTGATTTGAATTTTTGTGTTTTGTTTTGGGTTTTTTTCATATTTTTTAAGACTTTTTTTTCCCCTTTTTATTGTATGTACTTGTTCCCCTTAGAGAACTTTGCAATCATCTGATTGCTTGGTCAATACATAGCAGTGCATCCATCATAAACTTGCAATGTAAATTAATACACATTTAAAACAAAAATTATATTTGTTTATTAAGCTTTATTATACAAAAAACGACACAAACAACACAAATAATTACATTTGTGCTGGCCGCCTATCTTGCAAGTTAAGACAATATACATTTGACCCACGCCAGGGCTGTGGGGTACCATGTCCCAGGTGTTTAGTTTTCACAGGGGATGTCTTGGGCAGCCTGTGCCCAGTCCCGTGGCCCTGGCTGTCACTGAAAAAGGGGAAGAATAAAAATAAAGATAAAAATGTCTCATGGCGCCATCTATGGTTCCAGTAATGTTACCGGCACTGCGGACAGTCCTCCCTGGCGATGATGATACAGCCAGTTGGATATGCTTCCCGTAGGTGGAACGGGATCCCCGGGACAGTTGTGGAGATTAATAGTTATGGGACAGTCTATGATGTAAGCAGTATCAGAGACCCTAATAACAGTCACACAAAGGGATTGCGTTTCTGTACCTTTACTGGTGGAATGGTTCAAGGTGAAATCCAGGGTACAGTCCGGGTGGTCTGGTGGCAGTTCGGGATCTCCACACCCGGTGAGTAGTAAAGCTCCCTGTTTGTGCTGTGTTCCTTTGGTCCAAAGCTGGCTGTAGCTGGGCCCTGACCCTCTCTTGCTCTCTCCACCTGCGTGGAAGGTGGCGTGAACCCTGCTGCTGGGTACCACTGTATCAGCTGCATTCCCTGGGCTCTATGCGTGGCTGTGCTTTCAGGTGCTGGTGCGGCCAGGAGACTGATACTCTCCCTGGCCCTCCGGTTTGTACTGCTGGACTGTTAGATCCCTCACAGTCTCGGACTCCAGTGTCCGGGTTGTCCTCTGTGGCGACCTGGGATGTTCCACTCCCCAGGCTGACTCGTCTCACCTCCGACCCTACTCTTGAATCCCTTTCGCTAGTCAGTAGCTATCACTGGCATGAACATAGCATGGCTCCATTCACCAGGATGTCTTCTTCATTACTGCTCCATACTGAACTGGCTAACACCGCCCCTGGACCTGAATTTTAAGGGACCTTGCCTTAAGTCAGCAAGTAGAGCTCCTCCTTCAGGTCTGGGTTGGAATGTGTTGTGTTCGGGTTTACCTGATGTGAAGTCCTTCCCTGCTCCAGGTACTGTGGCTGGGGTGCCAAACATTCTTCACTTGAGAAGTGTTACTTGTCTTATGGTTGGCAAATGTCACTTTACCACAAATATAGCAAAAATCGTCCACAGTATTAATGCACTTTCAAGGCATTAGTGTTCTGTATTGGGTAAAATAATACAGCTTAAGCTCATGTTACATAAAACTGTTATCCCAAGAAATCTGAAATATTTCAAATGTTTAACCTTTCTGAATGGGCTTTATATACACTGCTGACATCAGCTTACTTTAGCAGGCAGCTGGCAGTAGTACCACATTGCATCAAAAATGATGTAATAAACTCTGAATGATGTGTGCATGATGTGATGCAATATTACATCACTCTATACCATATCTTTTGGATTCTAAGATAATCTTTTCATAATTAGAAGAAAAAGGCGGCACTCACCGGTTTTCTTGTACTCTGTTTATTCACCTTTTCAGGTAGACAACATGTATAGGGAGGGGGTGGAGGAGGTAGACAACAGCACCCTTTCGCAAAATAGTGCCATCGTCTACCTCTTTCACCCCCTCTCTGAAAAGGTGAATAAACAGAGCACACGAAAACCGGTGAGTGCCACCTTTTTCTTCTAATTATGATGATTTACAGACTCTATATGGCCGGCGGTCAGTTTGACCTGATTGGGCTGAAGAGTGTGGTCAGTAGTGCCCGGCGACTTCTCTTTTTCTTTAAGATATACCTTTAAAAAAATCTTACCGAGGTGGAGTGCGGGTGGGAGTGCCGATGCGGTTTTCACGTGTTCATGGAGGGTGGGGGCCAAGGCAGGAGCTGTGGGGGGGTCATGCCAGTCTCCGGTGGGTGTTGCCATTTTTATTTTCCAGCATGCATTGCTGGGCTGGCAGTACATGCTCTAGTGTTTAGAATTACAGAAAATGGCCACGTATCTCGGTCTGCGCATGCTCCGTGGCATTTTCTTGAAGTCTGGACACTAGAGCATGTACTGCCAGCCCAACAATACATGCACGCTGGCAGCACCCACTGAAGACTGGCTTTGCCCCCACCCTCCATGGCCTTGTGAAAACCACATCAGGCACCCCTGCTCCACTTCCCCGCAACCCCCCAATGGTAAGACTTGGGGGGCTATGTACATTGACGGGAGATATATATATGTCCCCCATCCTGGGAAATATATCGGGAGCGGGCACATAAACGAGAATGGGCGCATGGATACCAGGATGGGGACCATACTATGTATCAGGAGGGGGCACATATACCAGAATGGAGACAAATATACCAGGATGGGGACAACTCATTGTAAGACGGACACTGACATTATAAGACGGACCCCATTTAACATTGAAAATTATTTTTTTTCTCTTTTCCTTCACCAAATTTGGAGGTGCGTCTTATAATCTGCTGTGTCTTATAAAGTGAAAAATATGGTACTATTTAGGTTGTTGTTAAAGTCGTACTCCAAAAATTGACACAGTGAAACATACAAAATGCACTAATTGAAATATATTTAAAAAAAAAAAAGCCAATATAAATTGTTCATGGTCATAATTGTTTTCGGCAAACCAAGATACTGCAGATTAGAACCGTTTAAGTCTGCAACAATTTCAGTGTTGACCAGTGTAATTACTGTATACCATTAAATCCCCTAAAGGTACCTTTACATGCCGCAACTATCACCGGCAATCGGTAGCAACCGAACGTGCACGTGCACGTTTTTAACGGTTGCTAACGATCGCCAATGCCACATGTACACGCCGCAATTGCGTCGTCAACCCAAGGGAACGTGGTTCCCCGGAAGTTGAAAGTGATTCCGCGGGAAACATCCGGTTGAATCCCGTCGCTGCTTTACACGCCGCAACCACTAAGGGAAAGTGGGCTTACATGTTCAGCGCCGCAAGAACATAATCGTGACAGACTGGTGTATTCCGCGCCCAAAACACGCTGATTAGACAACGCAATAGCGTCATGATTGGCCAGACTGCGCAGGAAGGCTGGCTAATACATGACGCCATTCCAATTGTGTAGTGTGAATGGACAGCTCTTTAAATATGGCGCCCTGTGAAGTGACAGCCAATGGAAACACAGTAGCCCCCACCAATCATCGCTGATGGGGCACGGTATCCAGCACACTGTGGCACGCCCCTGGGAAATCACTAGGCGACGTAGATTCCATCCCTATCGCCCGTTTACACGTCAATACCAGGGCAATTTACCATTTGTGTTGCCTCTGATTTTAGAACACAGCTCAGAAACCGCAACCCGGAGCAATTGCGAAAATCCCGATCACTTTCCCAAATTACACGCTGCAACTTTGTAACAATTTCAAGGCAACCGTGACAAAAATCCTGATTGCCTGGCAGTTGCTACACCGCGGTTAAGGGTACCTTTACATGCGCCAACTTTTCTAGGAATTTCACTGGCAACTTACTGGTTGCAGTAAAATCATGGAGACATTGTTCTATCTTGTTGCTGTGTACAAATGGAATAATGTCTCCATGATTTCACTGCAACCAGTAAGTTGCCAGTGAAATTCCTAGAAAAGTTGCAGTGTGTAAAGGTACCTTAAGATGAGTTATTCATGAAGGGTTATTTTTGCATATTCAAATTCTAGGGAGCAATGCACCTTGGGTTTCACTGTGTTTGAGTGCTTTAACTGGTGCCCGCAGTGTTATCCTCCACTGGTCTCCACAAGGTCAGTGGGTGCTTTGTGATGTCTGTCTATCCAGCATTGCTCCCACCCAGCCAGAATCCTGTGCCACACTGATGAGGGGCAACAACCCCGAAACAGCTGTCTGTGGTTGGATACCTAGTCCATGGTAAACCCCTGGCCATATCTTCAAGCTCGCAAGGGCTGGATAGTGACTTAAGGGCTACTAATACCCTGGGCTAGGTCCTCCCATGGTGGGATAACTGGCTGGTGTCCATGTTGTAGGCTCTTAACCGAGGCTCCATGGACTTCATCTGCTTATTTTTGGTGTACAACACTTTTAAATATTGTAAAATTTTGGTGGAATTTAAAAGTTCCGCAAAACTTTTGTCCTTTGCACACGTCAGCTAGTTTTGCCAAATTGAGCGTATTCAGGAAGGGGTGTGGATAAATCCTACACCGTCTAATTCATGACTTTACACCACTTTAATTGTGTAAATTTTGAAAAAAAAATTCTCATAGGGTTAATTAAACTCTTCACCAGAATAATTAAGTGCCTCCAAAATACCATTATGAATTAAATCATTTATCGCAGATTAACTTTAATGATTATCCAAGGCAAAGCGATTCTCCAAAGTTGAAATTTTCTCTTGACTTGGTCTTTTACAGAAGGTTGAACGTGAGAATAAGAACGCTTCATTCCAGAGAATTTACAAACCTCCGCAGACTGAAACTGTGTATTCTAAGAAGAAATACAGAATTAATGGACCTCACAATGCAAACGTAACCCCAGAGGTAAATTGTATACTGACATTATAAAATAAGTATTGAACACCAATTTTCTAAGCAAAAGTCTTGGAGCTTCAAGACTTCTCCCGAGCTGCACCAATCTTCTGGAATGCCCTACCCAGTGGCGTAATAATCGCAGTCGCAGGTGCAACGAGGCCTGGACCTATAAGGAGCCCACGCCTCCAGTCACCCCCTGTTCTTGCTGATCGCAGCACCGGGTCCCGGAGGACACGCATCCATGTGACAGCACTGCAGATAGGGCCCGTGTGTCAGGGAGAGCCTCCTGCTTCCTCCTGCTGCTCCCGCCCCTCGCCTCCTCTGACCTGCCAGCTTCCTGGCCTGCGTTCCACTGTGCCACCTCCTCCCACTTCCTGCTTGAGTGTACAGTGGAACACAGGCTGGCACCTCTTCCTCCTCCTGAGTCAATCGTCAGAGGAGGCCCCCAGAGCAGCGAGGGAACCAGGAGAGGTAAATAAAGTTTTTTTTATAATAATTAGTGTAGTGTGGCCAGAGGATTATGGGGGGGGAAGGGGGTCATATGTAAGGCTGCATATATAATACTGCATTATATGGGGGAAGGCTGCATATATAATACTGCACTATATGGGAGAAGGTTGCATATATAATACTGCACTATATGGGAGAAGGCTGCACATATAATACTGCCCTATATGGAAATGATATCAGGCTGCATATACAGTATAATACTGCACTATATGGAGAGATATCAGGTTGCAAATATAAGGCTGCACTATATGGAGAGTATTGAGGCTGCAGTATTTGGTAGGTTTTGGGGCTGCATTATATGGAGAGTTTAGAGGTTGCACTATATGGAGAGTTTTGAGGCTGTATTATACTATATGGAGAGTATTGATGCTGCACTATATGGAATGTTTTGAGACTGCGCTATATGAAGAGTCTATAAGGCTGTACTATACTATATGGAGGGGATATGAGGCTGTATTATACTATATGGAGAGGTTGTGAGGCTGCATTATACTATATGGAGACATTGGAGAGGCTATGAGGCCGTATTATACCATATGGTAAAAATGGGAAAGGAAACGGTGTTCACCAGTCCGCGCTGCCAGGATCCACTTATTCCAGGGAAGAAACTCACGATCAGATGTAATGTAATCAAATCCTTTATTGCATCCTACGCGTTTCAGTGCCCTCCTGGCACCTTCCTCAGGGATCCCTGGAATAAGTGGATCCTGGCAGCGCGGACTGGTGAACACCGTTTCCTTTCCCATTTTTACTGTGTGATTCCACGTGCAAGTGGTCGGTGGGAGTCCAGCAGCAGCCATCCGGATAAAATACTATATGTCTGTATACCAGTTGTGGGTCGCACAACTGAAATAGGTGAGTGGTTCCTTTATACCACCGTACTGTGAGTGTCTAAGTGATAAGGCACTATTGCGCCTCTTGTTCCCCTTCCCCTTTTTTCTTTCATATTATACCATATGGAGAGGTTATGAGGCTGTATTATGCTATAAGAAGGGCTATGAGGCTGCATTATGATATATGGAGGGATGTGAGGTTGCATTATATTATATGGAGGATAATGGGGATTCATTATAATTGAATGCCTACCTTATGAATGGAGGACTATTGGATGCATTATAATATATAGAGGACTATGGGGGTACATTGCAATATATGGAGGATTATGGGGATGCATTATAATAATTGGACGACTATGGTGACGGGAGGAGGCAGGCCATATAAACCAGGATGAGGGACATATATACCACGATATGGGCCATATTCCAGGAAGAGGACCATCTATAGCAGGATGAAGGTCATTAATACATAATGAAGGGGGAGAGGGGTCAATTTGTGAGTCTTTAAAGGATTTAGAACGTTACATGAGGCGCATACATTTCATCAACATGCGGGGGAGTCGGTGGCCAGGTCTAAATTTTGCATTGGGGCCCGCCAGATTCAGTTACGCCACTGTCCCTACCCCAACAAATTAGGACCATCCACAACTTACACAGTTTTAAGCGCTCTATAAAAACACATCTTTTTAAGGTGGCCACCTAATTGAAGTCCTATATATATACAGTTAGGGCCAGAAATATTTGGACAGTGGTGTGACAGTAATGGCTTTAATGACAGAACAAAAGACAGTAATTAGAGATAAGATGTACAGTTAGGGCCAGAAATATTTGGACAGTGACACAAGTTCTGTTATTTTAGCTGTTTACAAAAACATGTTCAGAAATACAATGATATATATAATATGGGCTGAAAGTGCACACTCCCAGCTGCAATATGACAGTTTCCACATCCAAATCGGAGAAAGGGTTTAGGAATCATAGCTCTGTAATGCATAGCCTCCTCTTTTTCAAGGGACCAAAAGTAATTGGACAATGGACTTTAAGGGCTGCAATTAACTCTGAAGGCGTCTCCCTCGTTAACCTGTAATCAATTAAGTAGTTAAAAGGTCAGGGGTGGATTCCAGGTGTGTGGTTTTGCATTTGGAAGCTGTTGCTGTGACCAGACAACATGCGGTCAAAGGAACTCTCAATTGAGGTGAAGCAGAACATCCTGAGGCTGAAAAAAAAGAAAAAATCCATCAGAGAGATAGCAGACATGCTTGGAGTAGCAAAATCAACAGTTGGGTACATTCTGAGAAAAAAGGAATTGACTGGTAAGCTTGGGAACTCTAAAAGGCCTGGGCGTCCACGGATGACAACAGTGGTGGATGATCGCCGCATACTTTATTTGGTGAAGAAGAACCCGTTCACAACATCAACTGAAGTCCAGAACACTCTCAGTGAAGTAGGTGTATCTGTCTCTAAGTCAACAATAAAGAGAAGACTCCATGACAGTAAATACAAAGGGTTCACATCTAGATGCAAACCATTCATCAATTCCAAAAATAGACAGGCCAGAGTTAAATTTGCTGAAAAACACCTCAAGAAGCCAGCTCAGTTCTGGAAAAGTATTCTATGGACAGATGAGACAAAGATCAACCTGTACCAGAATGATGGGAAGAAAAATGTTTGGAGAACAAAGGGAACGGCACATGATCCAAGGCACACCACATCCTCTGTAAAACATGGTGGAGGCAACGTGATGGCATGGGCATGCATGGCTTTCAATGGCACTGGGTCACTTGTGTTTATTAATGACATAACAGCAGACAAGAGTAGCCGGATGAATTCTGAAGTGTACCGGGATATACTTTCAGCCCAGATTCAGCCAAATGCTGCAAAGTTGATTGGACGGCGCTTCATAGTACAGATGGACAATGACCCCAAGCATACAGCCAAAGCTACCCAGGAGTTCATGAGTGCAAAAAACTGGAACATTCTGCAATGGCCAAGTCAATCACCAGATCTTAACCCAATTGAGCATGCATTTCACTTGCTCAAATCCAGACTTAAGACGGAAAGACCCACAAACAAGCAAGACCTGAAGGCTGCGGTGTAAAGGCCTGGCAAAGCATTAAGAAGGAGGAAACCCAGCGTTTGGTGATGTCCATGGGTTCCAGACTTAAGGCAGTGATTGCCTCCAAAGGATTCGCAACAAAATATTGAAAATAAAAATATTTTGTTTGGGTTATGTTTATTTGTCCAATTACTTTTGACCTCCTAAAATGTGGAGTGTTTGTAAAGAAATGTGTACAATTCCTACATTTTCTATCAGATATTTTTGTTCAACCCTTCAAATAAACGTTACAATCTGCACTTGAATTCTGTTGTAGAGGTTTAATTTCAAATCCAATGTGGTGGCATGCAGAGCCCAACTCGCCAAAATTGTGTCCCTGTCCAAATATTTCTGGCCCTAACTGTAGCCTAGTCACTACTCCTCTGAACATAATTCTCCATATAGCTCTGCCAAACCCAAAAGCTCTACACAGATTGGCCACTTATGCATCTCTTACCAATCTCCTATTTCTCAAAGATGGCTGGACCTTCATTGTAAATAAGCCCCTGTACTTTGTCACCCCCACCTCATTGTAGATTGTAAGCTCTTATGAGCAGGGCTGTCATTATTGTTTTTTATTGTAGACAAGTGTTTCTTATAAATTTGGATATGAACCTCTGAATTGTGAAGCGCTGCGGAATATGTTGGTTCTATATGAATAAAGTTTATTATTATTATTATTATTATTATAAAGCAAATCAATTTCTAAATGTGATGTGGACATACATTTTTTTACCAGATGTTGGTAACAACCCATCCAATCCACACATCAATGGAAATAAACTATAGATGTCAGTAAATTCTGTGTAATGATGAAAAATTGCTAACAAGAAAAGTATTATGCATCTGTAAAAACTTGGTTCCAGCTCACCCAGTTGCTCTATGCTCGTCCACCTGGAGCTCAGACACCGGCCTCACCCTGGCCTCACATCAAGAACAATAGAAAAATGGGATCCTGGCTCAACAGGAATGGATTTTTCTCATGTCATGAGTAAGACTGCTTAGTGCAGTCGTAACGCGTCGACTGGGTCATGTTGACCATGTAAAGTTTTCTTGTGTATGCACTTTACTTTCTTTTTGAAAAATAAGAAGAAAAGAAAATTCCAGTCCTATTGAGCCGGGCTCCAGTTTTTCTATTGTTCATTATGCATCTGTATCTACTTTTCTGGTTCCTCTGGATCTCTGCCAATATGATATGGCACATTCGAACCATTCCAGCAAAATCTGAAGTTCAGTAAAGTGCTCCTTCCCTTCTGAGATTTGTACTGTGCCTCTGAAGTAGTTATTAACCACATAGAGTTGAAACCAGACGTTTCCATACTGTAACAAACGTCTACTGCAAAGGCTGAGCAGTTAGTAAGGGAGCACCGCGAGGACTCCAAGACCCTTTACCCCTATACAGGGATCTGGAATTACAGCAGAACCCAGGAGGTGTCCGCCTATAGTCGCCAGGAGTTGACAAAATCAGGATCCAAAAGCATAGTCAGAAGGCTGCGGCAAAAACCAGGAGGGCAGCAAAGGTACAAAATCATCAGGCGGTAGAAAGGTCAAAAAACAAGGCCAACGTCACAAGAAATATAACAGAGCACAAACTAGATCACTGGGAAAACTAAGGCTATATCTGGCAGCTTGCAGGACAGGCCCCAGGGTATTTGAAGGGTGCGGTTCTCTCTCATAGGCCAGAGCTCATAACCTGATGACCTCATCCGGACCGCCCCTACAACCAGGCCAGATGGTGATGCATGACTGGTACCAACCAAATTACTTCTGACAGAAGAACAAAGCCGGCGCCCTCCAGATGCCTCTGCAGGGATCTTTCTCCTGTCACCAGCATCACCCACAGGAAGAACACAGCGATGCCAAGCGACAGAGACAAGAACCAAAGGAGCAGTTCCCAATGAGGACATGACCTCCCTAACAGCGACACCCCTAGCGGAAGAAATCTGGCGCCGCCTAGTGGATGGGGCAGAGAGAGCAGTCGCCGAGTCCGACGGTGACGTGACACATACATTTCAGTGGGTACAGAAAGTATTCAGACACCTTTACATTTGTCACTCTGTTTCATTGCAGTCAATTGGTAAATTCAAAAAAGTTCATTTTTCTTCATTAATGTGCACTCTGCACCCCATCTTGACTGAAAAAAAATAGAAATGTAGATATTTGTGCAAATTTATTAAAGAAAAACTGAAATATCACATGGTCATAAGTATTTATCCCCTTTACTCAGTATTGAGTATTTGCACCTTTTGACCTCATACAGCCATGAGTCTTCTTGGGAATGATGCAGTTTCCCCCCTGGATCTGGGGATTCTCTCATTCTTCCTTGCAGATCTCTCCAGTTCCGTCAGGTTGGATGGTGAACGTTGGTGGAGCCATTTTCAGGTCTCTCCAGAGATGCTCAATTGGGTTTAGGTCAGGGCTCCGGCTGGGCCAGTCAGGAATGATCACAGAGTTGTTATGAAGCCGCTCCTTTGTTATTTTAGCTGTGTGTTTAGGGTCTTTGTCTTGTTGGAAGGTGAACCTTCGGCCACATCTGAGGTCCAGAGCGTTCTCGAAGAGGTTTTAGCCAGGATATCTCTGTACTTGGTTGCATTCATGATTCCTTCAATTTCAATCAGTTGACCTGCACCCTGTAGCTGAAAAACACTCCCATTGCATGATGCTGCCACCATCATGTTTCACTGTTGGGATTGTATTGGGCAGGTGATGAGCAGTGCCTGGTTTTCTCCACACATACCGCTTAGAATCATCACCAAAAGGGTTGGGATGAAGACTGTGGCAAAGTTAGAGATGAGGTGTTATCAAGTGCACAGGTGGTGAGATGTGATCTTGACATTAGGGAGGAGAGCTGATCTTCTGTCATGGTGGAGAAGTTGGTTTTTGGAAGAAGACGACTGAATACTTATGAGGAGGGGCTCTGATAACATTAGAGAAAGCTTTGTTCCACAGTCCCCAATCTTCCGCTTGAAGAAAGAGGCAAAATCTTCAGCAAGGATGAGAGAGATGGGAGGAGGTGCTGGGGGACAGAGGAGAGAATTGAAGGTGTTGAATAGCTGTTTAGGATTGTGAGACAGAGAGGATATAAGAGATGAGAAGTTTGTTTGCGAAGATGGACCTAAGCTCCCTTCATATATCAGCACTTGACGTGTTATGTCAAATATTGTAAAGGGTTTTCAAATGTCCAAACAGATGGGAAAATTAGGGAGCAAAGCTGCCATAGATGAAAAAATATAAATATAGATTTAAAACACAGCTTTTATTTTTCTTCAAAAAAATGTTGCTTAATTCACATTTGAGTTTTCTGGCATTTTCCAATGAACCCAGTTTATTTTGTACTTTACTAAAATACACAGAAATAGACCTTATTATATAGTCATATTTTAACTTCAAGACAGAATGGTATATACAACAACGAGACCTAATATTTTCAGCATGAATTACTAGGCAATCTACAGTCATGAGAAAACCAAAGTACATTACTCTACTTGAATGATTTTATGCACTAGGACATCATAAAGAGACTCATGGTCCTTAGAAGGTTAAAAAGTTAGGTAAGTACAACCTCAGATTAACATTATTATTACTATTTATTAATGGACTTCAGCTCAATTTCAAGCCCTTAAGAATTGATGGATGAATGCTTTGTAAGAAGATCAGTCTTGTACAATCTAGATAGGTTCACCAGGGTCTTCTGCAACCATAGATAGGTCAATTACGGTCTTCTCTTTCTATATAGGTCCATCAGGGTCTTCTCCAAGCCTAAATAGATGGTTGGCGCCAAAAAGCCTAGGCATTTGGTTTTGGTCTACCAATCAGATCCACAGATCCTAGATTGGGACCATGTAGCATGTGAACTCTTGGTCAATGAACAATGAAGGGTAGAACGAGAGAGAAAAGCTGAGCGTGAGGAGACGGGGAAGAGAGATGGAGAGAGAAGGAAGAGAGAAAGAGAGAGAGAGGACGCGATACGCGGTACGATCCTTATATACCCCTGAGCACTCATTAGAGGACATTGGGGATTTCACGATAGGTGGAAAAAGACTGTGCTCTCATTGGCTAGATTTCAAGCTGATTGAATAATGTTCATTTTAATGATGTGGACAAAAAGGGGCTAAGGCTAGTTACATTTAGTCTGCAATCCACAACATCAAATAATGGTGGCTGAGGTCATTTATATGAATTAAGCAATACACATTTTAGGACAACAGAAGGCTTGCATCCTTAATTGTCTTTGAGTTTCTGACCTTCTCTGACAAAGGGATGAGATAATTACTTAAACGTTTGGACACTGGTAGACTCCTAAGAGTCCAGCAAAACAATGAGTGGCTTATCACAATTTAACAAGCAAAATATCATCATGTCTGGCTAATATAAGAAACTTAACTAACACTATACATTGAAAGGATCCTTGTCGTCACATGCTCTGCAGGTGGGTAGTTGTAGGTTGTCACGTGACCACGGCCCTAGCCTTAAATAACCTCCCCTTCAACCAGGTGATGTTGATGATAGAGTTAATTCTGCCTTGATCTGTGAGCTGTGAAGAAGTCAGTGCATTTGCTGAAGCTTCTTTCTGCTTTTTATTAGGAAGTTGCTGTTTTCACGCTCTGTGGTGGGTGGAGGTTAGGGTGTGTTAGCACAGTGCTGGTGAGGAGCAGGAAAAGGTTGGAGGCCCAGACCTCCTCACCATCAGGGGTACCCCTGGGTACAGGGTTAGCCATGGACCCCAGTCCAGGCCCAGATTAGCCACGCAGTTTGCCTTGCCCATTTTTGCCATCCTGCTTTCCATTCCCACACCTGCTTACCACTAACCCTGACAAACATGTTTAGAACACACAAGAAATAAGTGGAGATGTTTGGCCATAATACTCTGCCCAACATTTAATGAAAAGCAAACACAGCATATTACTAACACTATATACCCACTGCCAAGTGGTGGAGAGGGGAATATTTGGACATGTTTTGCAGGCAAAAGACCTGTGCGGTCATTGGCCTTCATGATCCACCCAAAGTATTGTAGAGTCAAATGTGAGACCATCTATTCAAAAGCTAAAGCATGGCCAAAACTAGGACATGCAAGAGGACAATGATACAAATCACAGAAGCAAAGCTATATCAGAATGTCTAAAAAAAAAAAGAATCAAGGAGTAAATATGCCCTAGCCACAGTTTAGACATCAACCCAATAGATATGTTGTACTGATGTGCCCACAGGAAGATTTTGCTGTGTTTGAGGTCAGGTTTTGTCTTTGTTTTATGTAAATGTATGCAAATCTAATCCTGAGGTTTTGGTTTCCAGCAAAGCCTATGTGATAAGGGAAAAGCTTACACACACACACTGATTTTTGTTCTCTGCAGAAAGTGGAAACACCACAGGTTTTGCTGCATTTTTAAAAAAGAATGAGCATGTCAATTCTTTTCTGCACTTTTGCTAAAGTGAAAAGACCTGTTTCCATTTTCTGCACAGAAATAAAACCAGTGTGTGTGGAAGCTTTTCTCTGATCACATAGGTTTTGCTGGAAACCAAAAACTCAGGATTAGATTAGCATACATTTACATAAAACCAAGACAAAACCTGACCTAAAATGCAAGCAAAACCTTACCTGTTGGCACATACCCTTAAGGCCCCGTCACATGGGGCAACATCGTCGCCAATTACACAGGCAACATAGGGGTGTGGCCTATCGGTGGCAACAACGCCCCTATGTCGCCTCATGTAACGGGGTGATGTCGGAGCACTCCTCTGAAACCAGGCGACCGATCTGGGGCGATGTGCACACATCGCCCCATGTAACCGGCCGCCGGCGACCTGTCAGGCGATGAGAGCCATAGGCTCCCATTGTCCTGCATCGCCGCTGGGGTTTTCAGACAACCCGGCGGCGATGCTGCCTGTCAGCTCGCCGGCACGGTGCTGGAGATGTCGCCCTATGTAAATAGGGGACTGCAACGCTGGCGGGGTGCCAAAAAAAACGTGCCCCTCCGCCAGTCGCCGCCGACATCTCCAGCCCCGTCGCCAGGTGTGACAGGGCCTTTAGAGCTCTGCATAAATGAATGACCACAAACCCAAATGAACTGAAGCACCATTGTGAAGATGAATGGGCCAAATTCCCTCAGAAAGCTGTAATAGACTGATAAAATCACGCAGAAAACCGTTGGGTCAAGCTATTGCTGCATTCGTTTGTTCAGACACGTCTTCTACATTTTGCCCTAGATTTGGGAAATAATGATGCAATGAAATTTGTTGTATTGTTGCTCATCTAAGATTGTATTTATCTAACTTTATGACCTTTTAAAGACATGATTTTTTTTATTTGGTCCTGATTAATAAAGAGCAAGATCTCCCATCACTGACGATTCTTTTCAAGCATCGGGGTGCTCGGGTACACTCAATACTCGTGTACAATCCAACACAAAGAGCCACCTCCCTTCAGTGAACCATGGGAGCCAGGACCCCTGTGAGATCTGCTCTTTCTGGTTGGCTGTATGGGGTTGGGGAGCCGGACTGCCCAATAATTGACGTCCATTATACTCGATACTCAAGTAGACACCATCAGATCATCCGACCTGCTTGATTTGAGTAACGAGCACCGGAGTACTTTAGTGCTTGCTCCACATTAGTCCCGATTAATGATGAGCAAACAATACCATGCCTATGTGCTCGGTTCTCGTAACGAGCAGTTGATGCTAGGATGTGCGTGACTCGTGTACCCAAGTATAATGGAAGTCGATGGGGAGCGCAAGCATTTTTTCAATAGAATTCCCAGGTATTCAAGTCACACACATCCGAACATTAACTGCTCCTTCTGAGGACAGAGCACCCGAGCATAGTATTGCTGCTAGTGATGAGCGAGCACTAAAATGCTCGGGTGCTCGATGCTCGGGTCGAGCATCTTGAGATGCTCGGGTGCTCGACCCAAGCACCGAGCCCAATGTAAGTCAATTAGTGACAGGCTCCGCCCACAGACATCCGCCTATAAAACGAGTGTTTCTGGGAAAGAGCGGGAGGGTGGGCTTTTTCAAATCGACGCAGCATACAACACCTTGCTGTGGCCCCCAGAGGGACCCTAACAGTCAATCTGCTTTCTGTGAGGTGCAGCTCACATTGTGCACTGTAGGGAGCTGTGCATTTGTATCACATCAATAATGTTTAGTGATGAGTCCGAGCACCTCGGAGGTGCTCGGTGCTCGCCGAGCATCCCGATTATCAGGATACTCGTGCGAGTACCGAGTAGCGCCGAGCATGCTCACTCATTACTAAGTGCTGCTCATTATTAGTCCTGATAGATGAAATTATAGAATTTGTTTTTATCATGAATACTGATTGCTTGAAGATTTCTGAAAAATATGTTAGAATTCTAGTGCGATTTTCCTACTGTTTTGCTGCCCATGGTATTTTTCAGTGGCGGACCTACCGTGGTACAGCTGGTTCAGCTGCAACAGGGCCCCGACCAGCTAGGGGGCCCATCAAGCACCTGTAGGGGGGCCCCCTAGCCGGCCCCCCGCGACCACAACCGGGTGTGAGAGGAGGCGAAGTGAGGGAAGCTTCCTGCTTCCCGCGGCTGATCCCGCCCCTCCTCTCCTTTTATCTGCTGCCCCGGCTCCCTGGCCTTCAATGTGCGGCTCGACAGATGCATTGAGCAGCAGCTTGCGAGCCCCCCCCCCGATCCTCACCTGGGATAGCAGCTCGCATCCGTAGGAAAGCAGCTCGCTACAAACCCCCCCTCTCTCTCTCACCCCCCCCCCCCCCCCGATCCTCAGTCTAAATGCCGTACCGGGGCCCGCCAGGCTCAAGTTCCGCCACTGGTATTTTTCATTATGTTAGCTGATACTGAAGCATTTCTTAAAATTGTGCCACATATATTCCTGTACAAAGAATATACATAATTGAAAATAAATGAAGAAATGTATTCTTTATATTATAGACTCTGCTTTTTGAGAGTTACCCCCCGGAAGTGTGCTCCTTTACTGAAATCGTTGCTGATGAGGAAACAAACCAAACATTTAATTTATCTATATTGTCGGAAGATAAAGATGATCCAATATGGAAATCTCTGGTGTCCGTAGGTAATAAAGCAAAGGTGTTATTATAATATTTGTGTAATAATTATGTATTATTAAAATGAGACATAATAGTGATTTGATGTCATAATTAGTGATGAGTGAGCACTAAGATGCTCGAGTGCCCGGTACTCGAAACGAGCAAATCAGATGCTCAGACAGGCTCGACTCAAGTAACGAGTATAATGGAAGTCAATGAGAACCTCTCTATCTTCAGGTAGGAACTCATCCTTTTTTGGGCAGGAGCTTTAGGGTGGCTTCACACTGCGGTCAGGTCCGGTCCGGGGCTGTCAGGGGTGACAGCCCCGGACCGGATTTTGGCCCCATAGTATGCTATGGGGCCGGATGGAGCCGGATGGCAGTTATCTGCCATCTGGCTGCCATCTCCCTGGAAGAATTGGGGAGAAGTGTTTTTTTTCTCCCTGATCCAAAAAAGTTGCATGCAACGTTTTTGTGTCCGGGGAGTCCGATTTGCAACTAATTGGTGTCTCCTGAATCTTCCCGGATTCCCCCGGATCCTTCCGGGGCAGTCCGCCCTCCCTTAACATGGGAGCCTATGGGGCCCCGATCCGGGAGGAGCCGGAACCAGACACTGGCGGCTGCACGCCGCGGTTATAATTCAGGACCACGGCTAGCTCCCTGCAAGCCGCAGTCCTGAATAATCAGCAGCGGCAGCTGCGGCAGGATGCACACCGGACGGAAGGGCATATTAGCCCTCCGGTTCTGTGTGCTGATCCGGTCCGGGGCTGTCAGGTTCACCCCTGACAGCCCTGGACCGGACGTGACCGCAGTGTGAAGCCACCCTTAACATTGGGCATCTGCGATACTCGTCTAGACAATGAGCGTGCCTAAGCATCCCGATGCTCAATCAAGTATCGAGCAGTGCTGAGCATGCTGACTCATCACTAGTAATAATATAATTACATAGACCTCTATACTTCATGATGACTGATAAGATAATTACTAGACTGATGCTATAATATAAAGCTCTTAGGCCCCTTTCAAATCAGCGTTTTTTGCTATTTGCGGCAGATTACCGCATCTGCCGCCTAACGGCCGCACTTACGGCGCACTTGCAGCAAGCCCCATGCATTGTCTATGGGGCTTCCGGCAGATGCGGAAAAGTGCGGTATAGCTGTCGTCAGCAGCGTTTTTTTTCACAGCCGCAGCTGCTGCAAGTGCCGCGACTGCAGCTGTACCGCACTTGTCGCACCTGCTGCAAGCCCCATAGACAATGCATAGGGCTTGCTGCAAGTGTGCCGCAAGTGTGAGCGTTAGGCGGCGGATCCAGCAGATGCAGTAAATCTGCCGCATCTGCCACAAACAGTGAAAAATGGCAATGTGAAATGGGCCTTAGCTGCATCATATTCTGCCAATCCATAGTGCACAGTCGTGTTAATATTTATCATTTACTGGTTCATTTTCCTACTTTTTCAACCTATTTATTTTTCTTGTTTTAGAGGAAATTATTCATTTATCTTCTGCAGTGTCGGGTAAGTTCTGAATTTTATCATGTAGACATTAGTTTTGTAATTCCATTTACAAATGCATTATAAGCATAGATGTAATTGTCATCTCTTGTTGTAAAGGGGATAAAGCTGCACATTGAGTTGTGAACATCTAGGTTGCAAGAGACATGGCACTATTGATGAGCGAGCACTGCCATGATCGAATGCTCTGTGTCACATCGGGAAATCTGACTCCCAGCACGTGGCGCAACTCAAAGGTTACAAAGAGCTGGAAAGGGAGGGGAAGGCCCTGATGATAAGGAGCAGGGGATGGGGCCTCTCCTTAAGGACCTTTAGACGCCGCCACTGGGGTGTAGGAACTGCCTGGCAATCGGGATTTTTGTCACGGTTGCCTTGAAATTCCTACGAAGTAGCGGTGTGTAAATTGGGGAAGTTATCGGGTTGCTCGCAGTTGCTGAGCCGTGTTCTAAAATAAAAGTCAACCCAAAGGGTGAATTCCCTGGTAGTGGCGTGTAAACGGGGGTCAGGGATGGAATCTGTGTTGCCTAGTGATTTCCCAAAGGCGTGCCACAGCGTGCTGGATACCGCGCCCCATCAGCGATGATTGGTGGGGGCTACTGTGTTTCCATTGGCTGTCCCTTCACAGGGCGACATATTTAAAGAGCTGTCCATTCACACTACACAATTGCAATGGCGTCATGTATTAGCCAGCCTTCCTGCGCAGGCTGGCCAATCATGACGCTATTGCGTTGTCCAATGATTGCAGTTTGGGCGCGGCGTGACGGAGTGTGGCACGCCTATGTGTTGTACCTGCTGCACACGTACGCCGATATTCCTTTGCGGGTAGCGGCGTGTGAAGCGGCGACGCTATTCCACAGGAAGTAATCCGCAGGTTCTGTGTCAACTTCCGGGGAGCCATGATACCTTCAGTTGACTACGCTAAGGCAGCGTGTAAACGCGGCATCGGGAATCGTTAGCAACCATTAAAAACGTGCATGCGCACGTTCGGTTGCTACCGATTGCCAGTGATAGTGGCGGCGTGTAAAGGTACCTTTACACTAACCTGTGTCAAGTTGCTGAGCAACCCTAAAGGTATCGTCACACGCGGCAATTTTGCTAGCAATTTCACTGGCAATTTGCTGGTTGCAGTGAAATCATGGACACATTGTTCTATCTTGTTGCTGTGTACAAATGTAACAATGTGTCCATGATTTCACTGCAACCAGCAAATTGCCAGTGAAATTGCAAGCAAAATTGCCACATGTGACGGTACCTTAACATCTTTCAGTGGGTTCTTCCCCCCTACCGCTGTTACATGCCTAGACCCTAGCTGTCACCTCCACTCACCCTGGTTAGTGCAAAAGCCGGTGAGTGCAGTAGACTTCACTACTGATATAATAACACAGAGAGAAAATAAGACACTGGGGGCACATAGACAAAAAGGATTGCAACTCCAAGGTTGCAGTCAAACACCAGTACTGCAAACAACAGAACTCCAGCAACTTCCAGAGACTTCTTCATCTCTGTTTAGAGATAACAACTTAAGCCCGGAAATGCTAAATATTATCATATCTCTGACTGCACTTATTGTCCATAAGCCCCCGTCACATATAGCGAGATCGCTGTTGCGTCACAGATTTTGTGACACAACAGCGACCTCGCCAGCGATCTCGCTATGTTAGACACGTAGCAGCGACCAGGCCCCTGCTGTGAGATCGCTGATCGTGTCGCAATGGCCTGGACCATTTTTTGATCGTTGGGTTCCCGCTGTGCAGCATGCATCGCTGTGTTTGACGCCTAACAATGACCTCGTTGGCAACTCAGAACTCAGCCACGTAGGTCTGAGCAGGGCCGGCTCCAGGTTTTTGTGGGCCCTGGGCGAAAGAGTATAATATACAGTTAGGGCCAGAAATATTTGGACAGTGACACAAGTTTTGTTATTTTAGCTGTTTACAAAAACATGTTCAGAAATACAATTATATATATAATATGGGCTGAAAGTGCAGCTGCAATATGAGAGTTTCCACATCCAAATCGGAGAAAGGGTTTAGGAATCATAGCTCTGTAATGCATAGCCTCCTCTTTTTCAAGGGACCAAAAGTAATTGGACAATGGACTCTAAGGGCTGCAATTAACTCTGAAGGCGTCTCCCTCATTAACCTGTAATCAATGAAGTAGTTAAAAGGTCAGGGGTGGATTCCAAGTGTGTGGTTTTGCATTTGGAAGCTGTTGCTGTGACCAGACAACATGTGGTCAAAGGAACTCTCAATTGAGGTGAAGCAGAACATCCTGAGGCTGAAAAAAAAGAAAAAATCCATCAGAGAGATAGCAGACATGCTTGGAGTAGCAAAATCAACAGTTGGTTACATTCTGAGAAAAAAGGAATTGACTGGTGAGCTTGGGAACTCAAAAAGGCCTGGGCGTCCACGGATGGCAACAGTGGTGGATGATCGCCGCATACTTTATTTGGTGAAGAAGAACCCGTTCACAACATCAACTGAAGTCCAGAACACTCTCAGTGAAGTAGGTGTATCTGTCTCTAAGTCAATAGTAAAGAGGAGACTCCATGACAGTAAATACAAAGGGTTCACATCTAGATGCAAACCATTCATCAATTCCAAAAATAGACAGGCCAGAGTTAAATTTGCTGAAAAACACCTCAAGAAGCCAGCTCAGTTCTGGAAAAGTATTCTATGGACAGATGAGACAAAGATCAACCTGTACCAGAATGATGGGAAGAAGAAAGGGAACGGCACATGGTCCAAGGCACACCACATCCTCTGTAAAACATGGTGGAGGCAACGTGATGGCATGGGCATGCATGGCTTTCAATGGCACTGGGTCACTTGTGTTTATTGATGACATAACAGCAGACAAGAGTAGCCGGATGAATTCTGAAGTGTACCGGGATATACTTTCAGCCCAGATTCAGCCAAATGCTGCAAAGTTGATTGGACGGCGCTTCATAGTACAGATGGACAATGACCCCAAGCATACAGCCAAAGCTACCCAGGAGTTCATGAGTGCAAAAAAGTGGAACAATCTGCAATGGCCAAGTCAATCACCAGATCTTAACCCAATTGAGCATGCATTTCACTTGCTCAAATCCAGACTTAAGACGGAAAGACCCACAAACAAGCAAGACCTGAAGGCTGCGGCTGTAAAGGCCTGGCAAAGCATTAAGAAGGAGGAAACCCAGCGTTTGGTGATGTCCATGGGTTCCAGACTTAAGGCAGTGATTGCCTCCAAAGGATTCGCAACAAAATATTGAAAATAAAAATATTTTGTTTGGGCTATGTTTATTTGTCCAATTACCTTTGGCCTCCTAAAATGTGGAGTGTTTGTAAAGAAATGTGTACAATTCCTACATTTTCTATCAGATATTTTTGTTCAACCCTTCAAATTAAACGTTACAATCTGCACTTGAATTCTGTTGTAGAGGTTTCATTTCAAATCCAATGTGGTGGCATGCAGAGCCCAACTCGCGAAAATTGTGTCACTGGCCAAATATTTCTGACCCTAACTGTATATATAAATATATCCCTCACAAATTTAATCCCTACCATGCTGTCTCCCACCCCCAAATGCTGTCTCTCCCATCCTGTGCACTGTCTCTCCCCTCTGTGCATATCTCTCCCCTTGTATGGTCTCTACTCTCTCTGTGCAGTCTCTGTCCCCTGTGCGCTGTCTCTATCTCTCCCTTGAGCCTGTGTCTCTTACCTGTGCTTGTTACCCTCCCTGTGCGCTGTGTCTCTCCCCTACACCTGTCTCCCCGTGTACCTGTCTCCTTCCTGTGCGCTGTGTCCCCCCTGTGCACCTAACTTGCCCTGCGCACTGTGTCTCTCCACTGCACCTGTCTCCACCTGCACGCTATCTTGCCCCTGCGCCTGTCTCCTCCCCTGTACGCTGTGTCTCCCCCCTGCATGCAATTTGCCCCTGACAGGGCCCCCTGAGCGCTGCTCCCAATACCAGGGGGCCCTTGAGTGCTGCCCCCAATACCAGGGGGCCCCAGAGCGCTGCCCCCAACATTGGGGGGCCCCTGAGCGCTGCGGAATCCGTAGGGGGCTACCACTGGTACACATACCTCATATGCACGTGGCTCCGCCCCATACACCTCGTACGCACGCGGATCTGTTTCGTACACCTCATACAGACACCGCTCCGCTCCATACACCCCGTACACATGCATTTCCACTCTGGACACCTTGTAAGCACTCGGTTCCACTCCGTACACCTCATACACACACGGCTCCGCTCCCTACACCTCGAACACAGAGCTCCGCTCCGTACACATCGTACACACTCGGCTCCGCTCAGTACACCTTATACACACTCGGTTCTGCTCCGTACACCTCGTACACACTTGACTCCTCTCCGTACACACTTGGCTCTGCTCCGTACACCTCGTACACACACGGCTCTGCTCCATACAACTCGTACACACTCGGCTCCGCTCCGTACACCTCGTACACACACGGCTCCGCTCTGTACAACTCGTACACACATGGCTCTGCTCCGTACACCTCGTACACACGTGGCTCCGCTCCCTACACCTCGAACACACGGCTCCGCTCCGTACACCTCGTACACACTCTGCTCCGCTCAGTACACCTCGTACACACTCGGCTCCGCTCCGTACACCTCGTACACACACGGCTCCGCTCTGTACAACTCGTACACACATGGCTCTGCTCCGTACACCTCGTACACACGTGGCTCCGCTCCCTACACCTCGAACACACGGCTCCGCTCCGTACACCTCGTACACACTCTGCTCCGCTCAGTACACCTCGTACACACTCGGCTCAGCTTAGCTCTGTACACCTCATACACACTCGGTTCCGCTCCGTACAACTTATAGACACTCGGCTCTGCTCCGTACACCTTGTACACACTCTGCTCTGCTTCGTACACCTCGTACACACTCAGATCTGCTCCATACAACTCGTACACACTCGGCTCCGCTCCGTACACCAAGTACACATGCGGCTCCGCTCCGTACACCTCATACACACACTGCTCCGCTCTGTACACCTCGTACACACTCGGTTCCGCTCCGTACACCTTGCACACACTCGGCTCCGCTCTGTACACCTCGTACACACTCTGCTCTGCTCTGTACACCTCGTACACACTCGGCTCTGCTCCATACACCTCGTACACACTCGGCTCTGCTCCGTACAGCTCGTACACACGTGGCTCCGCTCCGTACACCTCGTACACACTCGGCTCCGCTCCGTACACCTCGTACACACTCGGCTCTGCTCCGTACACCTCGTACACACGTGGCTTCACTCCGTACACCTCGTACACACACGGCTCCGCTCCGTACACACTCGGCTCCACTCCGTACACCTCGTACACACGCGGCTCCGCTACGTACACCTCGTACATACGCAGCTCCGCTCTGTACACCTCATACACACTCGGCTCCACTCCGTACACCTCATACACACTCAGCTCCGCTCCGTACACCTCGTACACATGCGGCCCCTGTGGTGCTCCACTATGTAGGTGCCACAAAGGGGTACTACACCTGTAAAAGAGGTGTAGTAACCCCAGCTGCAAAGTGGATTTCAGGATGGTAGGCGGAACCCTAAACCCACACCCCACACTAGCTAATGCAGTGGGAGGGAACCCGGGAGGGTATATAGTCACCCCCAGGAGTAAAAAGGAGGTCTTGGCTTTTGTCTTTGACCGGGGCCTACTTGGGCTCCAGGTCACTGCCTCCGGCTTGGGGAGTGAGAGAAGTTCAGGCAAGGGAGCCTGAGGCACGAAGGAGTGTCTTCTCGGCTGAGGGACCCAGGAACAGCAAAACAGATCCCAGAGACAGGACAGAGAAAAGAGCAAGAAGCTCGGAGGGAGTTCGCTCAAAGAAAGAAACTGGGTACCGGAGCCCGACCTGTGGAACCTTTACGGCCACAGAAAATCCGCAGCACGGGGGTATCTCCAGATACAGCCCTGATTCCTAAGCCACCATTAGAGGGGACCAGACACGGCTGACTAACATCTATGCAGAGTCGCTGTGTCCAAAGGGCCGCAGTGTTCAACAGAAGGTTTACCCAACGGGAGCAAAGGAAGCAAAGAGAAACAGCAGGAGGTCAGGCTTCACACAGCTACTAGGAAGCAGGGAAGAAAAGGAACAAGGAAGGCACATACTGGGGGTTCCGTTTATCTACCAGAGATCCGCTTGCAGCCACCCGTAGCCACTTGTCATTCTAATACCTAACTGCACTGAGGACTGTAATAACTCTGCTAAGTTCCAGTAAAGTATCCGGTGAAGTGACTTTTGACTCTGCTACATCTTTTTTTGCATGAACTCATTCCCTTCACAGATTTCCTGCCCTGGAGGTCCCAGTTCTGCCTGCGGGGCACTAAACCATCTCAGCCGCAATACCACCGACCTCTGGAGGACTGGAGCGGCACTGGTGACATCTCACCAGGTACTGCAGGTGGCGTCACGACAAACTTGTACATAATCCCCTGTAAATAATTCCCCCTTTTCAAGAGAATAGTCCCCAGGATACGGGGTCAGGCGCGGCCCCCATTCCCTGTGAGACCGATAACCCCTTCTGCCGCTTTGTAAACCTCGTACACATGCGGCTCCGTTCTGTAAACCTCATACACACACGGCTCCACTCCATATGTAGCACCCCAGGGTATGGGAACTTGGATGTCTGGGCCTCTCTCTCTCTCCAATCGGGGGAATGTCGCAGGTGGCCTGCCTAGACCCATGGCCCTGGGGGAACAGCCCCTAAGGAACAGGGAGATATTATTTAGAAGGGATTATAGTCTTTGTCACGTGACACCACCTATAGTACCTGATGACTAGACACCAGTGCCGCCACAGTCATCCGGAGGGTGGTGGTATCGCGGCTAGGGTGGAACAGCTCCGTACAGGTAGAGCTACGTCTCCGGGGCAGTGCTGCTCGTTGTCGGAACGGCGTAAACTGTTGAAGAAAGTCAATAGTAGCAGGACAGAGACACGGAGGCAATTCACTCTTCCGGGTACTTTACTTGTAAAACTGGTAAAGATGGTGGTACAGCTCACAGTGCTCCCACAGGATGGCCGGCCGGGTAGTCGCAGCAGAATGCAGAATCTGTGGAAGTCTCTGGTGGTACCTTCTCAGCTCTAGCCTTTGTCCTGTTCCTTCTCCCTCCTCTCAGTGCCTGCTTAACTAGCAGTGGTATGTGCCAGGGGATAAATTCCCTGAGAACGTCTTCAGAGCCGGAACGAGTACGGTCGGAGGATGAACACTCCAGGCCGCGTTGTCAGACCCACACACTCCGAATGAACAAGTCAGGATCTTTCTGTCTGGGCTACTTCTCTCTCTAGCCCTCTATTGAAGCCCACTTTCTCTCTCGAGTAAGCTCCCGTTCTCCGTCTTTCCTCAGAGAAGACACTCCTGAAGACTTCCCGTGCGTCCTCCCTGCTTCTTTCACACCTCACACACTACAACTCTCTTTTTGGGACCTCCCCCCCGGTTGTGTCGGTGGGTGTGTGTGTGCTGGGTTCAAATCCTTCCACAGTGTTTTGTATTCTGCTTGTGACTGGGATTACCACACGCTCATTTTTGGGTGCAGTACCCCATTTGTGACGCCTGACCATTGGGACGCCACACATACACCTCGTACACACTCTGCTCCGCACACCTCGTACACACTCGGCTCTGCTAAATCCACACTGTAAATCCCTCCTGACCCCACACATAAACTTCATCTCATCCAGCATCATGATGGCAAGCACAGCACAGTCCTGTATACACCGAGGAGCTGATCATGTGATCCCTGACTCCTCCCCTCCATTGAAATCATCACAGGTCCTGTCAGCACAGTGTCTGCTGCTGTGTAGTGGAGAGGAAAGCCAGCTCCCACTGTGGGCAGCGGGGAGAGACCTTGGGCGCTGCAGGAGGAGGCTGACTGCACCCTCCCTCCCTGCCTGTTTGCCCGGGGCAGACGACCCCCCCCAGCTCCCCCCTGGACACGGCCCTGGCTGTGGGGGCCACTGCTCAGGGGCCCCCGATGGTGAGCTGTGGGGGCAGTGCTCAGGGGCCCCTGTTAGGATAGGGTCACACTTGCATTGTGACCCTACCCTGACGCAAGTGTTTTCCGCTACAGCGCATAGTGTTTAATGCTATACGCTGGAGCCCATAGAAACCTGCTGTTCACCTTGTCAACCACTGGTTTCTATGGGCTCCTTCGTCTGGTAGCGCATAGCATTAAACGCTCTGCAGCGGAAAATACTTGCGTCAGGCTCGGGACAACGCAAGTGTGACCCTAGCCCTCAGGGGCCCAGTGGGCCCTCTCCAAGCAGTCGGGGCCCCGGCATCTGCCTGGGTGTATCGGGTGCTGATGCCGGCCCTGGGTCTGAGTCGTCAGACTAGCTGCTGCCTGACAGGGTCCCAACGACCGCCGAGGTTGTTATACGGGTCGCTGTATCATTGCTGCGTTGCTGGTGAGATCTGACTGTTTGACATCTCACCAGCGACCACGTAGCGACGTTCCAGCGATCCCTACCAGGTCGTATCATTGTCGGGATCGCTGGAACGTCGCCAAGTGTGACGGGACCCTTAGGTTGTGATGACTTTCCCATCAAATACAGACATACAATTTGCTAGATCCTTTTATCAGCCATAATACTTATTGCTTCAGGATGGAGATAGCCCTTTCCACCTACAATAACTGATATCGCAGATAGAATCACTCTTCATAATACATACGAATTTAACCTCACCTTGAAAAATAAAGAGTTCAGAAAATACAACTTGAGATGGGAGCTTTGGACAAATACTTATATACTTATACTTCCAATTAATGCCCGTGAGAGACTAATTGACCTTAGAATCAGGTTGCTAGTTATCCTACCAACAGTATTCTGTATGACAAATCATTATCTTTCAGGAAATACATTTTTGATGTGATATGTGACACTGACTTTCTATAATCAATCTTCTCTTACATGTAACTGCTTCATTAATCTTTGCCCCTGTTTGTATCCCTGAAATTGTTCTACTTTAGCTAATTTCCTAATGTTTGCTCTTTTCCTCTTTTACTATGTATGTGAAAAAACCTAATAAAAACATTCTGAATACAGAGACTTCATGACTTCATGACGGTCAGCATAGAGACGTTCTATTACCGGCATGAGATGATGGATCATGTAACTATTTCTAGGGAATGGGTGTGGTCATAAACCAGCATCACCTACCAGCTCCACTTCACCCCCCCTCTTCCTCTCACTATTGGGGTCCCTCGGGTCCAGTCCTTGGACCTCTCGTCTTCCTCTCACTATTGGGGTCCCTCAGGGCTCAGTCCTTCGTCCTTTCTCTTCTTTCTCTACACAGCCCCGATTGGACACAGCATCAGCAGATTTGGCTTCCAGTACCATCTCTATGCTGATGACACACAACTATACACTTCAGCCCCTGACCTTACCCCTACTGTATTACAGAACACCACTGACTGTCTAACCGCAGTTTGCAATATTATGTCCACTCTATAACTGAAACTAAACCTTTCCATAACTGAACTTCTTCTGTTCCCGCCCTCCACTAACCTCCCTAAATCTGACATCTCTCTCTGTGTGTGGCCCCACTATAACGCCTAGGCAGCATGCTCGCTGTGATAACGCCTAGGCAGCAGGCTCGCTGTGATAACGCCTAGGCAGCAGGCTCGCTGTGATAACGCCTAGGCAGCAGGCTCGCTGTCTGGGTGTTATGTTTGACTCTGATCTTTCCTTCACCTCATATATACAATCTCTCGCCCGCTCTTGCCGCTTGCACCTGAAGAAAATATCTAAAATCTGCCCCTTCCTCACCATGGAAACAACAAAAATCATCACCATGGACCTAATCCATCTTGATTATTGTAAGTCTCTATTAATCGGCCTCCCCTTCTCTGGACTCTCCCCTCTCCAGTCCATCCTTGATACAGTAGCCAGGATCACCTATCTAGCTAATTATTACTCAGACCTCTCCGCTCTATGCCAGTCATTGCACTGGCTGCCCGTACACTACAGGATCAAGTTCAAATTGCTTTTTCTCACCCACAAAGCTCTTCACAATGCAGCACCCCCCTACCTCTCCTCCCTCATCTCTGTCTATCACCCCACCCGTTCTCTTCACAATGCAGCGCCCCCCTACATCTCCTCCCTCATCTCTGTCTATCACCCCACCCGTTCTCTACATTCTACAAATGACCTTCGACTAACATCTGCACTAACCCGATCCTCCCACTCCCGGCTCCAAGACTTCTCCAGAGCTGCACCAATCCTCTGGAATGCTCTACCCCAAGAAATTAGGACTATCCACAACTTACATAGCTTGAAACGCTCCCTAAAAACACATCTTTTTCAGGCAGCCTATGCTCCCTTATTCGAAGTCCTCTGTACTGTATATAGCCCATTCACTATCTCTCTGGACATAACTCTTCTTCAAACCACCAAACCCAAAAGCCTGTACACACATTGTCTGGTAACCATTCATGTAACTTTATTTCTATCCCCATTTCCTCAAGATGCCTGGACCATCAGTGTAATAAGCCCCTGTACTTTGTGTAACCCCAATCCCGTTGTAGATTGTAAGCTCTTTTGAGCAGGGTCACCTTTATTTGTGCTTTAATTATTGTATTGTACTTTTTACACTGATTCTCTGCTTATTTTGTTGTAATTACTGTACTATATCTTTTACATTGTTTCTCTGCTTTAATTATTGTACTTTTACATTGATTCTCTGCTTAGTGTATTGGATTTTTACATTGATTCTCTACTTTACTTACTTTTTGTGTTGTATATTTTTTATTGTTACCTATGACTGTTTGTATACAAACCACTGTATTATAAAGCACTGCTGAATATGTTGGCGCTATATAAATAACGATTTATTATTATTACATTATCATCACCTGACCCAGAAAATTCCAGCAAGAAAAATGTTATAAACTCTCACCGCACCAAAAGAAAGCAACTATGTTTAAAATCTAGAGTCTCACAAGACAAAGTGAGACTCAAATCCTAAACCTGCCACAAGTGTTCCAAGTACAGGAGACCCTCGTGACACCCGGTTTTCGAAATGAGCAGTTGGACACTCAGGTGAGCGTAACTCAAGCACCGAATATAATTAAAGTCAATGGGAAACTTGAGATGTTTTCTGGAAGATTTTCTAGAAAAATGCTCAAATTCTTAATTGAAATCTATTCTATCCAGTACTTAAAGGGAACCCGTCAACAGGTTTCTGCCATCCCATCTGAGAGCAGCATAATGTAGAAACAGAGACCCTGATTCCAGCGATGTGTCACTTACTGAGCTGCTTGCTGTCATTTTGATA
This sequence comes from Allobates femoralis, assembly GCA_033576535.1. Classification (NCBI taxonomy): domain Eukaryota; kingdom Metazoa; phylum Chordata; class Amphibia; order Anura; family Aromobatidae; genus Allobates; species Allobates femoralis. Next base: position 8,583,693 of record JARQOC010000004.1, read on the forward strand.
AAATTAGTGTTTTCTCTGCTGCAGATTTAGCAGTCTGTGAATATGCTGGACTATCTGGCAGCAGGACAAGGAGACTGATAATGATAATCTCCAGCTGATTAAACAGTGATTTATCAAAACTACATTGAGCCGCCCAGTAAGTGACACATCGCTGGAATCAGGATCTCGGGTCCTATATTATGTTATTCTCAGATAAGGTTGCAAAAACCTGGTGACAGGTTCCCTTTAAGTTGAGCCCATCTGAGCGTCCAACTGCTCATTACGAGTACGAAGCACTCGAACATGGTGTGCTCTCTCATCACTAATAGACACTAACCATGTTTTATATGTAGCCTTGTTTAATGTGATCATCTACATTGGTCTAAAGATAATACATAAGAAATGTGTATAAAGTGAAATAACCCATTGAACAATTGCTACAGTATATCTGAATAATAGCAAGCCATCATCTCCGGAAGAAACATCATCTGTGTTTGAATGATCAACAATAATAAAAGCTGAGGGAAATTAGAATATACAGCAGGTGAGATAAGTATTGAACATGTCACCGATTTTGTAAGTAAATATATTTCTAAAGTCGCTATTGACGTGAATATCTACCCAGATGTCCGTAACAACGCATCCAATTCACATAGACATAGAAATCACCATAGATGTCCATAAATTATGTGTAATACTGAGAAAAAACACAAGGAAAAAGTATTGAACACGTTACTTCAGGGTATTTAATACTTTGGTCATTGTTGGTGATGAAGCTCCAGACGCCTCCTCTATGGAGACACTGGTCCCTGCATTGTATGGAGATACTGATCCCTGCATTGCTCCTGTATGGAGATACTCGTCCCTGCATTGCTCAGGTGGATTTTGGTCCATTCTTCCACACAAACACTCTTCATCTCCTGTAGATCCAGTGGATCCTTCTATGACCTCGGAGCTTTAGATCCTTCCAGACATTTTCTATTGGATTCAGCTCCGGTGATCGGCTCGGACATTCCAGCAGATTTATTTTCTCTCTCTTGCCTGTGTGTTTGGGATCATTGTCTTGTGAAATGTCCACCCGTGTTTCATCTTCATCATCCTGGTAGAAGGCAGCAGATTTTTATTAAGAATATCTCTGTACATTTGTCCATCCATTGTTCCTTCAATTATCTGAAACTTGCCAGTGCAAAAATATAATCCCACACCATGATGTTTCCACCTCCACATTTCACTGATGCTGTTTTGAGGATGATTGCCTTTTGGCCTCCAATCATTGTATGTATTATGGCATCCAAAGAGTTCAATTTTGGTCTCGTGACCAGATTATATAGTTCAAGAGCGTTCATACAAGAGCATGTATACAGGAGAGTGCGCACAGAAGTGTGCGTACAGGCAATGGAGGGTGGGTGTATTACCTATTGTTTTCTATGAAACAATTGTCCCTGCGGATTCCAGGTCTTTCTGTAGCTCCGCAGGTGCCCTCAGCTTTTGGGTATGTGCACACTGGCCGGCGGGTTGGTCGGCGGCGGCTGGGCGGACCCGCCAGTAAGCTCCGGAGCCGTCCACCGGCATCCTGGCGGGTATGTGCGGCGGGTGCCGGGCGGGTGGCCAGCGGGTTAGCGCCGGCGGAGTGGCGGCGGCTGGAAGCAGTACATGATTCTGCTTGCAGCCGCTGCAGAACCGGCCGGTTTATAGAACATGCTCATCCGTTGCTAACCCGCTGGGAACCCAGCGGGTTAACAACGGATGAGCATGTGTAAACCGCCGGTGTGTGGACACCGGGTGTCGGTTTACATAGGTTTTAATGTTAATCCAAACGCCGGTTTGGATTAACATAAATTTACATGAAATTTATGTAAACCGACCGGCGGTTTACACATCTACACCGACCCTAACCCGGCCAGTGTGCACATACCCTAATAATTCTTTTCACTCCTCTGTATGAAATCTTACAGGGAGCACTTGGTCATGGCCAGATTATGGTGAAATTATGTCCTTTCCACTCCCAGATTATGGTTTCAACAGAGCTCACTGGAACCTTTAGGAGATTAGAAATTCTTCTGTAAATAATACCATCAGTATGTTTTGCAACAATACACAGCTCACTGGTTTTACCCATCATGAGATGTTTCTTGTGTGTCTCCTTGGTAAAAGACATCTTTTTATCGGCCATCAGTTAAAACAGCTGATATTATTATCACTGTGGCAGGATTGATTTCAGTCGGTGTCAGGAGTTTCCAGGGCTTTTTGTACCTCTTTTTCTGTATGCGTTCAATACTTTTTCTTTGTCATTGCTCATTATTACACATTAACTTCATTTGTGGAAATCTATTATTTGATTTCTTTGTCTGTGTTGATTGGTTGGGTTGTTTTCCAGCATCTGGTGAGAAAGTTATGTCATTAGCACCTTTAGTAATATATTAACTTAGAAAATTGCTTAAATACTTATTTCACATGCCGTATTACCAGTTATCCAATGTGTCAGAATAGATTATTTTCTACTAACTAGTATGACCTTGAGTCTGTATGGTTGAGAGACAGATCTGCAGTAGGTTGGGTGCAAATATATGAATATTTTAGGCTGTTGCAACACAGTTGTTAAAAGTGGTCAATGGTGATAATAGATCATTTCTCATTACAGGACCCTCCAGACCTCACCAGGCACAAAGTGATCATTTTTTGGACAGATGTCGACCAGATCTGATCAACAGCAGCATAGACATAAAACCAGTTCTAGATGATCTCCTTCATCTACAACTATTGAAAATCGAAGATTACGACACTGTGAAGAGCCAAAAAATCAATGCAGAACAGATCAGGAACCTTTATGTCTGCATGAGGGGCTTCGGTAACGAGGACAAGGAGAAGGTCTACCAGAGCCTAAAAACTCATCACTCCTCATTAATTAAGAAGCTGGAAAGTAAAGACCTTGAAGACTAGAATGTATCACATACATTGGATAATATCATTATATGAAAAGTCCAATGAAAGTATCAAATGAATAACTTACCATATTACTGTAAGACTGTGAGCATTGGACAAACTCCTCCAGAGCAGATCCTCATGGGAGGGTCAGATTATAATGAGAATGAAATCCAGGCATGGCTACAGATGAAAAGCCAATGTGGTGCTCAAGTGGTGGACCTGATAGGTCTTTCTCCAGGTCTTCTTCTCTCAGGAATATGAAGCAAAAATTCTAACTTCATAATAATGTATACCTATATACAGTGTTTAATATAAATGAGTACACCCCCAGAAGAATTGTCATATAAGTCTTAAGTTACTTTTCAAAATCCTCTTTTTCTATAAGTTACCATGCTACAAAATATAATAGGAAGAAGAGCAATTTGTCAGCTCACCATTTCACCCTTTGTAGATCAGTTCTGAGGTCATCACAGATAAGCCCTGGCCTGGGCTGTATAGCAAATGGAGGAAAAATATCCAGCAATGAAGGAAGCCAGTAGTCAAGACGCAATAAAGACACAATACTGCATTGGTTGTTAATCATGGGTCACATAACAGCTAAGATAATGCTTTTTTGTGCCATATGACTTATTTTCTCGCACTTTTCTGTGCTCTTTTAAAAACTGGATTTTATTTCTGTGTGGGCATGGCTGGTATCTGTTAGAGAGCAGTGCAATGTGATAACAGGGAAAGGGCAAGAGAGCTGTGTAGGGAGCAGCAGTGAAGGGGTTAATAGAGATTCTGACTGAGCTATGTGGAGCCAGATGACAGATCAGAAGCTTGTGCCAAGGAAAGAGGAGTTTGCAGTGATCCTGACATTCTGACATTGCTCAGCAACTGTGCTAAAGGCTGATATAATCTATTTTCACTTAATCACCTGCAAGCACACAGTATAGGCAAAGCCCCCTCCATCCTTATATGGTTACATGCCTCATTTTCACTGAAGACGGATCTGACTGATAATTAACATATGTTTAGTGGGGATAACAAGAATTCTCTGATAAAGTATATTTGAAAGTTTATTAAAATTAATTGATTTACATTATTATTAAATAAAAATGTAAACAGATGTTATGCTTTAAGGTTTCAATTTAAAAATACAGTCATACAAGTAACACCCCCCCCAAAAAACTGACTTGTTTTGACTATTCCTTAACACTAGAAGTACCGGGAATTTCAAGATCCCCCCTGAAGTCTTGAGAGAGGGTCAAATGACCCTCAGTCCATATTGACACCTCAATTAGCATCCTTTCATTTGTAAATGTCCTCTTGCCTGAGGAATCTGCAGGGGGATTATCTAAGATAAGAATGTGTAAACAGAAGAATGCAAGCTATTCCTGAGTGTGGGGGATGCTGCTCACAAGAAAGAGATACTGGCTACAGTGGGTTTTTTTTGTCTGTTCGTTTGCATCCTGTGTTTTGCAGGGTTTGCTGCAGAGAAGATACAGTCATCCAGAGAATGGCAGCAACTCACCAGGCAGGTTTCAGCAGTATTTCTTTATTGTTTACTAGCTGTGAGCCCGATGCAAATGCATCGGGATTCTAGAACGTGGCAATATTATTTGCATTAATAGCATTATTATTACCATTAATAGCATAATTATTAGCATTAACAGCATTATTATTAGCATTAATAGCATTATTAACAGCAATAATAGTACTATTAATAGTATTGTTATTAGTATTAATAGCATTATTACCATAAATAGCATTATAATACGTTAATAGCTTATGAGTAATACATTATTTGCATTAATAAATATTAATAGCATATAGAATAAAAAGCATAATAGCATATTATGATTAATAGCAATTATTAAAAAAGATAATATTAGATAATAGCATTAATAGAATTAAAATACATTAATACCATTATTAATAGATTAATAGCTAATAATTAGAATTAATAGCATAATAATCGCATTAAGATAGATTAGCATAAATAGCATTAATAGAAATTAACATTAATACATTTATAGATAAATAGCATGATTATTAGCCTTAAGCATATTAATAGCAATATATTATTAATATCGCATTAATTAGCATGATATAGCATTAGACATTAATAGCAATATTATTAGCATTAATAGAATTTTAATAGCATAAATAGCATGATTATAGCCTTAATAGCATTATTAATAGCGTTAATATATTATTATTAGCATTAATAGCATTATATTAGCATTAATAGCATAAATATTAGCATTAATAGCATTAATAATACAATTAATAGCATTAATATTAGCATTAATAGCATTAATAGTATTATTAATAGGATGAATAACATTATTAATAGCATTAATAGCATTATTAATAGCATTAATAGCATAATACAATAGAATTAATAGCATAACTAATCACATTAATAGCTTTACTATTAGCATAAAGAGCATTAATAGCAAATTATTAGCATTAATAACATTTTGAATAGCATAAATAGCATGATTATTAGCCTTAATAGCATTATTAATAGCGTTAATAATGATTATTATTAGCATTAATTAGCATTAATAGTAGCATTAATAGCATAATTATTAGCATTAATAGCTTTATATATAGCATAATAGCATTATTATTAGCATTAATAGCATTATTAATAGCATTAATAGCATTAATAATACAATTAAATAGCATGAATAACATTATTAATAGCATTAATAGCATTATTAATAGCATTAATAGCATAAATAATAGAATTAATAGCATAAATAATTGCATTAATAGCATTACTATTAGCATAAAGAGCATTAATAGCAATATTAAATTAGCATTAATAGCATTTTAATAGCATAAATAGCATGATTATTAGCCTTAATAGCATTATAATAGCAATTAATATAGATTATTAATTAGCATAATTAGCATTAATATTAGCATTAATAGCATAATTATTAGCATTAATAATAGCATTAATAGCAATATTATTGCATTAATAGCATTATTATTACCATTAATAGCATAATTATTAGCATTAATAGAATAATTATTAGCATTAATAGCATTAATAATAGCATTAATAGCAATATTATTTGCATTAATAGCATTATTATTACCATTAATAGCATAATTATTAGCATTAATAGCATAATTATTAGCATTAATAGCATTAATAATAGCATTAATAGCAACATTATTTGCATTAAATAGCATTATTATTACCATTAATAGCATAATTATTAGCATTATAATAGCATAATTATTAGCATTAATAGCATTAATAATAGCATTAATAGCAAATATTATATTGCATTAATAGCATTATTATTACCATTAATAGCATAAATTATTAGCATTATATAGCATAATTATTAGCATTAATAGCATTATTAATAGCATTAATAGCAATATTATTTTGCATTGATAGCATTAATATTACCATTAATAGCATAATTATTAGCATTAATAGCATTATTATTAGCATTAATAGCATTAATAATAGAATTAATAGCATTATTATTAGCATTAATAGCATTAATAATAGAATTAATAGCAATATTATTTGCATTAATAGCATTATTATTACCATTAGTAGCATAATTATTAGCATTAATAGCATAATTATTAGCATTAATAGCATTAATAATAGAATTAATAGCAATATTATTTGCATTATTAGCATTATTATTACCATTAATACCATAATTATTAGCATTAATAGCATAAATATTAGCATTAATAGCATTAATAATAGCATTAATAGCAATATAATTTGCATTAATAGCATTAATATTACCATTAATAGGATAATTTTAGCATTAACAGCATTATTATTAGCATTAATAGCATTAATAATAGAATTAATAGCAATATTATTTGCATTAATAGCATTATTATTACCATTAATAGCATAATTATTAGCATTAATAGCATAATTATTAGCATTAATAGCATTAATAATAGAATTAATAGCAATATTATTTGCATTAATAGCATTATTATTACCATTAATACCATAATTATTAGCATTAATAGCATAAATATTAGCATTAATAGCATTAATAATAGCATTAATAGCAATATAATTTGCATTAATAGCATTAATATTACCATTAATAGGATAATTATTAGCATTAATAGCATTATTATTAGCATTAATAACATTAATAATAGAATTAATAGCAATATTATTTGCATTATTAGCATTATTATTACCATTAATAGCATAATTATTAGCATTAATAGCATAATTATTAGCATTAATAGCATTAATAATAGAATTAATAGCAATATTATTTGCATTAATAGCATTATTATTACCATTAATACCATAATTATTAGCATTAATAGCATAATTATTAGCATTAATAGCATTAATAATAGCATTAATAGCAATATTATTTGCATTAATAGCATTATTATTACCATTAATAACATAAATATTAGCATTAATAGCATAATTATTAGCAGTAATATCATTATTATTAGCATTTTTTTTTATTCTTATTTTTTATGTTATTATGTATAATTTTTTATTTTTTTTTTTATTTTTTTTTTAATTATTTTTTAATTATTTTTTAAATATTATTTAATTATTTTTTTTATTATAAAATTTAATAGTTATTTTAAGTGAGCCTGAGGCTGAGACACAGTTCTCCTTCAGGTACAAAGAGGGTTAACAGGTCACAGCACCATGAGGTAATTTGCAGGACCTTCAAGCTTCCAGTCCGCACCTGGACGCACGTCCACCCCGGAGAGTTCACAAGCTTGAGCTTGATAAAGACCACAGCAGTGGTCGAAACGTCGCTTCTGTTGACCATGGAATAAAGGACGCTTAGAATTTTCACCATTGAAGGTCTGTGACGCTGTCTCTTTTTTAGACTTTAACAGTTCTCCTTCAGGTCCGCTGAAAGGGCTCATATTATTACCTTTTTTTTTTATTATTATTATTATTTTTTATTTATTTTTTTATTATTTTTTAATTATTTTTTTGTTATTTTTTAAATATTATTTAATTATTTTTTTTAGTATTAAATTTATTAGTTATTTTAAGTGAGCCTGAGGCTGAGACACAGTTCTCCTTCAGGTCCGCTGAAAGGGCTGATATTATTAGCATTTTTTTTTTTTTTTATTATTATTTTTTATTTATTTTTTTATTATTTTTTTATTATTTTTTTAAATATTATTTAATTATTTTTTTTATTATTAAATTTATTAGTTATTTTAAGTGAGCCTGAGGCTGAGACACAGTTCTCCTTCAGGTCCGCTGAAAGGGGTGATATTATTAGCATTTTTTTTATTTTTTTTTATTTTTTTTTATTTATTTTTTTATTATTTTTTAATTATTTTTTTATTATTTTTTAAATAATATTTAATTATTTTTTTTATTATTAAATTTATTAGTTATTTTAAGTGAGCCTGAGGCTGAGACACAGTTCTCCTTCAGGTCCGCTGAAAGGGCTCATATTATTAGCTTTTTTTTTTTTTTTTTTTTATTATTATTTTTTATTTATTTATTTATTTTTTTTTAATTATTTTTTTATTATTTTTTAAATATTATTTAATTATTTTTTTTATTATTAAATTTATTAGTTATTTTAAGTGAGCCTGTGGCTGAGACACAGTTCTCCTTCAGGTCCGCTGAAAGGGCTCATATTATTAGCATTTATTTAATATTTTTATTATTATTTTTTATTTAATTATTTATTATTTTTTATTTATTTTTTTTATTATTTTTTAATTATTTTTTTATTATTTTTTTTTATTATTAAATTTATTTGTTGACATACATTAGCGGTGTGTCGGCGAATTAACGGCCGGGCTCCTGGTTCTATTTGTCGGCCCCAAAATCGCGGACACACCGCTAATGTATGTCTATGGGCAGTGAGGTCGAATTCTGATTGGTCGGCGTCAGCAGAGAGCGACCAATCAGAAATCGGGCTGACTGCCCATAGACATGCATTAGCGGTGTGTCCGCGATTTTAGGGCCGACAAATAGAACAAGGTGGGCGGCCATAAAATCGCCGACACAGCGCTAATGTATGTCACTGGGAAATGAGGTGCTCTTCTGATTGGCTGAGGGCAGTAGACAGCGACCAATCAGAAGAGCGGCTCACATCTCATAGAGATAGAATGGCGGATTTTTCGTCCATTCTATCTTAATGAGAAGTGAAGAGGACGTCGGAGCTGGAAGTTGGCGGAAAGAAGACAGAAGACCCCGGGGGCCGGACGAAGAGCCGGAGATGGCGGAAAGAAGAGAGAAGACCGGCGGGGTCGGAGGAAGAGGACGCCTGGCCGGACGGAGGACTTGTGGATCGGACGGACGATCAGATGACTAAGAAGGCATGTAAGTGATCGACGGGGGCGTTAGGTTAGGGGACGGCGGGGGCTTCGGGTGTAGGGCCTTATGTGTTAGCGACAGCGGCGGGGGAAAGCGGTGGGAGCTTAGGAGGCGGCGGGGCTTAGGGGATAGGGGCTTAGGTGCGGCGGGGCTTAGGTGCGGCGGACTTAGACTTAGGGGGTAGGGGCTTAGATGCGGCGGGGCTTAGAGGGTAGGGGCTTAGGTGCGGCGGTGCTTAGGGTGTAGGGGCTTAGGTGCGACGGACTTAGGGGGTAGGGGCTTAGGTGCGGCGGACTTAGACTTAGGGGTTAGGGGCTTAGATGCGGGGGGCTTATAGGGTAGGAGCTTAGATGCGGCGGGGCTTATAGGGTAGGGGCTTAGGTGCGGCGGGGCTTAGGGGGTAGGGGCTTAGGTGCGGCGGGTCTTAGGGGGTAGGGGCTTAGGTGCGGCGGGGCTTAGAGGGTAGGGGCTTAGGTGCGGCGGGGCTTAGAGGGTAGGGGCTTAGGTGCGGCGGGGCTTAGGGGGTAGGGGCTTAGGTGCGGCGGGGTTTAGAGGGTAGGGGCTTAGGTGCGGCGGGGCTTAGGGGGTAGGGGCTTAGGTGCGGCGGGTCTTAGGGGGTAGGGGCTTAGGTGCGGCGGGGCTTAGAGGGTAGGGGCTTAGGTGCGGCGGGTCTTAGGGGGTAGGGGCTTAGGTGCGGCGGGGCTTAGAGGGTAGGGGCTTAGGTGCGGCGGGGCTTAGAGGGTAGGGGCTTAGGTGCGGCGGGGCTTAGGGAGTAGGGGCTTAGGTGCGGCGGGGCTTAGAGGGTAGGGGCTTAGGTGCGGCGGGTCTTAGGGGGTAGGGGCTTAGGTGCGGCGGGGCTTAGAGGGTAGGGGCTTAGGTGCGGCGGGGCTTCGAGGGTAGGGGCTTAGGTGCGGCGGGGCTTAGGGAGTAGGGGCTTAGGTGCGGCGGGGCTTAGGGTGTAGGGGCTTAGGTGCGTCGGGGCTTAGAGGGTAGGGGCTTAGGTGCAGCGGGGCTTAGAGGGTAGGGGCTTAGGTGCGGCGGGGCTTATGGGGTAGGGGCTTAGGTGCGGCGGGGCTTAGGTGCAGTGCGGACATTGGGGGCAGGGGCTGTGTGGACATTGGGGGGGGGGGCTGTGCGGACATTGGAGGGGAGGGGCTGTGCGGACATTGGGGGGGAGGGGCTGTGCGGACATTGGAGGGGAGGGGCTGTGTGGACATTGGAGGGGAGGGGCTGTGCGGACATTGTGTGGGAGTACTGTGCGGACATTGTGGGGGGGTGTTGTGCGGACATTGGGGGGGTGTTGTGCGGACATTGGGGGGGGGCTGTGTGGACATTGCGGGGGGGCTGTGGTAGACTGTGGATGGGGGCTGGCGGCGGAGGTGTGCGGGCAGTGAGGGGGGGGTGTGCGGTGCTGGAGGTCGGTGCGGGTGTGGGGAGCGTTGCTGGGCTGTGGATCGGGGCTGGGGGGGAGGCACAGGGGGCAGCAGCATAGTCGGAGGTGGGCTGTGGGTAGCGGGGAGCAGAGGCGGCATTGGCGGCCATTGCGAGTCGGTTGAAAACTGCTTGCAATGGCCGCTTCGCGGCCAATGCTTCGCGCGTATCCACATGACCACGCCGGAAGTAGCGCCGAGAGGGGCGCTTTTGCGATTCGCGATTATATAATAGATTCCATAAAAACAGGCGGTTATGCAGGGGTGATGGAGGGAGGATGGGGATCGCAACAATGGGCTGTTTTGACCCCAATCCTCCCTTCACCACCCCTGCATAACCGCCTGTTTTTATGGAATAAAGAAATACTGCGACATCGCCTGAGCGTCGCAATGTGTAACAGGGCGATCGTTCGGCGATGATTCAGTGTTTCTCAGTTCAGAGATTTCCCAACTAGCCTGGGATGCGTGTGTGACGCAGCAATAGCGATGTCTCAGGTGACAGGAGCTATAGAAAGTATAGCTCCCTGCCTCGCCCGGGAATCGCCTCTGAATTACAGGCTGGTTCTGAGGCGATCCTTCACAGACGTTCGCCGGTGACATGTCCGCGTGTGTCACGTGATCGCCCGCACATCGCCGGGAATCATCTCCCCATGTGACGGCCCCATTAGGGCTGATTCACACATCTGTGCCTCCGGCACACGTGGGGTCTGTGCTGACACGTGCCGTAGGCACGGACATGCGGGACACATGTTCCCCAATGGCCCCATTCACACGTGCATATTTCCGCATGAACTTTGTCTCTGTGTGGAGCACATGCGTGTCCGTCTGCTACACACAGACATGTCCATTGTTTTGCAGACGCACAGACCGCTTTTTGCCGAAATCTTGAAAGATTGACACCTGTTCTGGGTTTTGGAGTCACTCCTGGTTTTGGCGCACAAACTGGATGGACACAGATCAGGAAAACTGATCAGGAACTAAAGTGTGTCCCTACCCAAAGAATGTGAGCTGCTCCTGAGTGTCTGCAAACCATTGCAACTATGACCCAAAACCGCTTCCAAGTCATCATGCAACACCTACGCTTTGATGACCTGTTCACACGCAGTGAGCGAGTGGAGACCGATAAGTTTACTGCAATCTCCAATGAATGGAGATCGTTTGTCACCAAGTGCATCACATCCTACATCCCTGGTCGACACATCACTATTGATGAACAGCTGCTGTTTTCTGCAATACATTGCAACAAAACCAGACAAGTTTGGCATCAAGTTTTGGGTGGCTTGGGCCTTGAAATCAAAGTACATCTGTAATGTCTTCCCATATCTTGGCAAGGACCCCAGTCATCCCAGCAGGGAGAGACTGTCCGAAACTGTAGTGATGAGGCTGATGGAACCATTCATGGACAAGGGCAGAAACTATAACCACGGAAAATTTCTGTACATCATTGTCACTTGCACAACAACTGCTTAGCCGGAAAACCACTATCCTCGGCACAGTCAACAAGAGTCGCCGAGAAATTCCTCAATCCGCTAGACAAATGGACCACACTGAATTCACTACTCAGGTGTTTTCAACCACTGGTGCCACACTGACAGTGTATGCACCCAAACGAAAGAAGGCCGTCTACATTCTCAGCAGCATGCACAGCGTGGTTGAGACTGAGGATACCAACAAAAGGAAGCCAAACACGGTCACACAATACAACCACACAAAGTGCGGTGTGGATGTAATGGACCAAATGGTGCGGGAGTACAGCGTGCGGGCAGGAACACGGAGATGGCCAGTCGCCGTGTTCTACAACATGATTGACATGGCAGCACTCAATGCTCATGTTCTTTATCAGGCATGCACTGGGGTGCAGGAGAGACGGGTGGACTTCCTGGTTGAGCTTGCAAAAGAGTTAGGTGGCTCTCATGTGACTGAAAAGAAGGCACACAAGGAAAAACTCCTTTGGCAACTACCTTCCACACCCAGCTCTGGCAAAAGGGTGAAGTGTCAGGTCAACCATTGATGCACGAACAATTGTGCAATTGAGAGATGTGTTGACTGCTACAAATACACGTGTAGCAAATGTACCAGGGACATACCCAGGCAGTGCCAGACAGACTGCTGAGTGAGTGCTGAAATGCTAGTCACACAAGGACATGCCACACACACACACACGCAGCCCCCACTGCAGCCTATTGTAAATATGTGTGGAATTGTTTTATTCCTTGAATTTTTTTATCATTTTTATAACAAAAATAAAAAGCATCCTTTGATGCGTGCTCCTTTACTCCCCTACCCCCATGTATTTGTCTTTACCCTTTCCCCCCTCCCCTCTTCCCACTTCTCCTCCCCCAATATCCCTCCCTGTTGTATAATTTGATGATATTATTATTATTAATTTATATAGCGCCATTGGTTCCATGGCGCTTTACATTAGAAGTGGGGGTAATAAGGACAAATACAGTACATGTGAACGATCAAGGCTGCTGATACATGATGGGAGAGGACCCTGTCCGCAATGGCTCACAGTCTACAGCGGTGGGGGAGGACACAATAGGAGGGGAAGCGCCAGGCGTGTGGTGGTGCGGGGCTGGGTCTCATCATAGGTTGTAGGCTTGTTGGAATAGATTCGTTTTCAGGTTCTTTTTGAAGCTCCGAAGGGAAGGTGAGTGTCTGATGTGCTGGGGGAGAGAGCTCCAAAGTATGGCAGAGGCGCGGGAGAAGTCTTGTATGCGGTTGTGGGAGGATGAGATAAGGGGGAGGAGAGGAGGAGTTCTTGTGAGGAGTGCAGGTTGCGTGTGGGTAGGTATTGGGAGACCATGTCGGAGATGTAAGGGGGGGACAGGTTGTTGATGGCTTTGCATGTCAGGGTTAGGACTTTAAATCAAGATCTCTGGCAGGTGGGGAGCCAGTGAAGGGCTTGGCGGAGGGGGGAGACAGGGGAATAGCGAGGAGGTAGGTGGATTAGGTGGGAAGCGGAGTTTAGGATAGAGCGGAGGGGTGCAAGGGAGGAAGCAGGGAGACCAGTGAGTAGTAGGTTGCAGTAGTTAAGGCGGGAGATGATGAGGGCATGAACAAGAGTTTTGGCAGTGTCATGGTTGAGGAAGGAGCGGATCCGGTAGATGTTCCTGAGTTGGAGTCGGCAGGAGGTGGCGAGGGCTTGGATGTGGGGTTTGAAGGAGAGGGAGGAGTCGAGGGTAACCCCAAGGCACTTGGCATGGGGGACCGGGGAGAGGGAGCAGTCGTTGACTAGGATGAACAGGTCCAGTAGAGGGGGAGGGCGGCTGGGGGGAAGACGATGAACTCTGTTTTGTCCATGTTCAGCTTGAGGAAGCAAGCAGAGAAGAAAGATGAGATGGCGGACAGGCATTGGGGGATTTTAGACAGAAGGGAAGTGATGTCGGGGCCGGAGAGGTAGATCTGGGTGTCGTCGGCGTAGAGATGGTACTGGAGGCCATGGGACTCAATGAATTGCCCTAGGCCGAGGGTGTAGATGGAGAAGAGCAATGGCCCCTGGACCGATCCCTGGGGGACGCCGACAGTGAGGGGGTAGGACGAGGAAGAGGTGTGGGAGTGGGTGACGCTGAAAGTGCGGTCTGTAAGGTATGAGCAGATCCAAGAGAGGGTGAGGTCAGTGATACAGGGTGAGATGAGATGCGACACAGGATGAGGTAGAGATGCAGGTGCAGCCACGGGTGAGATGAGAAGCAGCCACGGGTGACATGAGAAGCAGCCACGGGTGAGATGAGAAGCAGCCACAGGTGAGATGAGAAGCAGTCACGGGTGAGATGAGATGCAGTCACGGGTGAGATGAGATGCAGCCACGGGTGAGGTGAAGTCACGGGTGGGTTGAGATGCAGCCACGGGTGGGTTGAGATGCAGCCACGGGTGGGTTGAGATGCAGCCACAGGTGGGATGAGATGCAGCCACAGATGGGATGAGATGCAGCCACGCGTGAAGTGGAACAGCCAGTGATGTGATGCAGCCGTGGGTGGGAAGGAGCCAGGAGGGTAGCGCTGGATCAACGGCAGCTACGCCCGCCGCGGTGCCAACAGTCACTGATGTGTGCGGCCGGGCAGATCAAAGCAGAGCTCTGCTGCTGCTCTGTAGCGCGTCGGCTCTCCGGGGCTGACAGGCACTCGAGGACGGGGACAGGACCTGAGAGGCTGCACGCAGTGTGCGGCAGCAGCCTTGGCTCATCAAGCGGCGGTGGGAGGCAGAGACTGCTGCTATCGCCCGCTCTGATTTAGGAGCCAAGAGAGGGGGGATCCGGCGCTCAGCGACAGGGAGGACCAGCTGGCAGGCGGTACAGTCTGTGCGGCTGCGGTCTCCTCGGCGCCCGCCGGCTCTCAGGCACTCACGGATCTCGGGTCCCCGCCGCTAGTCACACCCGGTCGGGTGCCTGTGGTCAGGGGGTCCTCTTGTGGCTGTGCAGCCCTCGCTCTCACCTCCTCTGGTGGGCCCAGGTCAGGCCAATGGTCGCCCGTCCTCAGCTGCAGCTCTGCTCTCGCCCTGCCGAATCAGGGCCCAATGGAGGGCTCAGCTGAATGCGGGCTGTATGGGGGGCAGCGACAGCGGTGGTGTAGCTATGTGAGGGGCCCAGGCGTGGACAGATGGGGTGGATTGAGTACTACAAGCCCGGAGCCCTCTCACATGCATCCATTCACAGGCAGCCATTGTTTTCTTGTTCACTGTCTTATCACAGTTGTTTGGCCATGCCGCTAACACACTGCTCAACTTGAAAATGTGACTATTTGTTTGATGTTGGTATGAAATAACCCTAAAATGTAAAAAAAATTTTTATTGGTTTTTAAAAAAAAAAATAAAAAGCATGGAAACAAATAACAGTTGTTCTTTTGTATATTTTTCACACTAAAATTTCAGTCCTCTTGTGCGAATTTGCACAAGAATGAACATGCTGCGATTTTTTTTTTTCGCTAGTGTGCTTGAGGCCTAAAGGTACCGTTACACGTTACGATCTCGTTGACGATATCGTTTAAAAACGTCACGTGATCACGTCGTTCATGCGATGTGGTTTTCACATAGTTTCGTGTAATGTGAAGATATCGGACGAACACATCGTTGGATCGCTGATCGCAGATTTGAGGTCAGGATCTCAAATCTGACGATCCTCGTCCAATTATGTGTCAGAAGATGTGCAGCATCGTTCAGTGTAACGCCGAGATGAACGATGTCCGTCTAAATTCTCCTATTCCTGACATTGTGAAAAATCGTTCTGCAAATGTTTGCGATGAGGCTGGCACGGTGCTAAAATTTACATCGTTCACAAGATAGTTGCGTGTGACGCCTCTTGGACGATGTGAAACAGATTGCACGAAAGATGTGATCACGTGACATTTCTTACTACCGTGTTTCCCCGAAAGTAAGACCCTGTTTTACATTTTTTTGGGGGCCAAAAGTGGCCCCCTGTCTTACTTTCGGCCCCAGCCTACTCACATACACACACACACACACACCATATATAGTCATGTATAAGCCGAGGGTGGGAAATACAGCAGACCGCCACCCCGGTATACAGCCCCCAGCACAAGTATACAGCCCCCAGCAGTGTGGTATACAGCTCAGCAGTGTGGTATACAGCTCAGCAGTGTGGTATACAGCTCAGCAGTGTGGTATACAGCCCAGCAGTGTGGTATACAGCTCAGCAGTGTGGTATACAGCCCCCCTCCTGCTGGCACACTGCCCCCCCAGCTCTGAGGCCCCCCTGCTGCTGGCACACTGCCCCCCTGCTGCTGGCACACTGCCCCCCCTGCTGCTGGCACACTGCCCCCCTGCTGCTGGCTCACTGCCCCCCTGCTGCTGGCACACTGCCCCCCTGCTGCTGGCACACTGCCCCCCCAGCTCTGAGGCCCCCCTGCTGCTGCTTACATCTTACCCTCCAGCGTCTTCTTGCAGCAGCCAGCGCGTCGGTCCTCCGGTCCCGTCTTCAGCTGTTTCCCGGATCATGTGATCCGTCGCAGCGCATGACGTCATCGCTAGTGCGACCGGCCGGTCACATGATCCGGGAAACAGCTGAAGACGGGACCGGAGGACCGACGCGCTGGCTGCTGCAAGAAGACGCTGGAGGGTAAGATGTAAGCAGCAGCAGGGGGGCCTCAGAGCTGGGGGGGCAGTGTGCCAGCAGCAGGGGGGGCCTTACATTAGCCCCCCCCGGTTGTAAGGCCCTATATTCGGGGGAGGCCTTACATTATCAGGCCCCCCCTTTACCCCTAGGCGGCCTTACAATCGGGGGGGCTTACTTTCGGGGAAACACGGTATATCGTCAACGAGATCGTAACGTGTAACGGTACCTTTAGACACAAACGCTTCTGGTCATTACTCACAGCTGTACCTTGCTCTAAAATGTCTAATTCTTTATTTAAAATATATAAAAAATGATTCATTGTTTCAGTGCTTTTTTGCTAAAATAAAACTGAACTAAATACAATATGTATAGTCTTTATATTATCAAATGCAATAGACTGAATAGAACTACTTAAACTAGATGGAAAACAGCAAACCACCTCCTGTGGTGTGACAGTAATGGCCTTAATGACAGAACAAAAGACAGTAATTAGAGATAAGATGTAGATAAAATCCTTTAGGTCATTTGACCCTTCTCTGGGTTTCAAAGGTAGAAATGTCAAATGACCCGTCTCCGGGACTTCTAGTGTTAAGGCCCTGCAGGTGGACTGGTCAGACAGAAATGCTGATGAGAATAGCGAGTATTTTGGCGTATCCTAATTTACGCTGCAAACTACTGCAGCTGCACTAAGATGCTAAATGAATGCAGACAAGATTTAGTTTTTAGCACGACATTGAGATTAGAGATTAAGGCCCTGCAGGTTGACTGGTCAGACGCAAACGCTGACGAGAATAGCGAGTCTTTTGGCATATCCTAAAGTATAGGAGTAGCCCCGGCACACTAATATCATGAAAATGGAGTCTTTGCAACGACAGTCTTTTTTGTTGTGATTTTATTTTTGTGAAAAAGGTGGTGTTACAATCCAACGTTTCAGCTCTACATCTCGAGCTTTCATCAGGGATATGACTACAGAATATACAATAAAGAACCAAATATCAGTGTATAAACTTTACTAAACAATAAACCTGGTGATGAGTGATTTATTTTGTGAAACCAGTGTCATGCATCCTTTGTGAAGTTATATATGGACCTATAGTGATGTGAGGCCAGTGAATGTGTATTGTGGTGTGATACCGTGTACGTGTGAGGTAGGTGGAGTTGAGGAATTGGGTGAAGGTGTGTGTGACTGTGTGGGAGATGAATGGCATGGGTGTGTGGGTAGTATTGAGAAGGGGCACTAGGGGACAGTGAAGTGGAGTGGGAGTGAGGGTAGGGTCATCTAAAGAGGCTGTGTGCATAGGGGGGAGGCTCTTGGAGGTGTCAATAGCGAGTCTTTTGGCGTATCCTAATTTGCTCTGCAACCTACTCTTGCCGCACACAAATGTTAGATGAATGCAGACAAGAGTTGGTTTTTAGCACGACACTGAGATTTGAGATTAAGGCCCTGCAGGTGGACTAGTCAGACACAAACGCTAATGAGAATAGCGAGTCTTTTTGAGTATCCTAATTTGCGCTGCAACCTACTCTTGCCACACACAAATGTTAGATGAATGCAGACAAGAGTTGGTTTTTAGCATGACACTGAGATTAGAGATTAAAGCCCTGCAGGTGGACAAGTCAGACATAAACGCTGATGAGAATAGTGAGTTTTTTGGCGTATACCTAACATACGCTACAACCTACTTCTGCCTATAGAGAGCTAAATTAATCCCTAAAAGCACTGTTTTGGGATGGATGAGCCTGTCCACCAGCCCCAGATGTGATGCAGGCTGGTATACTGGCACAACGAAGTTTGCTATATACCCTGCCTCCCTGCCTCCCTGTATACAGCTCTATTAGTCCTCAGAAGGACTGTTGTGGTAATTAGATTGTCAGCCTTGCGCCTACAATAGCCGAAAGGCCAAAAATCTGTCCCCCAATCAGCAGCCTCTCTCCCTACACTGACTGTCTGTGGAGCAGAGTGACGAGCACAGCGCGGTCAGGTCTTATAAAGACTTGATGACGCTGTGCGGCCAGCCAATCACTGTAATGCCACAGCCAACATAGCTGTGGCATTACAGTGTCTGTCAGCCAATCCCTGCATGCGTGCTGGCTCTGTAAAGAGCGCCAACATGCAGGGAGGTGGACCCCGAGCACAGCAAGAGTATCGCGAGATTACTTGGTACTTGCCGAGTACCCCGAGTACGGAGATATTCGTGCGAGTACCGAGTAGTGACAAGCATACTCGCTCATCCCTAGTCTTCTTAAATTCGACACTGAAAAAACTGTATGTTTAAACAAAGAATTTCTGGAGGGAAACGAGAAGATGCACTCATACTTTCCTGACAAAGACATTTAGAGACTCTATCTTTATTACCCAAAAAACATTCCGACGTCGTCCACAGGCAGGTGAGCATCTCTTCAGCTCTGCTACATCTGTACAAGGAGAAAGACAGGTCTGCTCGCACAGACAAGCAGGCACAGACTCAACTGAGAGCTGTCAGAGAGTTCACCCGAGTGCAAAGCTGAGGCCGGTGAATGTGTCCCCGGGTAACCTCCACTGACGTCACTGCTCTCACTACTGACAAGTTAGCGCTTATCAACAGTGAGAGCGGTGACATCAGTGGAGGTTACCTGGGGAAACAGCTGATGACACCGCTTTCGCTGTCAAAAAGTCAGCACTTATCGGCAGTGAAAGCGGTGACATCAGTGGAGGTTACCTGGGAGCACAGCTGATGTTATTGCTCTCACTGCAGATATGTGCTGGGGGCAGCCCGTACCTGCCTGCAAAATTATGGCAAAGCCCAAGTCAATTTTTTTTTTAATTCATTTTAAAAAATATATAAATAAAATCCCAAACATATAACCCTAACCCAAGGGTTAGGGCTTAAAAAAAATGAGTGGGCTCCCACTACATTTTCTATTGCCATCTGAGAGTAACCCAAGCAGCTACTGGCTGCTTACCCCGCTGCTTGGTGTTACCTACCCTGGCAATGGAAAATCCAGGGAAGCCTCTTTTTTAAAGTGTTTTTACAAAAAACTAAAAAAAAAATGAAATGGGTTTCACCATATTTTTGTATGCCAGCCAGGTACAGCAGGCAGGTACAGGCTGCCCCTAGCCCCCCAGCTGCTTAGTTGTACCTGGCTGGGAACCAAAAATATAGAGAAGCCCTTTTCTTAAAATATTTAATGAATTTTATGTAATAATTAAAATAAAAATGTAGGTTTCCCCCTATTTTTGTCTCCAGCCAGGTACAACTAGGCAGGAGGGGGCTAGGATCCACAGCACAGGGTGACCCAACCATTCTAACTTCCCTCGCCCCCTGCTGTGAATTTCAGTCCACGGCCACTCCAGAAAATGGCGCATTCATTCAAGCACCATCTTCTGGCGCTGTATTTAGCTCTTCCAGTGACCCTGGTGCCGGGTGATTCGCTGGATAATAATGGGGTTAGGGCTACCTTTGTATTATCAGCTGGCCCTAAGCCCGAAAATCATGGGGTCATGCCAATATTAGATATGACCACCATGAATTTCCAGTAATAAGATAAATAAACAACCTAACACAAGAAATTTTTTTTATTAGAAATAAAACCCAACACAATTAGTGACTCCTGCTTTATTAAAGAAAAGATTTCCCCCCCAGTCCAGGTTCGAGGGTCTAACGATGTACAATCCAGATCCAGTATCATGTGATTGGTATGCCAGATGGCAAACCGATCAGATGATCAATATCAGGCTCAAGGTCCTGAATCGGCTTAAGCCGGCTATTTCAAACGATCAGCTAATGCTGATCAGCTGATCGTTTGTAATAGCCGTCAGGAAAGGAGGCAGTGACAAGACACATCACTGCCGGCTTTCTTGCCGGCTAATTCAAACAGCTGATATATCAGCTGTTCATTTGAAGTAGCCTGCGGCTCACTTCCAGGAATGGGAGCAGGCAGGATTTGGGAGAAGAGGAGCGGGCGAGAAGGCGGCGGGGAGGCTTTTTACTGCCGCTTTTAAACAATCACTCAATCATTCAGCATTTTCCTCAGCCCCCAGACCGCTTTTTTAGGTCCAACAGACAATTACTCACATATACAATTGACTTACATTGGACTCACGAGTAATAGAAGTAAAACTCGTGAGTACAGAGTATTCTGAACACCCATACTATTCTGCGAGTAGCGAAGTGATGACTATACTCGCTCATCCCTAATTATTACTCGTTAGGAGTAGCAAGTCCAATGTAAGTCAATGGGAAATGTGAGTAATGCCAGTCATTTCTGTGCTGGACCCTACAAAGCAGTCTGGGGGCTGAGGAAAAGGCTGAAATGGGTGCACGATTGTTTAAAAGCTGGCAGTAATAAGCCACCAGCTTTTTAAACAATCAGCTGTTGCACACTCCCCCGCCTGGTGCTTCGCTCCCCACCGCCCGGGTCCTTCGCTCCCCGCACCCTGGAACTGATCTCCCCGCCCAGTTCTCCTGTTCCCCTCCGCTACTGGAAGCGAGCCCTCTGGCTTTTTCAAATTTACTGCTGGCTATTTCAAAGGAACTGCTCATGCATCAGCTGTTCATTTGAAAAAGCCGGCGGTGAATAGACTTCACTGCAGGCTTTCCCGCTCGGTGCTTCCTTCCCCGCTGCCTGGTGCCTTGCTTCCACGCCCGGTGCTTCCCTCCCTGCTGCCCGGTGCTTCGTTCCCCCGCTGCCTCCCCGTCCGATCCTAACTTAGTAAGGATTTTGTTCCATTCAGTTATAGGTGGGATAGGTGGGCATTTTCCTGATCCTCAGACCTCCAGGGATCATGGATTTGCCAACATATTTTTTCAAAATAGTTGAATCCCACCAGGTCCTGAGCTTTTGAAGCATCAACTTTGCAAGATCAAAAAAGATGTTGTCCATATCCGTACCAACCGCATGACTAGGATGAGATCGATTGGAAAACATAGAGTCAAGTTTCTTCAGTCTCTCCTCATTATTAAACAACACTTTTGTTGTCAAATCCATTATAAAGTGCAATTCATAACCCAAAAATTGTCATGGCACAAAATTAATCACTCAAGACTGCAGCACTGTCATGGTGGCACAAAAAAGTGCAAGGATACAATAGTAAAAATAAGAAAGTATTCAGCCTACCGTTGAGCAGCGCACCAGAGAGTCTAGGGTTGGTCAGATGCCAGGAGACGTCCAGAGCGGTCAAGCTGGAGCCAGAAGCACAAGATAGAGTCCAATGGAATCCAATGAAAAAGTTACTCCAGCACCATAAAGTGTAAAAATAAAACTTCACATTTATTAAGAAAGTTTAAAAATTCATGATAGGCCACTCATAAAACCAGTCAGGAGACCATGTGTGTGTAAAGTCTCCTGAGTTAGGGAGCTGCAATCCTTTTGAGGTTCTGGACTGAGAGGCCAGTGTGTGGAGTAAGTCACAGATTGGTCAGTGAACTCAGTGAGGCAGATTCTGGAAGCGGCAGTGGCTTTGAGAGTTCAGGAAGTTGCAGTTCGTATTCGGGTGTGGACTAAAGGCAGCAGTTAATGTGGCAAATTTCTAAGCAGAGCCAACACGGTGGATAAGCTGGATGATGCCGTTTCTCTTTTCATTGGGTTAGAAAAAAATGTTTTGGTACCGTGTTAGCCAGTGGAGAAAATATTGATTACTCTCAGTGGGAGAAACAAGATACAAATCTTGTAGTTGTGATACCTTGTAATGGCTAACAAAAATAAAATATGTGATGTTACAAGGCGAGCTTTCGAGACGACTCAGGTCTCTTCATGAGGCATGGTATGACAAAATATTGAAGGAAACTCAAAATATATACATGCACAACTAAAATGATTGGACATTGAACAATCATTTTAGTTGTGCATGTATATATTTTGAGTTTCTTTTAATATTTTGTCATACCATGCCTGATGAAGAGATCTGAGACGTCTCGAAAGCTCGCCTTGTAACATCACTTATTTTATTTTTGCTAGCCATTAAAAGGTATCACAACTACAAGATTTGTATCTTGTTTCTCCCACTGAGAGCAATTAACATCATTTCATTGGAAATCTTCTTCATGGCGGCTCCTCAATTTGCAACACTGAAGGCCGCTTTACGCACACAGATATCTGTGTCCAACTTCTGAACAGATCTCTGGTTGCAGTGAAATCATGGACACGTTGTTATATTTGTACACAGCCACAAAATGGAACAATGTGTCCATGATTTCACTGCAACCAGAGATCTGTTCAGAAGTTGGACTCAGATATCTGTGTGCGTAAAGTGGCCTTGAGATTTTGCTTGGGAACCAACTTAGCAACACACTGAGCTATTATGGTGCCGTCACACCTGCCGACGTCGCTAGCGACATCGCCGAAAAAGTGACGTATCAGCGATGTCGCTAGCGACGTCGCGCTGTGTAAACGAGCGCCGCGACCGCGTTTTATCGCTGGTCGCAGGTTGACAGGTTTACGGGAAGAACCGTAAACCTGTCAACCGGTGACCTGCGATAAGGCTGGATCGCGTCGTGTGACATCGCCAGAGCGATGTCGGCGGCGATCCAGCCTATACCGCAGCGTTGCTGCGGATCGCTCGCTGGGCTGAGCCCAGCCCAGCGAGCGATGTCACCGCCCGCATCGCTGCGGTGTCGCCGGCCGCAGCGATGCTGTGTGACAGCTGGCCAGCGATGTCGGAACCGAGCGGGCACCCGCGCATCGCTTCCGACGTCGCTGGCCAGATCGTGCTGTGTGACGGCACCATTAGGGACTATGAGAATAGGTTGTAGTTTGTTGTATACAGGAAGAAATAACATTTTTGAAACACCAGGAGGAAAACTTTTAACAAAGCAGTGACATGACAAGAATCTGCATAACTAATCATATGCTGAATAGTTTCAATTCAAAATTATGTATGAAATAGCCAAGATGATTGTCTATAAAATAAAGGTAGCCTGACGCTCAAAGCTGTAGCGGATGGTGAGATATGGAGCCGATAAGGCAAACGTTCAAAACCTTGTAATCAGTGTAAGAATCAGACATTGGATTTGAAACAATTTTCATAAATCCATATTTTTCATACCGGTGTTAGTAAACCAATTATTGTTTTAGAATATTGAGATATAACAAGCCTCTCCTTATGGGCAACTGAACGGTCAATTAATCTACACAGTCTCATGTGTTTATTGCCTTCAGTTGAGTGTCATCTCTATCCTGGAGGAATGTGTCTTGTTTTTCTGGCATTATAAAAGACGTCTACATTTAGGTGATTTTACCTTTACTTGAGAAGAGCCTACAATGGTTACATCTCACATCACGGCCACTAATGTCTTGAGCCTCCTCTAAGGAAAACCATCATAAAGTGGAATATAGCTCCTGTTATTGATTTTATTGTGATATATTTCCAGGACTTTTTAAATTGATTTTATTAAAGTTTGTTAATTTTAGGAGAAGACAATTCTTGAACCTTCATTGACAGATGATGTGTGAGGAGAATCAGACACAAGTCACTCACATCCGTCTTCTCGGATTCCAAAGTCTTTCCAAATACAAAACTCTTCTCTTCCTTCTGCTTCTCCTGAGTTATATTTGCATTCTGGGAGGAAATCTTCTCATTATTCTCTTAGTGACCATTATTGACCACCTCAAGACCCCAATGTTTCTCTTTCTGAAACACTTATCGATAGCCGATGTCTTACTGACCACCGGCATTATCCCCATGACGTTGAACATAATACATGTTGAGGAGGGTATTTTGTCCTTTTGGGGTTGTGTGGCTCAGCTGTATACATTTGGTGTTTCTGGAAGTGTTCAATGTTTAATCATTGCCGTCATGTCTTATGATCGATATTTGGCCATCTGCCATCCTTTACGTTATTCCTCACTCATGAGTCCACATCTTTGCCTCCAGCTGGTTATTGGGTCTTGGTGTTCGGTTATTGTATTAATATCTAGTGAGTTTTTTGTTGTTATTCAGTTTAACTTCTGTGGCTTGAATTCCATTGACCACTTCTTCTGTGACTTTGGTCCTTTAATGGAGTTGGCAACTTCAGACATCTCAATTGTAATTTTGCAAGACTTTGCTTACAACATCCTTACACTTCTTTTTCCATTTGCTTTCATCATTATTTCCTACTTTTGCATTTTCTTGGCCATCATTAAAATGTCTACAACTTACAGTATGAGAAAAGTCTTCTCCACTTGTAGCTCCCACCTGACCACAGTGTGTGTATATTACGGCACCGCAATCGCAGTCTACATGACTCCATCCGATGAGAGCTCATCCAATATCAACAAATACAGATCCCTGTTGTATGTAGCGGTGACGCCATTGATGAACCCCATTATCTACAGTCTGAGGAACAAAGAGATCCAGAGAGCTGTGCAGAAGATGAGTTATAGTTTTCTAAATAGATGGAGATGGTGATACTTTAAGTAAAGGGATGAAACCTGGAGGTTCAAGTCAGCTATTAATCTCAGTGTCCTATTACTGTAATCAGTTAACCAAGATCACATTTTTCATTTATTAAACTTGTGTTGAAATGAAAGATTCAAGTCAAGGCAAATCAAACATGCTACAAAATCCATGACACAAGCCCAAAAACTATCTGCTCTTTCTCTTTTTGCTGCTGCTCCTGTCAGGTGATATTTCTTCCAACCCTGGTCCACTCTCTGTCAACTTCAACCCCTCTCCCACATTATATAGAAACCTTGACACTTACTTCAGGGCAGCTGGGCACCAGCGAGTCGACACAGAGCTTTCCTTTCCCTTCTTTCAGGGGCACGCTGTGTTTCTCCTCACAGCTCTGCTGGATTTCCTGTACCAGGGTGCACTTCCAGGTTAGAGATACGTTACACATAACATTCATCCAGAGAATGGCAGCAACTCACGGGTCGCCCGTTGAAGCGTGAGACCGTGCGAAACGGTCCGTTGTTGCAACCCCCATCCTCCCTCTACTACCCCTGAAAAACTGCCTGTTTTCATGGAATAAATAATAAAGTTTCTGCTGAAACCTGCCCGGTGAGTTGCTGCCATTCTCTGGATGAATGTTCTTATATAGAAACCTTGTTAACATTACCTGCACACCTTTATCTCCTTCTGTTAACTGCGCACTCTGGAATCCACTTTCTGTAAGCAACAAGCTTCCCTTCATTCACAATTACTTTCTTACCAACTCTCTTAATCTTCTGGTCCTCACTGAAACCTGGATCCAGGATTCAGACACTGCTTCCCTTGCTGCCATTTCCCACGGCGGCTTACATTTCTCCCATTCCCCAAGACCTGGGAACAGACATGGTGGTGGAGTTGGCTTACTGCTGTCCCCACAAAGTACTTTCCAGTTCATCCCTCCAGCCTCATCAATTTCAATCCCTTATTTTGAGGTCCACACCATTAGGCTATTCCATTCTATCCCCTCAGAGTATCGGTTGTATACCGCCCCCCAAGGTCACCCAGCAATTTCCTCGACCATTTTTCCTTGTGGCTGCCGTACCTCATGTCGTCAGAATTAACAACCGTTATTCTGGGAGACTTTACCATCCCCATAAACAGACCCATCTCTCCATCTGCATCCCAGCTCCTATCTCTAACCACTTCTCTTGGCCTCTCACAGCTCTCAAACTCTGAGACACACAGAGATGGTAATACACTTCACCTGGTCTTTACCCGGCTCTGCTCAACCTCCTCCTTAGATAACTCGCCTGTTCCTCTCTCTGACCACAACCTTCTCTCTTTTATGCTCACAAATCTTCGCCCACCCCAGCACACACCTACCTATCATACATCAAGAAATCTACAGGCCATTAAACCTCATACACTCACAGACTCTCTACACTCATCACTGTCCCCAATCTCCTTCTTCTCCTGTCCCGATCTGGCAGTGAATCACTACAATGACTCTCAGAAGCACTCTGGACCAAGTAGTTCTTCTCACCCTCAGAATCTCTAAACAGAACAAAACAGCCCTGGCTCACATTGCAAACTTAATTCCTCCAGCGATGGTCTAAGAGTGCTGAACGCCTATGGAGGAAAACCCGCACACCAGATAACTTTATCCATTTTAAATTTATGTTAAAAACCTACAATTCTGCCCTTCACCTCGCCAAACAGACCTAATTCACCACCCTGATATACTCACTATCCAATGATCCAAAAGAAACTTTTTGACACCTTTCACTCCCTCCTCAGTCCTAATGTGCAGGCCCCTATCACTGACCTCTGTGCTGATGATCTGGCCTCTTACTTTACAAAGAAAATAGACAATGTCCACCAAAAAAATCAGCTCCAGGCCTCCAAGCACTGTTACTCCCATTCTTCCACAGATTTCCTCTGGCTCACTCTCCATATTTGACAAAGTCACAGAAGAAGTCTACAGGCTCCTTTCTTCCTCTTGTCCCATTGCATGCACCACTGACCCCATTCCCTCACACCTACTCCAGTCTCTCTCCCCGGTGGTCATCACTAACCTAACCAAAATCTTCTATCATTACTCCATTAGTAAAGAAATCTTCTCTTGACCCATCCAGCACTTATAATTACAGACCAGTCTCCAACCTCACCTTCATCTCTAAACTCTTGGAGAGCCTGGCCTACACCCATCTCACCCGTTACCTCTCCACTCACTCTCTACTAGATTCTTTACCATCTGGTTTCTAACCCCTACACACTACAGAAACTGCCCTCATCAAAGTGACCAATGACCTTCTGACAGCATAACGTAATGGCGACCACTCACTGCTTATTCTTCTTGACCTCTCCGCAGCTTTTGACACAGTTGACCACCACCTCCTACTCGCTATGCTGCACTCCATCGGCATAAAGGATACTGTTCTCTCCTGGTCCTCGTCCTATCTTTCTGACCGCTCTTTCAGGGTATCATTCACTAGCTCCACTTCCTCTCCTCTTCCTCTCACTATTGGGGTCCCTCAGGGTTCAGTCCTTGGCCCTCGTCTCTTTTCTCTCTACACAGCCCCTATTGGACAGTCTATCAGCAGATTTGGCTTCCAGTACCATCTCTCTGCTGATGACACACAATTATACACTTCATACTCTGACCTTACCCTTGTGGTACTAAAGAACACTGACTGTGACAATGACTGTCTAGGTGCAGTTTCCCACATCATGTTTGCTCTCTATCTGAAACTCAACCTTTCCAAAACTGAACTTTTTATAATCCTGCTCTCCGCTAACCTCTCTAAATCTGACATCTCCCTCCTGGTGTGCGGTACCATGATTACGGCTAGTCAGCAGGCTCGCTGTCTGGGTGTTATGTTTGACATTAATCTCTCCTTTACCTCCTATATACAATCTCTTGCCACTTTTGTAGCTTGCACCTGAAGAACATAGAGTATGCCCCTTTCTCTCTATGGAATAAAAAAAAAACCTCACTTTGGCCCTGATCTATTCCCACCTTTATTACTGCAATTCTCTATTAATTGGCCTCTCTCGCACTAACACTTTCCCCTCTCCAGTACATCCTAAATGCAGCAGCCAGGATCACCTATTTGGCCAAACGATACTCAGATGCCTCCGCTTTGTGCCAGTCACTGCACTGGCTGCCCGTATGCCACAGGATCCAATTCAAATTGCTTGTTCTCACCCACAAAGCTCTTCACAGTGCAGCTCCCCCCTACATCTCCTCCCTCGTCTCTGTCTATCACTCTTTCCATTCTCTACATTCTACAAATGACCTTCGACTAACATCTGCACTAATCCGAACCTCCCACTCCCAGCTCTAAAACTTCTCCCGAGTTGCACCAATTCTCTGGAATACTTAATCCCAAGAAATTAGGACCATGCACAACTTACATAGCTTCAGGCGCTTATTAAAACACATTTGTTTAAGGTGACCTATCATGTTCTCTAATAGAAGTCCTTTATACTGTATATAGCCCATTCACTATCTCTCTGGACATAACGTCTTCAAATCCCACCAAACCCAAAAGCTCTATACAGATTGGCTGGTTACCATTCATGTAATTTTTTCTATCCCCCACTTCCTCAAGATGCCTGGACCATCAGTGTAATAAGCCCCTGTACTTTGTGTAAGCCCCATCTCGCTGTAGATTGTAAGCTCTTTTGAGCAGGGTCACCTTTATTGTTGCTTTAATTATTGTATTGAATTTTTTACATTGTTTTTCTGCTTTAATTATTGTCCTGTATTTTTATAATTGTCACTTATAACCGTTTACGTGTGAATGAGTGAATTGTAAAGCGCTGCAGAATATGTTGGCGCTATATAAATAAAGATTATTATTATTATTTAAAACAATTGGATCCATGAAACTCTTTATTATACATTTGTTTAGCTTGAATGCTGCTAAATTACACCTGGCTAAATCTCATTTGTTTGAGTCTTTTTTAAAGTGGGATTTTTTAAATACCGTATATACTCGAGTATAAGCCGACCCGAGTATAAGCCGAGGCCCCTAATTTTACCCCCAAAAACTGGGGAAACCTGTTGAATTGAGTATAATCCTAGGGTGGGAAATGCAGCAGATCGCCATCCTGGTATATAACCCCTCATCACTGTAGATAGCCCTTCAAAATGGTGTATATAGCCCCTCATAATATTGTGCCTCCATCACTAGTATATAGCGCCCCCATTACTGGTATATAGCCCCATCACAATACATAGCCTCCATTATTGGTATATAGCCCCCCATCCCTGGCACAGCTCCCCCATCCCAGGCACAGCTCCCCCATCCCTGCAGGGCTCCCATCCCTCAGGCTCTCATCCTGCACAGCTCCCCCATCCCTGGCACAGCTCCCCCATCCCTGCAGGGCTCCCCATCCCTGCAGGGCTCCTCATCCCTGGCACAGCTCCCCCATCCCTGGCACAGCTCCCCATCCCTGCAGGGCTCCCCATCCCTGCAGGGCTCCCCATCCCTGGCACAGCTCCCCATCCCTGCAGGACTCCCAATCCCTGCAGGTCTCCCCATCTCTGGCACAGCTCCCCATCCCTGGCACAACTCCCCATCCCTGCAGGACTCCCAATCCCTGCAGGGCTCCCCATCCCTGGCACAGCTCCCCATCCCTGGCACAACTCCCCATCCCTGCAGGACTCCCAATCCCTGCAGGGCTCCCCATCCCTGGCACAGCTCCCCATCCCTGCAGGGCTCCCCATCCCTGGCACAGCTCCCCATCCCTGCAGGGCTCCCCCATCCCTGCAGGGTTCCCCCATCCCTGCAGGGTTCCCCCATCCCTGCAGGGTTCTCCCATCCCTGCAGGGCTCCACCATCCTTTGTTAAGTGCTCCATGCTGCCGCCACCATAAAACAACAAACATCCCAACAACAAACTCACCCTTCCGACGCTCTGCACTGTCTGCGGGCTCCAAGCGTCCTCCCTCTGGTCTGCCGGCTTCCAATCATGTGACCGCGGCGCAGCAGCGATGACATCACTGAAGCACCGGTCACATGATTAGAAGCTGGCAGGCCAAAGGGAGGACGCTTGGAGCCCACAGACAGTGCGGAGCGTCGGAAGGGTGAGTAAGAACGTTTTTGTTATTTTATGGTGGCGGCAGCATGGGGCACATAACAAAGGATGGGGGAGCCCTACCAGGGGGGAGGCAAGTATATATGCAATATGCACCGCTCCCCCTGCCGCTGATTGACAGGGGGATGCAGTGCATATTTAATGAGCGGACCCACGTGACCGCCCGCTCATTCTGCAGCCTCCGCCCACCTCCTCCAGCCCCGGGTCACCACCCCCCCACACTCAGGCTGTATAGTGACTCGAGTATAAACCGAGGAGGGCACTTTTCAGCACAAAAATTGTGCTGAAAAACTCGGCTTATACTCGAGTATATACGGTAAATACATTTTGTACTGAATTTTCCCATTTCTGTTCTTCCTGCTACTCCTGATTCATTCTCTTCACTCTCTGGCCTTCAGTGTGTTCCCCGCTGATATTCTACACACTCGCCATTGATAGTTATGCCAGTAATGTGTGATGTCTAAAGAAACAAAGTATAATAAATATGTTTCAATGGCTATATTGTATAGGAACCGGAGAAACAGGGCATATAGGGTCTTACCTTGGTTAAAATGAACGACTAATAGTGATGACGTTATCACCTACAGAGGCGGTGTAAGTCACGACCCATGTGTAAGCTATAAATGACTGTAGGAGACCCACATGGGAAAAAAAGCTTAAAATGGAGAGGATGGGGTTAATCTACACATCCATGAGATGAAAATGAATGTGATCCTGGAATTGTGATTTATTCTCATTGGGTTTAGAGTTCAGATCATTCCATCAAATCTTTTCACTGTGATTTGTCCTGATGAAGGAGTGATCGGAACTCTGAAACGCGTTGACAATATATCACAGTTCTAAACTCTGTCTCATCTATTGTCATCTGGCGGCACTAGGAATTAATCCTTTCATCTCCTTTTTAATTATATGCCTTAGCTTTTAATATTTTGATAATCCAGAGTTCTATTTCGGGAGACGCTCATCTCTAGGTGCAGCATACAGAAATCTGCCGAGCTGCAGCTTGTGAGAAAGTCTCTTCATGGTGCAAAATGTCTTTCAATGGATTAAAAATAATGTGCACAAATCTCAACTAATGTGAATGGGGTGAGCTTTATCTGCTTATTCCACATAGGTGACTACAATAAACAATGACTATTTTTAAGGATACTTGTTCTTTAAGTTTAGGGTAAGGAATTACAATGAATATATATTTTTAATACTATTATTTGATATTATTATATATTATATTGTTTTTATCATTTTTGCTTACTATGATTTAGCAATTTTGTGAAGATCTTTCCATTCTGTATTATGACTAAGTCCATATGGGAAATACGAGCTTCAGTTCCACAAACACACAGTTTGAGCAGTTTGACGTGAGGACATATAAAATTGTAAGCTCGATCCTATAGAAAAATTCAAATAAAATCTATGAGCCAAACCTTTTCATCTAGCCGCAGTGTCTGTGTCATGCCCCAAGTTTGGGAATCAATTTGGTGACCTTGTGCGCCATGGGTCAGTTTATTCCCTGATCGGTCTCTGTACAAATGCTGGTGAACAGTTCATGCAGCGTATGTGAATCCCCTATTTATTATATTGATGGCTGGACCATATATGACGGCATTTGTTACTATTACCTTTTGTGTCTCCCCTATTTCCTCATAGATTGTAGCTTGCGGGCAGGGACCTCGCTCCTAATGGGCTCAGTGATGGATTTTTTTTGTCTCATGTGGTCAGTATTTTATTATATTTGTATTTTATCAAATTATTGTATTTTATTATTATGTATTATTGTACTGTATCATATACCCTCTGAAATGTAAAGCGCTGCGGAATATGTTGGCGCTATATAAATAAAAATTATTATTATTATTATTATAAGAATGGATGGTCCCTTAAGCAAATTGCGAGGGATAACACAGCTACACAGACCCTGTAAACAATATTGGGTCAAATTACAGTGTGGTGGATTTTTAACCAATCATTCTGGTTTATTAGGTGCTCCTATCAGGGGCCATAGATACACTGGCAGTGTTTGGGGAACCCTGACAACTGCTAGGTGAGCCTTGGTGACAGAAAGGTGATTGGCCGCTAGGTTTTGGCACCAATCAGTTAGGGTACCGTCACACCTGGCGACGGCACCGGAGATGTTGGTGGCGACTGGCGGGTGCACGCACGTTTTTGGTGCCCCACCAGCGTCGCCGTCCCCCATTTCCATGGGGCGACATCTCCAGCGGTGCACTGTCCATATGACAGGCGGCATCGCCGACGGGGTGTCTCAAAACCCCAGCGGTGATGCATCGCCTGTCAGGTCGCCGTCGGCCATGTGTACACATCGCCCCAGATCAGCCGCCTGGTTTCACATCACTGATGTGAAACCAGGTGAGCACTCAGAGGCACCAACATCGCCCCTTTACATTAGGCGATGCAGGGGCGATATCGGCGCCGATAGGCCACGCCCCTACATCGCCTAAGAAATCGGCGGTGCCATCGCAAGGTGTGACGGTACCCTTAGGGCTATTAAAGGAGGGATTCCAGTCAGGTCCATCAAGATGTCAAAATCCCACTCTCCCTCCCCAAAAGCTGTTGGTTATTTGTATATTAAAAAAAAAAAAAATCATCGACAGTGGGGATCCTGGTTACACATTTGTTGTGATGTTATTCACTTTGTTATTGTATTTTCATAGTCTTTCTTTTTATTTTAAAAAAAAAAGAAAAAACGCCTCTTGGGTGGACACTCCTACCTTCTCGTGTGGCTGTGTTAGAGGGGTAAAATTGCCCAATTGTTTGTTGGCCTGATTTTGTTTTTTTGGTTGATAATATAATGATATGGAAGTGTAAGGTATTTATGGACGGTTCTTTGAACCGAGGTTTTAAAATATTTATGAAAGGGATTTTAAATAAAAGTTTTTTATATACCATAATAAAGCCACACGGCCCTTTTCATTGACCACGTCTGTTGTCAATAGTCAAATTTGTGGGTTTTGTGTTGCCATGTAACGGTGCCCCTGTCATGCTAACTTACACTTTTTAGGGTACTTGACACAACCAATATAGCTCTTGAATGTTGGATCAAATAATGTACCGTGGGCACAGCAGTATTCTCTGCTGCGTGATACCCACTGTGTAACCTGAGACAACCTCAGAGAAGTCATGAGGATGTCTTTAGGTTAATGAGTGGGCCCACAAGCATGGTGAGTGTGACAGAGGTGCTAAAGCTTGCTAAGTAATAGTGTAGGATACTAATGGCTGTGCCAAAACAGTGGGGTTTAACTGTAAAACGGTTTGAGCTGTGTTTGGCAGCTTTTGGGCCCATTTTAAGATGATTTCTAGGCTCTTGATCTTGACTCTAGCTAGGCTCACACATAAGCCAGGATCCGTTTTTGGCATCAGTTTTTGCACTTTTTTTTTTTCTAAGTCCAAAAACTGATGCAAAAAAACAGATTACGGTATATACTCGTGTATAAGCCGAGTTTTTCAGCCCAAAAATTGGGCTGAAAAGTCCCCCCCTCAACTTATACATGAGTCATATGGTATGCTGTGGGGGGGGGGGCTGTGACCGGTGGCTGGAGGAGGCAGGAGGGGGCCACAGTGACCGCAGGCGGTCTTGCGGGGCCGCCTCATTAGTGCAATGAATATGCACGGCATCCCCCCGTCCATCAGCGGCGGGGGGATGCCGTGCATATTGCAATACACAGCCCCCCCTCTTATTATGGGTCCCGTCCCCCAGCAGAAATAAACAGCCCCCCCCTCCTTATCATGCTCCCCCAGGCTGCGGCAGCTGTGAAAATAACAAACACTTTATACATCACCTTCCGGTGCAGCTCCTCCGGTCCTCCGCTCCTCCGCTCGCCGGCTTCTTCTTCCTTCTTGTGCCGGTGTCATGTGACCGGGCGCAGGAGATGACGTCATTTCCTGCGCGCGGTCACAGAAGCCGACACAAGAAGGAAGAAGAAGCCGGCGGGCGGAGGAGCGGAGGAGCTGCGCCGGAAGGTGATGTATAAAGTGTTTGTTATTTTTACAGCTGCCGCAGCCTGGGGGGAACATGATAAGGAGGAGGGGGCTGTTTATTTCTGCTGGGGGACCCATAATAAGGAGGGGGGCTGTTTACTACCACTGGGGCTGCATATACTACCACTGGGGCTGTATATACTACCACTGGGGCTGCATATACTACCACTGGGGCTGTATATACTACCACTGGGACTGTATATACTACCACTGGGGCTGCATATACTACCACTGGGGCTGTATATACCACTGGGGCTGCATATACTACCACTGGGGCTGCATATACTACCACTGGGGCTGCATATACTACCACTGGGGCTGCATATACTACCACTGGGGCTGTATATACCACTGGGGCTGCATATACTACCACTGGGGCTGCATATACTACCACTGGGGCTGCATATACTACCACTGGGGCTGCATATACTACCACTGGGGCTGTATATACTACCACTGGGGCTGCATATACTACCACTGGGGCTGCATATACTACCACTGGGGCTGCATATACCACTGGGGCTGTATATACCACTGGGGCTGCATATACTACCACTGGAGCTGTATATACTACCACTGGGGCTGCATATACTACCACTGGGGCTGTATATACCACTGGGGCTGCATATACTACCACTGGGGCTGCATATACTACCACTGGGGCTGCATATACTACCACTGGGGCTGTATATACTACCACTGGGGCTGCATATACTACCACTGGGGCTGCATATACTACCACTGGGGCTGCATATACCACTGGGGCTGTATATACCACTGGGGCTGCATATACTACCACTGGAGCTGTATATACTACCACTGGGGCTGCATATAATACCACTGGGGCTGTATATACCACTGGGGCTGTATATACCACTGGGGCTGCATATACTACCACTGGGGCTGCATATACTACCACTGGGGCTGCATATACTACCACTGGGGCTGTATATACCACTGGGGCTGAATATACCACTGGGGCTGCATATACTACCACTGGGGCTGTATATACCACTGGGGCTGTATATACTACTGGAGCTGCATGTATACTACCACTGGGGCTGCTGCTGTATACTACCACTGGGGCTGCTGTATATACCTCTGGGGCTGCTATATACCACACTGCTGGGGGCTGTATACCTGTGCTGGGGTCCACCCTCGGCTTATACACGAGTCAATAGATTTTCCCAGGTTTTGGGGGCAAAAGTAGGGGGGTCGGCTTATACACGGGTCGGCTTATACACGAGTATATACGGTATATATTAAAAAAATGCTATCCGTTTTTTTCTGCATCCTAAAATGTTGCTAGCAACGTTTTTTGGTGCAGTAAAAAAACAGATATATTTTTTTAACATGGGGCCCTATGGAAAAACGGATATGTTGTTTTGGTGCCTTAAAAAAAACGGATCTGTTTTTCCTAGCACTTTTTTGGCAAAAAATGACTAAGTCCAAAAAACGTCCAGGTGCTCAGGAGGCACTATTGGCACCCTAAAAAAAATGGAAATGTTTTTGGAAAGCATCTAAAAAATGGATTTTATGTGTGACCCTGGCCTCACTAATTAAATGCGGTTCGGATGTTTGTTGAATAGTTTGGCGAACATTGCCTATTCGAACAGAACCGAATTCAAACTTCCAAAGGTTCGCTCATTTTTAGTAGTGATTTTTGAAGACTGACATATTTGTAGGAGACAATGATAAAAACAAATAACTTTATTCAGGTCAACAAATCACCAATTCATCTGGAATGCTGATGAATGAATCTAGTGGGCAGTGCACTGCAGCAATGCAAGGACAACTTTAATATGAATTATACATATAAATATATAAATACACCGTTGTACACTTGCCAAAAAGTATAGTATAGTATAGTAATTGTATGGAATGACATTAAATAGTGATTGCAAATTTTCAAATAGCAATATTCATAGTATAGTGTTTCTTGATTGTGAGTATGAACAGGACTAGAAGAACATGTGTGGGCCATATAATATATGTAATATAAAATAATATATAATGGCCATATACCATTTTTATATGAATTGCTATAAAAAAATTAATTTAAACTAAAAAAAAATCTACAGCTTGATACAAGTCGATAGCCCTCGATGGCTGGGGACACTGCTATAAGGTTAGGTTTTGTCCCCAGTCAGCAGTCTTCTGGCAAACATTTTGGCCCCAAACAAGCAGTGAACGTTTTAGGGCCATTTCAAATTTCTAACTTAATTTTCAAACATAGCTGTCTTTGCCGAATTTTGGTGAAATCGCTAGGTCTTCCAGCATGTCAATGACCCCAAACATACAGCCAAGGCAACAAGGGAGTAGCTCAAAAAGAGGTACGTTAAGTCGTGGAGTGGCCTAGCCATTTTCCAGACCTTAATCCCATAAAAAACATATGGAGGGAGCTGAAGCTCCAAACTGCCAAGAGACTGTCTCAAATGCTTAATGATTTAGCTATAACCTGCAAAGAGGAGTGGAGCAAAATTCCTTCTGTTTGAAAATCTCATCATCAACTTCAAAAAACGTCTGACTGCTGTGCTGACAACAAAGGTTTTGCCACCAAGTATTAATTCTTGTTTGCCAGAGGGATTAATAATAATAATAATAATAAAAATATTAATTATATTTATTTGTAGAGCACCATTGATTTCATGGTGCTGTACATGAGAAATGGTTACATACAAACAAGTGAAAAATACAATAAATAAACTAACAGTGACAGACTGATACAGAGGGAGAGAGGATTCTGCCCTTGCAGGCTTACATTCTATAGGGTGATGGGGAAAAGTAAGTAGGTTGGGTCAGCTCTGATGGTGGTGGAGCGCCGGGTCAGGTGGTGGTGGAGCGCCAGGTCTGGTGGTGGTGGAGCGCTAGGTTAGGTGCTAGGGTCATTGTAGACTGTTAAGGTACCTCTACACACAGAAATATATTGCTTGCAATTCACTGGTTGCAGTGAAATCATGGACACATTGTTCCATTTTGTTGCCATGTACAAGTGGAACAATGTGTCCATGATTTCACTACAACCAGTGAATTGCAAGCAATATATTTCTGTGTGTAAAAGTACCTTAAGATGTTTTGAAGAGATGGGATTAAATACTTAGGCTAGGGTCACACTTTAATAGAGAATTGCGTTCACCGCATCCAGATCCAGATGAGGTGAACGCAATTAGCTTCAGACACATTTTGCATGCAAAATGTGTTGCTGAAGCCGCAATCCAGAACTGGATTGCTCCAGATGTGTAATCCGGAGCAATCCGGCTACGGTACAGTTTGCTCATCCCTGCTGCCGCAGGGATGAGCAAACTGTACAATCTTTTAAAAAAGCTTTAATATTCCTAATAATTGTGCCCATCATGTCTCTAGGGGGTGCCCACCCCCCCTAGAGACATGCTACCTACTCAGGTGGGCATGTAATGTGTTAATAACTCATGTACAGTAAGCCGCCTCCTGTCGGCTCTGTACAATTTTATGAATGAAGCCGCAGCTCCCCTGTGAGCGGTGCGCATACTATACATAATGTACGTATAGTATGTGCCGCTGTCCAGGATCCTGAAGGCTTTTACAGTAGATCTATGCGCTGCGCTCCGCCGTTTTTTGTGATCCTGTTCTGTTCATTTTTAAAATAAACAGAACAAGATCATTTTTGGCCGCCATACATCCCTATGGTGCCGGATTGGCCCTATTTGGCGATCCGGTTTTGTGAATCCGGTGCAGGATTCGTTTGTGTCCTGTTTTTCACCGGTCCCAAAAACGATGTCAGCAGCGTTTCTGGGCTCCGGTGACAAAACAGGACACAAACGAATCCTGTCTGGTCCGGCATACCTATCATGGGAGCCTATGGCACTGACTCCGGGAAACAACAGAATCGTTGCCCAGACCCGGTTCTAGGGTACAGAGCATGCGCAGAACAGGAGCACTGCTCTGTACCCATAGTAAATCTGTGTAATATCACTTTAGCAGTGCATCTATATACACTAAAGTGATATTAAATAAAGGGATGGATAAAAATAATAAAAATCATGAATTCTTACCTTTCCGGTGATGCTGAATACATCTCCTGGCAGTTTGAGGGGCGAGGCAACCCGATCACATGACCGCATCAGCGTGATTTAAAGAGCGCTGATGCGGTAATGTGATCGGGTTGCCCCGCACCTCCCAGTGATATCAAGCAAGGTCCTCAAACTGCCAGGAGATGAATTCAGCATGGGACACTCGGAAGTCGTCGGAAGGTGAGAATTTATGATTTTTTATTTTTATCCATTCCTTTATTTAATATCACTCTAGCAGTGTATATAGGTACACTGCTATAGTGATATGACAGCACAGGCTTGGCTCTCCGCTGCTCCTACTGTGTCCGGATATCGGACTGGACACAGAAATGGCATCTGGAGTTGGTAATCCGGTGCTGTCCGTTCCTGTTCGTTGGATCCTGCAAAAAACAGAATCCAACAAACAGGAACAAAAACATAATGTGAAGCCAGCCTAAGTCTGCAAGATGCGGTATTCATCACAGACTGGTGGCAGCAGTGGAATTAAGACAACAGTGGGTATTCTCATCAATAAAGACTATCAACAGTATGTTTAGCATCTGGAATCTTAAAATCAGTTTAGCACTAGGCTGTCAGAGTGCAAATACTCTACTGTTACACGTCACAACATCGCTGTGATATCGCCTGCAACTTCACGGGAGCGCGCATGTTTTTAGCTCTTTTCCAAGATCGCATTGGAGATGTCACATGGGAAGATATCGTAGGCAACGCAACTAGGATGTTGTAAGTGTTGTGCCCCAGGGTGTGGGGTACTCGGGTATCAGGCGGCAGTAAGGGGTTAATCGTGTCACGGGGAATGGCGGCCGCCCCTGATCCCGTATCCTGGGGGCGATGTTCTTGAAAAAGGGAATTATTCACAAGGATTATGAACAAGTTTTTTGTGACGCCACCTGCAGTACCTGGTGATGTTCACCAGCGCCGCTACAGTCCTCCGGTGGTCGATGGTATTGCAGCTGTGATGGTGTAGTCCTCCGCAGGTAGGACTGGACCTCCGGGGCAGCGATTCTGTGAAAGGAATCAGTTCATGCAAGGAAAGATGCAGCAGAGTTGAGAAGTCACTTCACTGGGTACTTTACTGAAAAACCTTTTGTAATCATTACAGTCTTTCAGTGCAGTAAGATGTTATAGCGACAAATGGCTACAGGCGCTGCAAGTGGATTCTATGGTTGGTAGATGGATCCCTCTTGTGTGCCTATCTTTTTCCTTTCTCTTCCCTTGCCTCCCAGTGGCGGTGTGAAGTCTGACTTCTTAGAGATTAGGTCTGACCTCCTGCTGTTCCTCTTTACCTCCCTTGCTCCCGTCGGGCGAACCTTCTTCTGATTACCGCAGCCGGCTACCGCTGTTCTGATTCCCCTATAATGGGTGCTTTAGGAGTCAGGGCCGTATCTGGAGATACCCCGGTCAACGGATTCTCTACAGGCCGTGAAGGTTCCTGCATGTTCGGGCTCTGGTACCCGGTTTCTACTCTGAGTGGATTCCTCCAGCTTCTTGAGTCCTTTGCTCCTTTCCTTCCTTCTGGGATCTAACTTTCTGCCTCCCTTTGTCTTTCGTGCCTCAGGTTCCCATCCTGAACTTCTCTAGCTCTCCAAGGCCGAGACCGGCGGTCAAAGACAGACTGGCCAAAGACGCTCCTTTCTCCCCTTGGGGAAACTATATACCCTCCTGGGGTCCCTCCCACCAGATGACTAGTGTGGGGCATGGGTATAGGGTTCCACCTACTGTCCATAACTCCACTTGCAGTGGGGTAACTTTTATGGGTGTAGTACCCCTTTTGTGGCACCTACATGGTGGGACGCCACATAAGCAACTTTCGTTCGCTGGGTATGAGCAACCCAGCAAGCGATATTTTTCAATGCAATGAATAGGGGAAGTTGCTTTGCAACATCGCTATCGCGTTGTTACACAGCACGATCATATCATATCGCTAAGCAACATTGCTTGGTTTGAATGCGTGAAAAAAAACATGGCGATGTCGCTCTAGCGATAAATTGCAGTTGCATTGCCCTGTTACATGACACGACGCACTCACGATATCAACTGCAACTGCGAACATCACGTGACTTTTGGGTGATATTGCAGGTGATATCGTGACATGTACCTTAAGGTGTGTAGGTGCATCATAGTAACATAGTAACATGGTTTTTAAGGTTGAAGGAAGACTTTAAGTCCATCTAGTTCACCCCATAGCCTAACATGTTGATCCAGAGGAAGGGAAAAAAAATCCATGTGGCAACACTAAGCTCCACATTGGGGAAAAAATTCCTTCCTGACTCCAGATACGGCAATCAGACTAATTCCCTGGATCAACGCCTTATCAAAGAATCTAGTATATACGAGTATAAGCGGTAATATTATGGTTTTCAAGAAAGGCATCTAGGTCCTTCTTAAATGTTAGTAGTGACTCCCTCATTACACCATCATGTGGCAGAGAGTTCCAAAGGCTGGGGTCAGACTACTGTTAATAGCATATTTTACCGGTCTGCGCTTAATACTTAGCAGACTTTCCAGAAGCGCATAAGCGTTAAAGCTATGCGCTTTGGGAGAAAGCTGCCCTTGGTAACCCGATGTTTTCCATGGTTACCAATTATACACAAAGCTGCTCGGAGTGCGCTTTTGCTGAGCGCACAGAAAAACGTTGTATGCAACATCTTCTGTGCACTCAGCTAAAACACACTCCCAGCAGCTTTGTGTATAATTGGTAACCATGGAAAACATCGGGTTACCAAGGGCAGCTTTCTCCCAAAGCGCATAGCTTCAACGCTTATCCACTTCTGGAAAATCTGCTAAGTATTAAGCGCAGACCGGTAAAATCTGCTATTAACGGTATTCTGACCCCAGCCTTAGTCTCACTGCTCTTACAGTAAAGAATCTACGTCTGTGATTATGATTAATTCTTCTTTCCTCCATACGTAGAGGATGCCCCGCGTCCCTGTCTCAGGCCTAAAGGTACCGTCACACGCTGCAATATTGCTAGGCAATTTCACTGGCAATTTGCTGGTTGCAGTGAAATCATGGACACACTGTTCTATTTTGTTGCTTGTGACGGTACCTTAAGAGTAAAGAGATCATTAGAAAGGTCTCTGTACTGTCCCCTCATATATTTATACATTATTATAAGATCACCCCTAAGCCTTCGTTTTTCCAAACTAAATAACCCCAAGTTTAATAACCTGTCTTGGTATTGCAGACCCCTCAGTCCTCTAATAACCTGTCTTGGTATTGCAGACCCCTCAGTCCTCTAATAACCTGTCTTGGTATTGTAGACCCCTCAGTACTCTAATAACCTGTCTTGGTATTGCAGACCCCTCAGTCCTCTAATAACCTGTCTTGGTATTGCAGACCCCTCAGTACTCTAATAACCTGTCTTGGTATTGCAGACCCCTCAGTCCTCTAATAACCTGTCTTGGTATTGCAGATCCCCCAGTCCTCTAATAACCTGTCTTGGTATTGCAGACCCCTCAGTACTCTAATAACCTGTCTTGGTATTGCAGACCCCTCAGTCCTCTAATAACATGTCTTGGTATTGCAGACCCCTCAGTACTCTAATAACCTGTCTTGGTATTGCAGATCCCCCAGTCCTCTAATAACATGTCTTGGTATTGCAGACCCCTCAGTACTCTAATAACCTGTCTTGGTATTGCAGACCCCTCAGTCCTCTAATAACCTGCCTTGGTATTACAGACCCTTCAGTCCTCTAATAACCTGCCTTGGTATTGCAGACCCCCCCAGTCCTGTAATAACCTGTCTTGGTATTGCAGACCCCTCAGTCCTCTAATAACCTGTCCTTGTATTGCAGACCCCACAGTCCTCTAATAGCCTGTCTTGGTATTGCAGACCCCTCAGTCCTCTAATAACCTGTCTTGGTATTGCAGAACCCTCAGTCCTCTAATAACCTGTCCTTGTATTGCAGACCCCTCAGTCCTCTAATAACCTGTCTTGGTATTGCAGACCCCTCAGTCCTCTAATAACCTGTCTCGGTATTGCAGACCCCTCAGTCCTCTAATAACCTGTCTTGGTATTGCAGAACCCTCAGTCCTCTAATAACCTGTCTTGGTATTGCAGACCCCTCAGTCCTCTAATAACCTGTCTTGGTATTGTAGACCCCTCAGTCCTCTAATAACCTGTCTTGGTATTGCAGACCCCCTCAGTCCTCTAATAACCTGTCTTGGTAATGCAGACCCCTCAGTCCTCTAATAACCTGTCTTGGTATTGCAGACCCCTCAGTCCTCTAATAACCTGTCTTGGTATTGCAGACCCCTCAGTCCTCTAATAACCTGTCTTGGTATTGTAGACCCCTCAGTCCTCTAATAAACTTGGTCGCTCTTCTCTGGACCCGCTCTAGTTCAGCTATGTCTTTCTTATACACCGGAGACCAGAATTGTACACAGTATTCTAAGTGTGGTCGCACTAGTGACTTGTGTAGAGGTAAAATTTCCCAAGGATGGAGACTTAGACTCATTTCCACTGGCTATTGAGTGCACCTGCAAACAACACCATCTGGCACTGGATCAGTGAGCAAAGAATCTGACT
This sequence comes from Allobates femoralis, assembly GCA_033576535.1. NCBI lineage: Eukaryota > Metazoa > Chordata > Amphibia > Anura > Aromobatidae > Allobates > Allobates femoralis. The sequence goes on from JARQOC010000004.1 coordinate 8,626,428, forward strand.
CCCCTTTTAAAGGGAATGGCCCGAGACATCCTTTGGGATTTACCTGCTGGGGACTGTCAGAACTGTGAGCTCATAAATTGGGCCCTGATCTAACAGTTTATTATCACCCCAGAGTCTTACCCCAAGAGGTTCAAGGTCCTGAAGAAGGATCGAACACCCTGGACCAACAACATGCACACCCTCCTGAGAGCTATTGAACCCTGAACTAAGGGCTTGGAGCTCACCACCATCCCGGAGATTCAGGAGTCGTTTGTTGCAAAACAATTGATGTGGAAATGTCAAAAGGACCTTTAACAGTTCATGCTTGACCGGACAACAATGGGGGCCTTTGCTACCATTGCTATGGAAGATGACTACACAAATAATTGGGCACCTGGGGCTAAGAAGGATGCCAGAAGCACCTAGAGAATGGGTAAGACAAACCCTGCACCTGTTGCTCCGACACTTAGAATGCATGGGGCGTCTCCCAGCGTTCCTCTCTCTAGGTCTGAGGTAAAACCTTGATTGTGCCATCTTTACAATCAGTGAATAAATAACTTTGAGATAGAAAGCACATAAGGGTCTTATCTGATGAACACAGTGACCGGTTAGCTGAAACAAAACTGTTCACCTTAGAGGGTTGTGTCACACACAACCAGCATAAAATGCTCTAACAGCTTCTGCAGTATCCACAGGCTAAAGTAATAGTAGAAAAATAGATAAAAAATGTGGAAACCAACTGCACTGCTGAACAATCGACCATATCCCAAGGAAATTAGTGAATGCAAGTGGCTTTATTCAATGGGTTTCACGGTGTAATCCTCACTCCTTCATCACTGATTGGTGGTTGTCTTGATGAAGGGGTGAGGAATAGAGATGAGCCACCACCCTAGTGTTCGAATTCGATTTGATTCTTCGAATTGGGGGTGTGTTCATCGAATGTTTGTTGAATGTTCGTCGAACACCGTTGAACTCCATTGAAAACAATGGAAGGTTAACACAAACACATGCAAACAGATAGAAAACACCTTCTAAGGTGTCCAAAAGGTGATAAACTACTCAGAAGATTTAACAAACACATGGAAAAGTGACAAGTACATATAAAAATGTGACAAGAGATGGACGAGTAAAAGGAGGAGGAGACACATACATAGGCATGTCATGCCCTTCTAAAATCCAGTTTTTACTCTAGTATTTGTAAGGCATCATGCAGACGATGAGTATTTGGTGAGTTTTTACCTCACTATCTGTAAGGCCTCGTGCACACGCTGAGTATTTGGTGAGTTTTACCTCAGTATTTGTAAGGCCTCGTGCATATCATGAGTATTTGGTAAGTTTTACGTCAGTATCTGTAAGGCCACGTGCAGACGATGAGTATTTGTTGAGTTTTACTTCAGTATCTGTAATGGCCACTTGACACACACCAACTTCTGTGTCCAACTTCTGAACAACTTACTGGCTGCAGTGAAATCATGGACACATTGTTGCATTTTGTGGCTGTGTACAAATGTAACAATTAGTGATGGGCGAGTCCTAAATTACTCGGAATCGCTTGACTCTAGCGAGTCCGAGCCCGGGACTCGCTACTCGTTGCGAGTCTAGCGAGTCCAATGTTAATGAATGGGGAAGCGAGTAATAGCGAGTAGTGTGCGATTTACAAATCACAGATGTGTCTCGGAAGCTTCAGCCTGAAGCAATCCTAGTTTTTTCAGAGACTGACAAAACTAGGATTGCCATTGACTTGCATTGGACTCGTTTACTGTTCAAGTAATCGCTGGGAAACTGGCACAGATAAGAGTCCGGCTGTCTGCTCTGTGCGGGCTGCCGCAGCTCCAGAGTCCTAGAGCCCGCCTGCTGCCTGATGTAGCAGAGCTGAGATTGCTCTCAGTCTGCTCACTCCCTGTGCATAGACATCTATATCTATGCACAGGGATGAGCAGAGAGGACATCGGGTTTTGGACTATGTCGGACGGAAGAGGATTTTTTTAATTAAAGATGGAGTCCCTAATGGCTTTTTTTTTTATTTCTAATAAAAAATTTTCTCTGTGTTGTGTTTTTTTTTTAAAACAATTTAATAGAAATTCATGGCGGTCATGTCTAATATTGGCGTGACCGCCATAAATTTCGGGCTTAGGGCCAGCTGATAATACAAAGCTGGCCCTAACCTCTTTATTACCCAGCGTGCTACCGCCACCAGGGCCGCTGGAAGAGCAGGGTTCAGCGCCAGAGGATGGCGCTTCAATGAACGCGCCATCTTCTGGGGGATGCCCAGAAAGCTTGGGCATCCCTGCGCTGCAGATTCCAGCCCCCAGCTGCTTAGCTGTACCTGGCTAGACATAGAAATTGCGCAGAGCCCCACGCATTTTTTTTTATTATTTCATGAAATTCATGAAATAATAAAAAAAAAGGGCTCCCCTATATTCTTGTGTCTGGCCAGGTACAAATAGGCACCTGGGGTTGGGGGCAGCCCGTCGCTGCCTGCTGGATCCAGCTGGTTCCAGAAATACGGCGAAGCCCATGTAATTTTTTTTCTGAAAAATCAATAAAACAATCCTAAAAAAGGGACTGCATCTTTATTAACCCCTTGCCCATGGTCCAGGGGTTAATAAAGATGCAGTCCCTTTTATTTACATTGTTTTATGGATTTGTCAGAAAAAAATTTCACGTGGGCTTCGCCGTATTTCTGGAACCAGCCGGATCCAGCAGGCAGCGACGGGCTGCCCCCAACCCCCAGGTGCCTATTTGTACCTGGCCGGACACAAGAATATAGGGGAGCCCTTTTTTTAATTAGTTCATGAATTTCATGAAATAATAAAAAAAATGCGTGGGGCTCCGCGCAATTTCTATGTCTAGCCAGGTACAGCTAAGCAGCTGGGGGCTGGAATCCGCAGCGTAGGGAGGCCCAAGCTTTCTGGGCACCCCCCGCTGCAAATTGCAGCCCGCAGCCACCCCAGAAGATGGCGCGTTCATTGAAGCGCCATCCTCTGGCGCTGAACCCCGCTCTTCCAGCGGCCCTGGTGGCGGTGCCACGCTGGGTAATAAAGGGGTTAATACCAGCTTTGTTATACAAGCTGGTATTGAGCCCGAGATTCTTAATGTCAGGCCACATTTGACCCGGCCACTAAGAATCTCCAATAAAGGGTTAAAAAAACACAACACAGAGAAAATTTTTTATTAGAAATAAAAAAAAAAGCCATTAGGGACTCCATCTTTAATTAAAAAAATCCTCTTCCGTCCGACGTAGTCCAAAACGCGATGTCCTCTCTGCTACATCCCCTGTGCATAGATATAGATGTCTATGCACAGGGAATGAGCAGACTGAGAACAATCTCAGCTCTGCTACATCATCTCTGTGAGCAGGCGGGCTCTAGGACCCTGGAGCTGCGGCAGCCTGCACAGAGCAGACAGCCGGACTCAGCTCGCAAAGTAACAGCAGTTACTTTGCGAGTTTCTCTGCGATTACTTGCACAGTAATGAGACCAATGCAAGTCAATGTCAATCCTAGTTTTGTCAGAGTCTCTGACAAAACTAGGATTGTCATTGATTTGCATTGGACTCGTTGCTGTGCGAGTAATCGCTGGGAAACTCGCAGAGTACCGAGTCCTGCGAGTCCCTTACTACTCGCCGAGTAACGAGTCCTAGCGAGTAGATTCGCCCATCCCTAGTAACAATGTGTCCATGATTTCACTGCAACCAGTAAGTTGTTCAGAAGTTGGACACAGAAGTTGGTGTGTGTAAAGTGGCCCTAAGGCCTCGTGCAGACTATGAGTAATTGGTGAGGTTTTTCCTCAGTATTTGTAAGGCCTCGTGCATCTGATGAGTATTTGGTGATGTTTTTCCTCAGTATCCCTAAGGCCTCATGCAGACGATGAGTATTGTGTCACATTTAGGGGACTACAAGAAAAGTCTCAATTTTTTCCAAAAATTTGGGCACAGACACCACTTAAGTGGCATCAATTGCCCCACAGTTACAAACGTTAAGGGGTCACTTTAGGCAAAAATCCACAAGGCTTTAGTCTCCCCAGGATGACACAGGAGTAGAAAAGTCCTTGCGGATCCATGCCTTGTTCATCTTAATGAACGTTAGTCTGTCCACATTCTGGGTGGACAGACACGTGCACTTTTCTGTCAGCACACCACCAGCAGCGCTGAAGACACATTCTGAGAGAACGCTGGCTACGAGGCATGGCAAGATCTCCAAGGCGTGAGTGGCGAGCTCAGGCCATTTTTCTATTTTGGAAGCCCAAAATGAGCAAGGCTCCAGTTCCCCAGTCATGGCATCAATGTTAAGTTGGAGATACTCGTGTACCATCTGCTCCGGGGTTGAGTATTTGTCAGACTTCTCGTGTCTTGAGGCCTTGCAAATGATGGTCTAAAAAAATCGTGAAACGAGGCCCCAAAATTGCTGGTACCACCACCAGATACGGTGTTACTGGTATGGTGTGAGTGATGATGACTCAGCAATCCCACGGTTGACAAGTTAGAACTGTGAGATTCACTCTGTGTACCACAGGTGTTTTGTGGAAAAGCCGATCTAAGATCATGCATCAGCTTCTGCTGATACACCTTTGTATGGCAGGAATTATGTTGGCAAATTTGGTCTTGTACTGGGGATCTAAGAGTGTGGCAACCCAGTAGTCTGCATTGCTCCTAATTCATACAATCCGAGTGTCATGTTGCAGGTAGTGCAGAAAGAAGGCGCTCATGTGTTTTGCGCATCCAGGAGGACCAAGTCCTTGTTGTGTTGGTGGTGGGGAGGTGAGAATCATGCTTCCTTCCTCTGCCCTCTCCCCCCAACCTCGCACAACAGAAATGTCATCAAGGTCTCCCTCATCTGCTCAGTCTTCCATGCCCATCGCCAGTTTGTCCTCCATTTCTTCCTGGGCTCCTGCACCTTCCTGAAGAGTTTGGTTGCTACCATGCTCCCTCGTTAATCCCTCTCCACCACCCTCCCATGCCTGCCGTCTTGCTGCTGCTGACCTTGAGGACCTTGGAGATGTTGTCATCCCTTCAGCATAAGACTCCTCCTGTACTTCCTCCACCTCCTCTTGTCCCATCACCTGACTCCGAATATTGTTTAGAGTGTGCTCCAGCATGTAGATGACCGGAATAGTTATGCTGATAATGGCATTGTCAGCACTAAACATCTTTGTCGCCACCTCAAAACTGTGCAGAAGGGTGCATAGGTCCTTGATCTGAGACCACTCCTGCAGCGTGATCTCGTTGGTCCAGGCTATACGTCATAACGTATGGTATCAGGGCTCGGCAGTGCTGCCACAGCCCCTGCAACATGTGCAGAGTAGAATTCCAGCGTGTCGGCACATTGCATTTCAGCCAGTGAACCGGCAAGCTGAATGACTTCTGGAGCGAAGCAAGACATTGAGCTGCGGGATGTGAATGCCGGAAGTGAGTACACAGTGACCGTGCCCTCTTCGAAAGCCAATCTAGGCTAGGATGGTGCGTCAAAAATTACTCGAAAACCAGATTCAACACATGAGCCATACAAGGCACGTGTGTGATATTGCCCCGGCGAAGGGCCGCACCCAGGCATTGTCGCACACGGCCTTCCTTGGCTGCAGGTTGGGTGGAGACAACCATTGCTGAAACTCGGTCGCCAGAGCTGACCACAACTGCTCAGCTGTGTGACTCACATTTCCCAGGCATTTCAAGGTAAAGACCGCCTAATGGCGTTGAGCTCTGCTGCCAGCATTGTAAGGAGGTGTGCAGGATTCCTTCTGTGCAGTTACAACGCGGGTGGCATTACGAGACAGGCTTTGAGCGGAGGTGGAGGACCGAGACGAGGTTGAGGAGGCAGAAGCAGTTGGGGAACTTCTGCCTACAGAGGATGGAAGCACAACTCGTAGGGACGGCAAGACTTGGACAGCAGACCCTTCTCCAGCTCTCACCATAGTTGCTCAGTGCCCAGTCACCGACATCTAATGCCCCTGTCCATGCTTACTGGTCCAAATGTCTGTGGTGAAATGCACCCTGTCACACACAGAGTTTCTCAAGGAAGCGGTGATGTTGTCTGCGACCTGCTGGTGTAGTGCAGGCAAACCTTTCTTGGAGAAGTAGTGGTGACTGGGCATCTGGTACTGGGGTACTGCGACGGACATAAGGTCTCTAAAATCCTCTGTGTCCACCAGGCGGAAAGGCAGCATTACTGTAGCCAAGAGCTTGTAGTCGGTGAAATTCAAGCGCTTAGCTTTCTCATGGCCAGGAGTAAATGGTCTTTTACTTGTCCACATCTGAGGGACCGAGGGCTGGCTGCTGTGCTGAGATGGGTTGAGTAGGGTGTCCCCGGAAAACTGCTGGTCTGTGAGGGAGGTGCAGGCGAAGATGTAATGTTGCCTTAATCCAAAGGGGTGCTCTCGATGTCTGAGAGAGCTCAGCACCAGCAGCATTGTCCACTTGAAAACAAAGTGAGGACCAGCCAATCACACTGCCTGTTGCAGGTGAAGAGGTGGAAGGTCTGCATCCAAAAGCATGTGTGACAGCTGTCCCCGCAGTCACAATGAACAGCACACGGATGAACTTGATGGGGCAGATGATGATAGGCCCGCCCCGCTAGCCCGCATTCTAGCACAGTGAGCTTCCCACTGTGACTTGTGCTTCATGTCAATGTGGCGGTTCATACATGAAGTACACAAGCTACTGAGTTTTTGGCCTCTACTCAGAGATTGGTGACAAATCTTGCAAATTACATGAGTTGGGAGATCCTTGTCGAAGTCAAAAAAGCCCCAGGCTAGGCAAGGCTTAGAGCCGATATGAGCTGCAGAGGCATCACGACTTGTGCTCAGAGGCAGAGTTGTGGCTGCAGATGCAGTTGTTGATGCTTCCAGTACTCCGTCTATGTCCAGGAAGGCACAACCTAACCTCATCGTCAGTAGCATCCTCCTCCACCTCCTGTGCTGATCTCATTGACTGGCTGACTGTGGGTTGACAGTAAGTGGGATCTCCAACCTCATCATCATCCTCTGTGTTCTCACACCCGTCATCCTCAGAGACAACCACTTCCTGCCCTGACCGAAAACTTAGTTTGTCTATCCAATTTTGTATCTGAGTCTCATCAGCATCATCCTCATTGTGTCCAGCAAGAGTAGTTACAGTTAGGGAATGAGGCTCTACATGAAGGTCAGAACTTTCTTCATCTGGGCCTGGATCTGACTCACAAAGCCTCTAGGCATCAGGACATTTCATTAACTCGTCTAGACTCTCTGCAGCTTTGGAGCAGACCTCTGATTCCCAGGCTATTGTGTGACTGAACAGCTCTGCAGACTCAATCATGTCTGTTACCCCAGACTCAGTAGGGCGACTGTAGACTTGGGAGCTGGGAGGAATCAAGTGCGATTGCGCTGACACCTCAGATGACTGGAGGGTTTGTGATGTAGAAGTTGAGGTGGAGGAGAGACCACTTGATGGAGCAGTTGCTGTTTTTGTGCCTTATTTACAAGTGGTATCGATGGTTGTGTCCGTAAGAAAGGGATCATATCCGATTGGCTACGTAAAGAAGTTGACATCTTACTTTGGCTGGAAGATTGTCTTTCTTCAGTAGATGTTAATGTAGATTTAGCATCTACCCCACGGACACAAACTTTTTTCCCTTTCCACCACGCCTACTCCCATTCCCACCAGCAGCAGGCCTTTTGCCACTCATTTTGTATGGGACAAAATTGGCAACTGTACATTTGTTGGACAAGAAAAAGTTGGATGTAAATTGAGCAGAGGTGACTGAACCAACACTGTTACTAGGCCCAAAGTGAGACCTGGGCAAGATGCAGTTATAAATTACAAGGAACTACACAGGCAGTGTAGTTGGTTCTATTAGAAGTGGCCTACACTACTGCTTTTTGTGACACTGCTACTAGGCCCAAAGTGAGACCTGGGCAAGGAGCAGTTAACAATTACTAGGAACTATACAGGCTGTGGTGGGCTACACCACTACACCACTGTGTAAGTGATACTGCTACTAGCCCGAGCAAATTGCCTGGACTAGCTACAGCAAAAAAATGCCTACTTAAGGCAGGTGGTGTGGCTTTCTTCACAGCAGTGCTTCACTACCTGCCCTAAAGGATTCACTGAGCTAGATGTGGCCAGATGCTGTGAAAAACACTTGCACAGCACTGGCACACTTCTGCCTGGCAAAAACTGCTAGGAACTGCTCTAACCTAGGCCTCAAAAGGGCTGAGATTACAACTAGTCCCTACTTCTATGAAGTACACCTGAAAAGGGCTGATATTAAAACTAGTCCCTATTCCCTACTCCCTACTCCTATGAAGTAGCCCTCAATAGGGCTGATATTCCTACAATTTGTACCCTCTCTCCAGTCCCTTCTCCCTAAACTTATCAATCTCCCTATCTAACTTTATATTCGCTCACTAGATGAATAAGAACAGAATTGACAGTTTTCACTCTATATCGCCCCAAGCAGCTGCGGTGCCGTCTGACACAGATCTGCAGCAATGAGCAAATGGTGGCGATGGGGAAAATGGCCGGGTCTTATAGGGCTAGGACATGTGACTTACACAGCCAATGATGCCTAACCTTGCTTGTGTGCAAAAAATGCACTTTGCTGTGTGTCTGTGAGTGTGATTGGCTGACAGCCTGCACCGCCCCACTGTATATGCAGGTAGGAGAAAAAAAAATGAAGGTCGACATTATTTCTGCAGCTCTGATCTAAACCCCGCCCCCGCACACTATACACAGAAACTGGATATTTACATTCATTTATAGGGTTAGGGTTAAGCTTTTGGTGATCGATGCGTTATCGAACATAACCGCGAACTGCCGAATTTGAAGCAACTTGTTCGAATTCGGCGAATGACTCAAACACCGCCCAAAACAGCTCGAATTTAAGATTGGGGAACAATTTGAATCGAATACCGCTCATCTCTAGTGAGGAATACACCTTGAAACGCGTTGAATTAAACAACTTGCATTCCCCGATTTCCTTGGTATATGGTCGATTGTACAGCAGCACAGTTGGATTCCTGTACTTGTTTTATCTTTGCAATCAAGCAAGACACTTTAAAGCTATGTGTCTCCAGCACTTTTAGACACTACCCATGTCTCAGCATCCGTTCACTGTGATGTGTGTGGGTGGGGGGGGGAAAGTGGAAGGTCTCTTCACAATTTCCAACCCGTCACCTTCGCCCATGCTATGGCCATGGGACTGTGGGACACCAGTGCCGAGATCACTCTGGTGCGGCCTGAGTTGGTGTACCCCCAGGATGTGATTCCTGGGAAAACACTCACTGTCTGCAGGATTGGAGGATTCAAAGATGCGCTGCGCTTTACCAGGGTTTATTTGGACTGTGGCATCGAGATGGGAGTTTGTGTGGTTGTTTATCTGCAAATATTTCTGCAAATTTTTGCTGGGGACAGATTTGGGGTATCAGTGTCTTGTACGTGGCCGCGGAACCCAAAAAGTTCTGATTCCTCAGGCAGTATTGAAATTTACACAGCCTATGATGATGTCGATATAATGCATCCACCTGCTGAAAAATGGAGAAGTGGACCCTGGTGCTTCCACATTCACTGACATCACTGACACTACACAAGGTAGGTAAATGCCTCATGCTAGAGGTGTCCTCACTTACTGCCTCCATTTGGAGACATCTGTGACTCTCTATAAGCACACTGATGAAGGTCTATGGACCAAAACATTTGTGCTAGAGTTCTTTCACACAATAAGCTTTTCTGCAAATCAAATCCATACGAGTGCCAAAAAAAAAAAGCAAAACCTGTGCTCCTGAGCAGGGCCGCCATTATGGAGTTACAGCCCTCACTCAGTGAGGGGCCCGGGGCCTGTCTGCAGGGGGCGTGGCCATTGGATCAGGGACAGGTGGGCCCGGCCATAGTTCGTGACTGCAAGGGGCATGGCCGCCACCCCACGTACAACGGAGCTCAGGTGAAGCCGCCATTCTGAGTCATCTCCCCGTACTCCGTCCCATCACTTCCCGTTATTTGTTAGACCCCACTCCCTGCTGTAATGGTCCCGTTCCCCACTGTCATGGTCCCCGTGGTGTGTGAGTCCTGGGACCGCTCCTTGTTACCTCCTGGTTGGACAGCGGCTCCTCGCTGGAGCATCTTCACCTTCTCCAGCCTCCTGCTGGCCGGGGCCATACTGCTGCTCCAGGGCCGTGGATGAGAGTCATCACCGACAACAACCACAAAGAGGAAAACTGAGAAAGGCGCGGAAGATGGCGGCCACAGAGGAGGTGAGAGGGATGGGGTAAGAGTAATATAGAGGACTATAACTGGGGATGGGTCTTTTAAGGGTGATGATAACCATGGAATGGTCATATAAGGGGGATGATAACCAGGGAATGGAGCATATAAGGGAGGACAATAACCGGGAGGATTGGGGAGGGAACTATGACTGGGTGGATGGGACATGAGGTGTAGATGAGTGGGAGATGGGACATTTTTGAGGGGGATGATGGGGGCGATGGGACATATACAAGGGAAAGGAGGGGATGATTATTGGGGGGATGGGACATATACAGGGGGGGCGATGGCCGGGGGATGGGACATATCCAGGGGGACGATGACCGGGATGGACATATACAGGAGGCGGGATGGGACATATACAAGGGGGAAGGACAGTATTATGATTAGGGGGATGGGACATGTAAGGAGGGGATGGCACATATGGAAGATGGAGGGACTATGACTGGGGGATGGGACATGAGGTGGAGAAGGGACATATTTGAGGGGAATCAATGATGGGGGATGAGGGCATATAAAGTCCTTTAACGAAATGATGTATTTAGATGTATTGACCCCAGCATGCCCCCTTTAACCCCAGTCCCCCTCCTATCCAGCTATGTTCATATCAGTTTGGCTTTATAATGTTGCAGCCATTCATCTTGTGGTGTTTTGCACTCTATCACACCAGTGCAAACATTTTCACATCTGTTTCTTCTGGAGTGCAGCATGTGAAATCTCTGCTTTCTATCCCAACAAGGCATTTTTTCCAGAGTCTTTCAGTAACTGAGAAGGGGTTTATCCCAGTAATCGATCAGCCCTTTATCATTCTGCACCCTGGGAAAAAATAAATGTGAATATGTCTGCAAAGAAGTGACACAGGGTAAAACAAGAGTGACAGAATTCGGGAGTTCAGGTATGTTTACAAGGTGTTAACAACAATATGTTTAAGTGACAGACGTTCAGCAGCAGTGAAGTTTATCTCAGAATTGTCCAATGTGAACTCTGTGACTACAATTCTCCCATAGTTGATGGTTAAGGGGGCGGGCCCCAATTGTGTGCATTTTCCCTGCAAACTGCTGGAGCTGCTGCTGCAGGAATGGGTGGTGGTGGACTCGGTGCTGCACTGGGTGACGCAGGTGTAGCGTCTGTGGCTTGTGGGTGGGGAGTGCTCACCTCAGGAGCTGATGCCCGTCCCTGCGCCCGCTGTACAGGCCAGCCCGTGTGTGTAACAATGGAGACGACCTGCCAAGTACGGACCCCCATGTAAACCCGCCTCATGTGTGACCTATGGCCTTCATCTCTTTGGTGATGGTCATAGTGGCAGCGGGCACTCAGGGGGTACAGGGGTCTGTTTATAGGGGCTCCTGGGGGCCAAAACTATTATAGGTCAGATAGTGGTGCTGCCACAGCCGAACCCAGGACATTGTCACTGTGGGGGGATTGTATGGTGGTAATGGGCACAGGGTGACGCAGCTCTGCACGAAGGCTGCCCATACTGGTGCCCTGCTGTGCCCTCTGGGGCCAGGAAATCCGGGGATTCTGAGGACACAGAAAGTTTAGTAAGTTACTTTGTCAGAAGCTTGTGACCCAGTTGCTATCTCATTTCTCCTGGCCTGGCACAGTACAGAAGGGGTAGCCTATTATATACAGGGCTAGCCCACTGAGGACAGTGCTGACCCATTACAGAAGCCTATTATATACATTGTATGTATACGTCCTGCACAGTCTCCAATGTGCATACTTCTTGCAGCAGTCTCCAATATGCATAGGTCCCGCAGCCGTCTCCATTGTGCATTTCTCCCACAGCCACCTCATTGTGCTTTTGTCCCAGCCATCTCCATTTGTATGTGGCCAGGCCAGCAGCAGTGTCTATGGTGTTGTGTACAGCCAGCAGCCATCTCCATTGTGCATTTGTCCCGCAGCCATCTCCATTGTGTATACGGCCAGCAGCAGTCTGTATTGTGTATTCTCCATTGTGTACGGCCAGCAGCAGTCTCTATTGCGTATTCTCTACTGTGTGTATAGCCAGCAGCCGTCCCCATTATCTATAAAGCCCACAGCCGTCTTTATTGTGTATGCGGCCCGCAGACATCTCTATTGTATATACAGCTAGCAGCCGTCTCTACTGTGTATTCTTTATTTTGATACAGCTATTGTGTATTCAGCCCACAGCAGTCTCAAATGTGTGTGTAATGTATAATAGAGAGTGTAAAAAAAGGAAAAACAGCACAAAAATATAGAAAAAATTGGACTTTATTGCCCAATGGCGTGGCCACACATTGGGCAATAAATCCCTTTTTGTGGCTGCTTTTCCTTTTTTTACTCTATTGTAAGGAAACATCTGGATTGCTGGTTGGAACGCTTTGCACATAAATTAAGGAAATTTTGTTGCTGTTCCAATTTTTCACTTTAAATATAATATATGTTTGGGTGGAGGCGGAGTCGGGTGGATGCTGGCGAGTCTCAGTAGGCCCAAAATGTTTGCAGTAAGGGGCCCCGAAAATTCCTAGTGGCAGCCCTGCTCCTGAGCCCCACAATGTCTAAACCACAGTTAACTTCCACATGTTTGGCATTGTTACTTAAGTTTTATGGGTATTTTTCTCAGAAGCACAGCTGGTCACAATGTACGAGTGCTACAATATACTGGACCACTACAATTCTTAATTATTCAACATTTACTGTGTTTGACTCCATGGGTGTTCTCCGTGATGAAATCATCACTACAGCCATGATGAACTACCATAGTTTTGTAATTTCCAAAATGGGGTCATTTGAGGGGATTCCTGATGTTCTGGTACTTAGGGGCTCTGCAATTGGAGTCCCAAAACTATTTTAGGAAAATCTGTGCTCCAAATACCAAATGACATTCCTTATTCTTGAGCCCTGCCATGTGCCAAAATAGAGGTTTTCAACTATGAATGGGGTATCAGCTATTCAAGAAAAATTACACAACTTTTGTGGTCTACTTTCTTCTTACTCTCCTTGAGAAAATTGAAATATTTGGTGCTAAAACAACATTTTTAGTGCAAAGATCAAATGTATCCATTTTCATGTTTCTATATTAAAATGTTATTTGAAGCCCCTGTGGATTCAAGGTGCTCAACACACATCTAGATAAATTCTTTCGGGGCTCTTGTTTCCATAATGGGGTCAATTTGAGGCTTTCCACAGTTTATACACATTAGGGTCTCTACAAACGAGACATGGAGTCTGTAGTGGATTCCAGTCGATGTGCCATTCAAATAGTCAACTGGCGCTGTTCCCTTCGGAGCCCTGCCTAAAGAGTGGTTCCCCACCACATATGGGGTGTCAGCTTGCTCTGAAAAAATTGTTCAACAAATATTTGGGTCATTTTATCCTTTTGCCCCTTGCAAAAATGAAAAACTTTACGCTAAAAAAATGTGGTAAAAATATTTTTTCATTTTCACAACTCAATATTATAAAATTCTTTGAAGCACTTGGGGGTCCAAAGAACATACCACACAATTACTAGATAAATTCCTTGAGAGGGGGATAATTTCCAAAATGATGTCAATTTCGGGGGTTTCTCACTGTTTAGGCACATCAGAGGCTCTCCAAACACCAATTTGCTGTTGAAAGAGTGAAAGGGTGCTCCTTCCCTTCCGAGCTCTGCCAGAGGTTTTCTTCCATGTGTTAGATATCAGAGTGCTAAGGAGAAATTGTGCAGAACACTGTGGTGCAGTTTCTCCTGTTACCCTTGTGAAAATGAAATATTCGAGTCTAAATTAATATTTGTATGGGAAAAAGTATAATATTCTTTTTTTCCTTCAACATTACTTTAGTTACTGTAAAGCACCGGAAGGGTTAATTGACTTCTTGAATGTGGTTTTGAGTAGTCGGAAAAGTGCAGTTTTTGGAATGGTGTCAATTTTGGGTGTTTTCTGTCACATAGGTCCCTCAAAGTCACTTCAGATTTGATTTGGTCCCTAAAAAATGGTTTTGTAAAATTTGATGTAAAAATGAGGTCTGGGGAAATAGCTATTCTCCTCATGGAGAGGAATCTGCCTGCCAGCATAAAGAGACAGATAAGCTGATAAGGAGACTTATAGCCGCAATGCTCCTCTGGGAAATATGCTGACCGCACCTGCCGCAAGTACCATATGCAATGCATGGGACTTGCCACAAGTGTGCCGCAAGTGCGACCACTAGGCGGTAGATGCAGTAAATCTGCTGCATCGGCCGCATTCAGTGAAAAACGCTGATGTGAAACCAGCCTTACCTTCAAAGGTTACTTTCAGAGTTGCAATTCTTGGGTTACTAGGATTGTGTCCCACAAGAGGATTTTCAGAAAGGTATGTCTGGTTCTATGGAAACAGGTACAATGTGTGTTAGGAACCGTTATGTAGTAACTAGTGATGAGTGAGTACTAAAATGCTCGGGTGCTCGAAGCTCGGGCCGAGCGTCCCAAGATACTCGTGTACTCGGCCCGACCACCGAGCCCAATGTTATCCTATGGGAGACCCGAGTATTTTTCTGACATGACCCCCGGCAGCATGGAAAAACCCTAAAAATGTCACAAAAGTATCAGAACAGTGCTGAAATGACATGGGAACAGCATGGGGAAGACCCCTGGAAGCATTTCAGACCCCAAGGTCACTGAAGTCAACAATGTTGTCAGACTATTACGCCACTTTTACGGACTGTCAAGAAAACGTTACAAAATGAAACCAAAATTGATTTTCGTGGAGAAAATATTAAGGACTCATACCCACTTGTGAGGCAGAGTTGGTGGATGTTAGTTTTTTGGATTACATGAAAGATTTTTTTTTTTAAATTGTGTGGCCTCCCATGTCCCTGGATAGAGGCATGCATGAGGGCCTCCTTAAATAATGTGCCCATTATGAGGAAGTGGGTCTTTTGTAGAATATGCCTAGGCAGGGCTGCTAAAAATTGAGAGGCACCACAATGCCCCTGGGAAGAGACGTACATGAAAGCCTCTTTAAATAATGTGACCATTTTAAGGAAGTGGGTCTTTTGTAGTATTGCCCTAGGCAGGGCTGCCAAAAGTTGGGAGGCACTTCAATGCCCCTGGATAAAGGCGTGCACGAGGACCTCTGTAAATAATGGCCCATTTTAAGCAAGTGGGTCTTTTGTAGTATTGCCCTAGGCAGGGCTGCTAAAAGTTGGGAGGCACCCTAATGCCCCTGGGAAGAGACGTACATGAAGGCCTCTGTAAATAATGTGCCCATTTTAAGCAAGTGGATCTTTTGCAGTATTGCCCTAGGCAGGGCTGCAAAACATTGGGAGGCATCCCAATGCCCCTGGGAAGAGACGTACATGAAGGCCTCTGTAAATAATGTGTCCATTTTAAGCAAGTGGGTCTTTTGTAGTATTGCCCTAGGCAGGGAAGCCAAAAATTGTGTGGCACTCTGATGCCCCTGGATAGAGGCATGCATGAGGGCCTCTTTAAATAATGTGCCCATTTTAAGCAAGTGGGTCTTTTGTAGCATTGCCCTAGGCAGGGCTGCCAAAAGTTGGGAGGCACTTCAATGCCCCTGGATAGAGACGTGCCTGAGGGCCTCTTTAAATAATGTGCCCATTATAAGGAAGTGGGTCTTTTGTAATATTGCCCTATGCAGGGCTGCCAATAAATGTGTGGCACTGTGATGCCCCTGGGAAGAGACGTACATGAAAGCCTCTTTAAATAATGTGCCCATTTTAAGCAAGTGGGTCTTTTGTAGCATTGCCCTAGGCAGGGCTGCCAAAAGTTGGGAGGCACTTCAATGCCCCTGGATAGAGGCGTGCCTGAGGGCCTCTTTAAATAATGTGCCTATTTTAAGCAAGTGGGTCTTTTGTAGTATTGCCCTAGGCAGGGCTGCCAAAAGTTGGGAGGCACTCTGATGTCCCTAGATGGAGGCATGCATGAGGGTATCTTTAAATAATGTGCCCATTTTAAGCAAGTGGGTCTTTTGTAATATTGCCCTTGGCAGGGAAGCCAAAAATTGTGTGGCACTCTGATGCCCCTGGATAGAGGCGTGCATGAGAGCCTCTTTAAATAATGTGCCCATTTTAAGCAAGTGGGTCTTTTGTAGTATTGCCCTTGACAGGGAAGCCAAAAATTGTGTGGCACTCTGATGCCCCTGGATAGAGGCGTGCATGAGAGCCTCTTTAAATAATGTGCCCATTTTAAGGCAGTGGGTCTTTTGTAGGATTGCCCTAGGAAGGGCTGCCAAAAAGTGGGAGGCATTGCGATGCCCCTGGGAAGAAACATGGAGGAGAGCCTCTAAAAAGTGTTCCCACTACAAAGGAGCGGGTCTCCTGTACTTGTAATGCCCATTCTGCAAGCATGGACTAAAACATTTACCCCTGCGGGGTATACATGAAACTAATGCCTAACTTTTGAACGGTTAGGGTCATCATCATCATAAATATTATGTAAAAAAATTATGGTATTATGGCATCATGAACCACAGTCACACTGATCATATGATGGTGGCGGATGAGGAGAAGGTGGAGCAGTACAGCCAGTAGCCAAAGACATGAAGTGTGTACCTATGTGTGGGTGTGCGGAGGTGCATGGGAATCTACCGGCACAAAATTTAAATTCCGCTATCGTTTGGTGGTGGAGTGGTGAAGTCAGGCCCAATCCAACCCTTGTTCATCTTGATCAAAGTCAGCCTGTCGGCATTTTCAGTTGACAGGCGGGTGCGTTTATCTGTAATGATTCCACCTGCGGCGCTAAAAACACGCTCTGACAAAACGCTAGCGGCAGGGCAGGCCAGGACTTCCAAGGCGTAGAGAGCCAATACCTGCCACGTGTCCAGCTTGGATACCCAATAATTATAAGGCACAGAGGAATCTGGGAGCACTTTAGTACGATCGGCAAGGTACACCCTCAGCATCTTGGCAAACTTTGCATTCCTTGTGACACTACCCCGCACCTCAGGGCCTGTGGTACGGGAGGTGCTGAGAAAAGTGTCCCAGATCTTTGAGAGTGTTTCCCTACCTCTGCTGGATTGGACTTGTGCCTCTCTCGGCCGGACGCCTTGGTTGTCCACTGAATAGTGACCTCTGCCGCTAGCATTTTCAGAAGGGAATTTTTTTAGTAATTCCACGACTATGGCCTTCTGATACTGCAGCATTCTTGTAGACCTCTCTGCCTTGGGAATAAGAGAAATAAAGTTCTCTTTGTAGCGTGGGTCTAAAAGTGTCACCAACCAGTAATGAGTGTCCGCCAAGATGTTGATAACGCGAGGGTCACGAGACAGGCAGCGTAACATAAAGTCAGCCATGTGCGCCAGACTGTTAACAGGCAAGACTTCAGGGTCTAAATATTATATTGAAAAAACTCACCAAAAATGGTCGCTTTTTTTCTACCCCTTGCATCTAGCAGATAGGCTGCTCAGACACTATATGTATCACTTGGATGTGAGTGGCAGAGGCCTAGTGGAGTCCATGTGTCTGCATTCACCACCAGCCCCCTCCTTGTTAGGATGGCTGGTCGTCTGGTTGCCACAAACCGCCCCCATGTTATGGGTTGCAGGGGGCTGTGCACCGGTGTCTTGACGCATGTGTCACCTCCTGGGGGAATCTGAAGCCATCTGCTAGATGCAAGGGGTAGAAAAAAAGCGACCATTTTTGGTGAGTTTTTTCAATATAATATTTAGTACCTATTCGGTGATTTTTGTTTAAAGCTAAATTATACATGTGTTATACATGTGGCTAGGTACTCGTGAGTGTAAGGGCCCTTGACGGTGGGTCACGAGCTTACGATATTCTGGCGCCATAATACCAACTGACACCTTACAACATTATCTTTAGTGTCAACCTGCATCTTTTTATCTTTTGCAGTTGAGGTTGTTTTCCTCTAGGGGGCGTCTGTCACAGTGATGCATGTCCTCAGTGCTGAGTGGCCCGCCCGGATTGGGGGCGTTACCAATAGGCTGCTCAGACACTATATGTATCACTTGGATGTGAGTGGCAGAGGCCTAGTGGAGTCCATGTGTCTGCATTCACCACCAGCCCCCTCCTTGTTAGCATGGCTGGTCGCCTGGTTGCCACAAACCGCCCCCATGTTATGGGTTGCAGGGGGCTGTGCACCGGTGTCTTGACGCATGTGTCACCTCCTGGGGGAATCTGCAGCCATCTGCTAGATGCAAGGGGTAGAAAAAAAGCGACCATTTTTGGTGAGTTTTTTCAATATAATATTTAGTACCTATTCGGTGATTTTTGCTTAAAGCTAAATTATACATGTGTTATACATGTGGCTAGGTACTCGTGAGTGTAAGGGCCCTTGACGGTGGGTCACGAGCTTACGATATTCTGGCGCCATAATACCAACTGACACCTTACAACATTATCTTTAGTGTCAACCTGCATCTTTTTATCTTTTGCAGTTGAGGTTGTTTTCCTCTAGGGGGCGTCTGTCACAGTGATGCATGTCCTCAGTGCTGAGTGGCCCGCCCGGATTGCGGGCGTTACCAATAGGCTGCTCAGACACTATATGTATCACTTGGATGTGAGTGGCAGAGGCCTAGTGGAGTCCATGTGTCTGCATTCACCACCAGCCCCCTCCTTGTTAGCATGGCTGGTCGCCTGGTTGCCACAAACCGCCCCCATGTTATGGGTTGCAGGGGGCTGTGCACCGGTGTCTTGACGCATGTGTCACCTCCTGGGGGAATCTGCAGCCATCTGCTAGATGCAAGGGGTAGAAAAAAAGCGATCATTTTTGGTGAGTTTTTTCAAGACTTCAGGGTCCTCACCAACAGCATGACTGGCCATGCTGACCTCCTCCTCCTCTCCCCTGTCCTCTGGCCATCCACGCTGTACCGAAGGTCTGACGGTTGTGCATGTAAGCCCGTCAATTCCGCATGAAAGTAGCTCTATTTCTTCATCCTCCCCGTCATAGTCCTCCAATGCACGTTGGGATGAGATGAGGCTGGGCTGTGTGTAATCACCCAGTACGATTTCTTGCTGCAAGTCATAGTGCTCTGCCTGCAATGCATCGTCTTTGATTTTGAGCAGAGAGCGTTTTAGAAGACAGAGAAGCAGGATGGTGACGCTAATGATGGCATCATCGCCACTCACCATCTTGGTGGAGTCCTCAAAGGTTTGGAGGACGATACATATGTCGGCCATACATGTCCACTCCTGAGGTCTTGTATGTGGAGCTTGAACCGTATACCGACGGCTTAGTTGATGCTGGTACTCAACAACTGCCCTCTTCTGCTCACAAATCCTGACCAACATGTGCAGTGTGGAATTCCAACGCGTGGGGACATCACAGACCAGTCTGTGAGCCGGAATCTGCAAACGCCACTGAAAGCTGGCAAGGCCGGCAGAAGCAGTAGGTGGCTTTCTAAAATGGGCACACAGGCGGCGTACTTTGACGAGCAGATCAGACAGCTCCGGGTAGGATTTAATAAACTGCTGAACCACGAGTTTGAGCACATGGGCCACGCATGGAACATGTGTCAGCTCGCCTCGCCTCAGAGCCGCCACAAGGTTCCGGCCATTGTCACACACGACCAAGCCAGGCTGTAGGTTCAGCGGTGCGAGCCAGTGATCTGCCTGCTGTTTCAGAGCTGTCCACAACTCTTCAGCGTTGTGGGGTTTGTCACCTACGCATATTAGCTTCAGCACAGCCTGTTGCCGCTTAGCCGAGGCAGTGCTGCAGTGCTTCCAGCTTGGGACTGGTGTGGAGGGTGAAGTGGAGGAAGAGGAGGGGGGGGAGGCTGAGAAGCATGACGTGCCAGAGCTGTACACTGTGGGTGAAACCCTGACTGAGTTAGGGCCTGCAATCCTTGGTGTCGGAAGGACATGTTCCGTCACAAGCTCAGACTGGGTCCTGGCTTCCAGAATATTAACCCAGCGTGCCGTCAGTGAGATGTACCGGCCCTGCCCACAAGCACTTGTCCACGTGTCCACGGTTAGGTGGACTTTGCCTGAAACCGCGTTGTTAAGGGCACGTATGATGTTTTGTGACAAGTGCTTATGTAATGCGGGGACGGCACACCGGGAAAAATAGTGCCGGATGGGGACCGAGTAACATGGGACAGCCGCCGGCATCAGGTTGCGGAATTATTCCGTCTCCACCAGCCTAAAAGGCAACATTTCCAGCGCAAGCAGTCGCGAAATGCGTGTATTAGAACTGTAGCGTATTTGCGCCTGCGTTCCAAAGATTGGTGTATGGATAACTGAACGCTGCGCTGGGACAAGGACTTGGCTGATGATGGTGCTATTTCTGCCTGTGCAAGTACAGGTGAAGGACAGGAGGCATCTTCGCCTGCAGTATAGACTGGGGATTGGCTTGCACGCACAACAGTGGAAGATGCAGCTGTGTCACCCGCAGACACTGCTCCTGGACTCTGCTGTACATCCTACAAAGTCGGGTGCTTTGCTGCCATGTGCCTGATCATGCTGGTGTTGGTCAGGCTGCTAGTTTTGCTACCCCTGCTGATGAAGGCATGGCAGGTGTTGCAAATGGCCTTTTTTGAATTATCTGCAGACACCTTAAAAAACAGCCAGACTCGGGAAGACCTAACAGTTGTACTGGCAACTTCACTCGTGTTGTTGTTCCGGGGATTGGTTGCCTGACTTCTGCCTGCGGCCACCACCCTGCTTCTTCTGGCCTGTTGTGATGCTACGCCTAACTCCCCCTGTGCACTGCTGTCCTTGCTCTGCATGTCCTCCTGCCAGGTTGGGTCAGTTACTGGATCATCCACCACGTCGTCTTCCACTTCCGCACCCTGGTCCTCCTCCTGACTTTCTGGCAATTGTGTCTCATCATCGTCCACCTCTTGTTGAGACACGTTCCCACCGTTGCCTTCGTAGACCGTGGCTGCTCAAATATTTGGGCATCAGTAAATACGATCTCCTCATGACCCAGTTTATGTGGAGCTGGCGAGAGACTAGAATCGAACAATGGATAAGTGAACAGCTCTTCAGAGTGTCCTAAGTGTGGGATCAGTTATGTCCGGGGCCGGGCACTCGGCATGGTGGGAGGAAAGGAGGATCAAGGTGTGGAATGTGCAGTCCAGTCTCACGGCTACTGACACTTGACCGTGTGGAAGACAGGGTATTTGTGGTGGTGCCAAACTGACTGGAAACATTATTCGCTATCCAACTAACAACCTGTTGACACTGGTCTTGGTTTAATAGTGGAGTACTTCTGTGGTCCCCTAGAAATTGGGACAGGAAGGTCGAGCGAGATGATGTGGGCGTTGTCGTGGCGCAATTCGAGTTTGCACACGGGCTTGGCCTCTGCCTGCACCACCATCACGTCCAGTTCCTTGTCCCTTGCCACCGGCCTTGCGCATTTTCAATGTTGTGCTGACTGTATACAGCTAAATGAAAGCATCCAAGATTTGGTTTTTTAGCACGACACTGAGATTTGAGATTAAGGCCCTGCAGGTGGACTAGTCAGACAGAAACGCTAATCGACAATAGTGAGTCTTTTGGAGTATCCTAATTTGCGCTGCAACCTACAGTAGCTGCACTAAGATGCTAAATGAGTGAGGACAAGAGTTGGTTTTTAGCACGACACTGAGATTTGAGATTAAGGCCCTGCAGGTGGACTAGTCAGACACAACGCTGACGACAATAGCAAGACTTTTTGCGTATCCTAATTTGCTCTGCAACCTACTCCTGCCGCACACAAATTTAGATGAAGGCAGACAAGAGCTGGTTTTTAGCACGACACTGAGATTTGAGATTAAGGCCCTGCAGGTGGACTAGTCAGATACAAACGCTGACGACAATAGCGAGTCTTTTTGCGTATCCTAATTTGCGCTGCAACCTACTCTTGCCGCACACAAATGTTAGATGAATGCAGACAAGAGTTGGTTTTAGCATGACACTGAGATTAGAGATTAAGGCCTGCAGTGGACAAGTCAGACACAACGCTGACGAGAATAGTGAGTTTTTTTGCGTATCCTAATTTACCCTAAAACCTACCCCTGCCTATAGTGAGCTAAATTAATCCCTAAAAGCACTATTTTGGGATGGATGGATGAGATTTCCAGTCTGTACACCAGCCCCAGATGTGATGCAGGCTGGTATACTGGCACAACAAAGTTTGCTATATACCATGCCTCCCTGCCTGCCTGTATACAGCTCTATTAGTCTTCAGAAGGACTGTTGTGGTAATTAGACTGGCAGCCCTGCACCTACACTAGCTGAAAGGCCACAAATCTTTCCCTCAATCAGCAGACACTCTCCCTACACTGACTGATCTGTGGAGCAGAGTGATGAGCACAGCGCGGTCAGGTCTTATAAAGACCTGATGACGCTGTGCGGCCAGCCAATCACTGTAATGCCACAACCAACATGGCTGTGGCATTACAGTGTCTGGCAGCCAATCCCTGCATTTGGGCTGGCTCTGTAAAAGAGCACCAACATGCAGGGTGGTGGACCCCGAGCCTAGCAAGAGTATCGCGAGATTACTCGGTACTCGCCGAATACCCTCGAGTACCGAGATATTCGTGCGAGTACCGAGTAGTGACAAGCATACTTGCTCATCCCTAGTAGTAACTCTATTATAGTCCTGTATTTAGGTACTTTAATGTCCCGTACCTTGTTATGGTTGTTTGTTGGTTGGGACTTCAATTTTGTGGGGTTTCGTGTCGGATTTCTTGGGTGGTTTCTTTTGTACTAAATGGTGTTAAAAATATAAAGGTGAGTATCAGTTTAGTGGATAGAGGAGATTCCTTACTTTAATCTATGGATAGATCCCGGCCCAATTTACCTGGACCAATTGTTGGAGTGGTTCACTGGTGGTGTCAGTCTCTTGCTCACTTGTGCTTTCTTCAATGCGATATGTGGATTAATATTTTATAATATTAATAAGTTGCCTGCTCCTTACCCAATTGATATAGACCAAGTGCCGGTGATGAAAGTATGACACCAGACGCACAGAGTCAGATGTACACTCTCCTGTCATTCCAAAGTGCAATCCAAAGTGACCTTTATTTTAAGAGGCATGAGGATTTTCTCAGTAAGGGGATTAGTCAGACCTACTCAGATGTATTCATTGGTTAGTGGGTTGATTAATGGGCTAGTCCATGGGTGGATCCATGAAGTCATCAGGGGGTGTGGTCTTGATCGAGTATGTCCAGATGATGTGTCCATTCTTTGATTGGTCAGTCCTTTTATGGAATTCAGCTTCTTCCAGGAACTTCTGGCCTCCTTCCTCAGGGTTTCTCACTGAGGACATTTTGCTTGGGAATTCACCTAATAACACACTGAGTAGCAATAAGGGAATGTGGGAACAGGTTATAATTTGTAGTATACAGGAAGAAAAAACATTTTTGAAACACAAGGAGCAAAACAGTAAGGGCCCCTTTACACGCGGCTACATTTCTAGGGTGGCTACAGGTAACTTACTGGTTGCAGTGAAATCATGGAGAGATTATTCCATTTGTACACAGCAACAAGATAGAACCTTGTCTCCATGATTTCACTGCAACCAGTAAGTTACCTGGTGACAAGCTACAAATGTAGCCGCGTGTAAAGGTACCCTTAGAGTGCAGTGACATGACAAGAACCCTCCTGAATAATCCTATGTTAAATAGCTTCAAGTCAAATTTATGTATGACATAGCTAAGATGATTGTCTATAAAATGAAGGTAGTCTCATATTCAAAGCTGCAGTGGATGGTGAGATATAGAGCCGGAAACACAAAAGTTCAAAACATTGTAATCAGTGTAAGAATCAGACATTGGATTTGAAACAATTTTCATTAATCCATATTTTTCATACCGGTGTTACTAAACCAATAAGTCTTTTAGAATATTGAGCCATAACAAACCTATTCCCACAGGCAATTGAACTTTTAATTAATCTAATCATTATCATGTGTTTACTACCTTCAGTTGAGTGTAATTATTTCTTTCCCGGAGGAATTCATGTTGTTTTTCTGGCATTATAAAAGACGTCTACATTTAGAAAATTTTCCCTTTACATGAGAAGAGCCCACAATGGTGACATCTCACATCACGGCCACTCATGTCTTGTGAGCCTCCTCTAAGGAAAACCATCATAAAGTGGAATATAGCTTCTATTATTGCTTTTATTGTGATATATTTTCAGGACTTTTAAAGGAATTTGATTAAAGTTTGTTAATTTTTAGGAGAAATCAATTCTTGACTCTTCATTGACAGATGACGTGTGAGGAGAATCAGACACAAGTCACTCACATCCGTCTTCTCGGATACCAAAGTCTTTCCAAATACAAAACTCTTCTCTTCCTTCTGCTTCTCCTGAGTTATATTTGCATTCTGGGAGGAAATCTTCTCATTATTCTCTTAGTGACCATTATTGACCAACTCAAGACCTCAATGTTTCTCTTTCTGAAACACTTATCTATAGCAGATGTCTTAATAACCACCAGTGTTATCCCCATGACGTTGGATATAATACATGTTGAGGAGGGTGTTTTGACC